>CM021100.1:189878878-190262835 GCA_007115665.2 Sequoiadendron giganteum | reverse complement strand
CTCTCAAGTCTCTCCCTTCTACCCCCTCTCCCTCTTTCAGGCCTCTCATTGTCTCTCTCACTCACTTCATCTATCTCTCTCCCACATCCTCTCTCTCTCTCACACTTCATTTATTTCTCTCCCCTCTCTCCCTCTCTCTTTGATATCTCCCTCCCACCCCCTCCCACTCTCTCTCTTCTGCTATCTCAGGTATCTCCCCCCACTCCCTCCATCTCTCTCGAATCCCTCTATCTCGAGTACTCCCTCTCCCTCCCTCCCCCTCTCCATCTCTCAAGTCTATCTCTCTCACTCCCTGTATCTCTCCAATCCCTCTATCTCTCACTCCCTCTCTCTCCTACTCTGTTAGTTCTATCCTTCCCACCCCCTCTCTCCCACTTTGTCTCCCTCTCCTTCTCTCTTGGGTGTCTCCCTCCCACCCCCTCTCCCTCCCTCTTGGGTTCTCCCTCCCACCCCCTCTCCCTCCCTCTCTCTCCCTCTCTCTATGTCTCTATGTCTCTCCCTCTCTCTCTCTCCCACTCCCTCTCTCTCTCACTCCCTCTATCTCTCTCCCACTTTATCTCTCTCCCTCTCTCTATCACTCCCTCTATCTCTCTCCCAATTTTCCTCTCTCCCACTCTCTCTCAATCCCTCTATCTCTCTCCAAATTTCTCTCTCTCTCTCTCTCAGGTCTCTCCTTCCCACCCTATCTCTGCCTTTCTCTCTCTCAAGTATCTTCATCCTAACCCATCTTCCTCTCTCTCTTTATTAAGTCTCCCCCTCCTACACCATGTCCTTCTCACAGTGACTCCATCTATCTCTCTTCCACTCCCTCCCTCTCTCACTCCCTCTCTCTCTCCCTCGCCCTACCCCTCTCTCTCAAGTATGTCCCTGCCACCACCTCTAACTCTCTCTCTCTCTCTCTCTCAAGTAGAGGGTATGGATTAAGGTTTAAGGGTTGAGGGTTGAGGGTTGATGGATTAAGAGAGTATGGGGGTTGAGGGATTAGTGTATAAGGGTTAAGGGTTGAGGGTTGATGGATTAAGAGGGTACAGGGGTTAAGGGATAAGTGTTTAAGGGTTGATGGATTAAGAAGGTATGGGGGTTTAGGGATTAGAGTTTAAGGGTTCAGTGTTGAGGGTTGAGAGATTAAGAGTGTATAGGCATTGAGGGATTAGGGTTGAAGGGTTGAAGGGTCGAGGGTTGAGGGATTAAGAGAGTATAGAGTTTGAGGGATTAGGTTTTAAGGGTTGAGGGTTGAGGGATTAAGAGGGTATAGGGGTTGATGGATTAGGTTTTAAGGGTTGAGGGATTAAGAGGGTATAGGGGTTGAGGGATTAAGAGGGTATGGGTGTTGAGGGATTAGGGTTTAATGGTTAAGGGTTGAGGGTTTAGGGATTAAGAGGGTATAGGGGTTGAGGGATTAGGGTTGAAGAGTTGAGGTTTGATGGTTGAGGGATTAAGAGGGTATAGGGGTTGAGGGATTAGGGTTTAAGGGTTGAGGGTTGAGGGATTAAGAGGGTATGGGGGTTGAAGGATTAGGGTTTAAGGGTTAAGGGCTGAGGGTTGATGGATTAAGAGGGTATAGGGGTTGAGAGATTAGGGTTTAAGGGCTGAGGGTTGAGGGATGAGGGATTAAGAGGGTATGCGGTTTGAGGGATTAGGGTTTAAGGGTTAAGGGTTTATGGTTGAGAGGGTATAAGAGTTGAGGGATTAGGGTTTAAGGGTTGAGGGATTAAGATTATAGAGGGGTTGAGGGTTAAGGTTTAAGGGTTGAGGGTTGATGGATTAAAATGGTATAGGGGTCAAGGGATTAGAGTTTAAGGGTTAAGGCTTGAGTGTTGAGTGATTAATTTGGTATAGGTGTTCATGTATTAGGGTATAAGGGTTGAGGGTTGAGGGATTAAGAGCGTATGGGGGTGGAGGGATTAGGGTTTAAGGGTTAAGGGTTGAGGGTTGAGGGATTAAGAGGGTATATGGGTTAAGGGATTAGGGTTTAAGGGTTGAGGGCTAGGGAATTAAGAGGGTATGGGGGTTGAAGGATTAGGGTTTAAGGGTTGAGGGTTGAGGGGTTGAGGGATTAGGATTTAAAGGTTGAGGGTTGAGGGTTGAGGGATTAAGAGGGTATAGGGGTTGAAGGATTAGGGTTTAAGGGTTGAGGATTGAGGGATTAGGTTTTAAGGGTTGAGGGTTGAGGGTTGAGGGATTAAAATGGTATAGGAGTTGAGGGATTAGGGTTTAAGGGCTGAGGATTGAGGGATTAAGAGGCTATGGGGGTTGATGGATTATGGTTTAAGGGTTAAGGTTTGAGGGTTGATGGGTTAAGAGGGTATAGGGGTTGAGGGATTATCGTTTAAGGGTTGAGGATTGAGGGATTAAGAGGGTATGGGGGTTGAGGGATTACGGTTTAAGGGTTAAGGGTTGAGGGTTGATGGTCTAAAAGGGTATAGGGGTTGATGGATTAGGGTGTAAGGGTTGAGGGTTGAGGTTTGAGGGATTAAGAGGGTATAGGGTTTGATGGATTAGGGTTTAAGGGTTGAGGGTTGAGGGATTGAGGGATTAAGAGGGTATAGGGGTTGAGGGAATGGGGTTTTAAGGGTTGAGGGTTGAGGTTTGAGGGATTAAGAGGGTATAGGGGTTAAGGGATTAGGGTTTAAGGGTTGAGGGTTGAGGGATTAGGGTTTAAGTGTTGAGGGTTGAGGGTTGAGGGATTAAGAGGGTATAGGGGTTGAGGGAATAGGGGTTAAGGGTTGATGGTTGAGGGATTAAGAGGATATGGTGGTTGAGGGTTTAGGGTTCAAGGGTTAAGGGTTGAGGGTTGAGGGATTAAGAGGGTATAGAGGTTGAGGGATTAGGGTTTAAGGTTTGATGGTTGAGGTTTGAGGGATTAAGATGGTATGGGGGTTGAGGGATTAGGGTTTAAGGGTTAAGGGTTGAGGGTTGAGAGGATATAGGGGTTGAGGGATTAGGGTTTAAGGGTTGAGGGTTAAGGGTTAAGGGTTGAGGTATTAATGTTGTAGAGGGATTGATGGATTAGGGTTTAAGGGTTAATGATTGAGGGTTGAGGGATTAGGATTTGAGGGTTAAGGGTTGATGGATTAAGAGGGTTTAGGGGTTGAGGGATTAGGGTTTAAGGGTTGAGGTTTGAGGGTTGAGGGATTAAGAGCGTATAGGAGCTGAGGGATTAAGGTTTAAGGGTTGAGGGTTGAGAGGGTATAGGGGTTGAGGGATTAGGGTTTAAGGTTTTAGGGTTAAGGGTAAAGGGTTGAGTGATTAAGATTGCAGAGGGGTTGAGGGATTAGGGTTTAACTGTTGAGGGATGAGGGGTTGAGGGATTAGGGTTTAAGGGTTAAGGGTTGAGGCTTGGGGGATTGAGAGGGTATAGGGGTTGAGGGATCAAGGTTTAAGGGTTGAGGATTGAGGGATTAAGAGGGTATGGGGGTTTAGGGATTAGGGTTTACGGGTTAAGGGTTGAGGGTTGAGGGATTAGTAGGGTATAGGGATTGAGGGATTAGGTTTTAAGGGTCGAGGGTTGAGGGATTAAGAGGGTATAGGGGTTGAGGGATTAGGGTTTACTGTTTAAGGGTTGAGGGTTGAGGGATTAAGATGATATAGGGGCTGAGGGACTAGGGTTTAACGATTGAGGGTTGAGGACTGAGGGATTAAGAGGGTATGGGGGTTGAGGGATTAGGGTTTAAGGGTTGAGGGTTGAGGGTTGAGAGGGTATAGGGGTTGAGGGATTAGGGTTTAAGGGTTGAGGGTTGAAGGTTAAGGGTTGAGGGATTAATATTGTAGAGGGGTGGAGGGATTAGGGTTTGAGGGTTAAGGGTTGAGGGTTGAGGGATTAAGAGGGTATGGGGGTTGAGGTATTATGGTTTAAGGGTTAAGGGTTGAGGGTTGAGGGATTAAGAGGGTCTCTCCTTCCCACCCCCTCTCTCGCACTTTGACTCCCTCTCCTTCTCTCAGGTGTCTCCCTCCCACCCTCTCTCCCTCTCTCTCTCCCACTCCCTCTCTCTCTCTCACTCCCTCTATCTCTCTCCCACTTTGTCTCTCTCCCTCTCTCTCAGGTCTCTCCTTTTCAAAACAACATATTGGCACTCACCAAATTTGGAGAGTGCCAAATTTGGTATGCGCCAAATGTGGCGCTCTCCAAATTTGTTGAGCATCAAATGTGTTTTATCTTGAAACGGTAAAATAAGGCTTGACCTTGTGATTCAAGCCCACACTCTCCTATATTTGTCTGGTTCAATCCTTTATCCAAGTCAGAAACACCTTTTTTTATACAATTGACTTCAAATTGCACCAATCTATGCTTGATCCATCACCTTTTTACCACCAATCTGCATGGTAGACAATGTAGAACAAGTCATTTTGAAGTTTCTACATCATTTTACATTATCTGAGGGAATATATTCATTTTGGTAATATTAAAATGTTTATATTTGGTATATTTGTTTGTTTTTGACAATATAAACTAAATTTCCTTAATGATTCTATTAATCATAACAATTGGACATAGAATTCAACATTGAATTAGATGGGATTTACATAAAAAAGTTCATTTTTTATGAGTTTGAAGAACAAAAAAATTAAAAACATGAAATTTATTTATGAATTCTATTTGCATTGCTTATAGTAGTCCATTTCTAGCATGGCTAGTGGAATTCACTATATTTCATTCTTTTTTCAACTAATTTGGAAAACTTTTATTTTCATCTAATTTGGAAAACTTAATAGCTTTCATCAATGTTAATGCAAGTGTCCATTAATTTTTTTGTTCCATAAAAAATTCACCTTCATCACATGTGCTTAGATAAATTCAAGTGAGTTCACATAGTTGTTAATGCAATTTTCCATTCATTCATACCATTTGCCTTTCTAATAAATAAAAAATGGGTAATTTTGTGCAATTAAGAATGGTTATTATCTTTCTAAGTTACCTCATTTCCAAAGAAATAGTGAATAATTATAAGATATATCATCACAAACCCTTCTTTGAATTCATATTCTTCATGACTTCGTTGACAATCAAAAATATAATGTATTTGGAGCTAAGGGAGTTCAGTTGTGTCATAGCTTGCAATTTGGCTACATGTGGTCACAAAAATTGCTAAAAGATGCAAACGTTGTAGAGTTCGATGGAGTTGGAATGAAATAAACATATTTTTAATAACCTTCAATGCCTCGAAGGAGAGGTTTTTGGTTGATTTGTACCCCATTTTTTATCAAGAAGAATGTTATTTTCTAGAAATTTAATGGTTTCTCTCACTTTTCTTGTTGTTGTATGACCTGTATGGACTCTAAGATGATATGAAATTAGTTGTATGTTGTAGATTAATGAATTATCTTTCATTTTAATCTATTTATAGCTTCTAATGCTTTGTATAGCGAAATGTATATTGTTATTACTATTGCTACCTACTTTCACAGTGTTCTTGGATTGAAGGGTTTCATTATGTGATTTGACCCATTAAACTTTTTATGCCTACTGTAACTAGTGGAATGGGTCCTCTAACTTTTCAAATACATGCCTAACCTATTTATAATGTTGTGGGTTCAAGTTTGGGTGTTTGGGATGATGTTCTAGGACTGTAGTAGGGTCTTTTCATGGTGAAATTAGGGCTTCAAGTGGTGTTTTGAGAAAATGTGGGAAGGAATGTCCATGTAATGTATTATTCACCATGTGCAGGGTCTGGTAAGTGTGTTTGCTGCTTTGTATGGGTCTACCTAGTCTGGGAGATAGGAGTTTCACTAAAACCCCAAGTATTTTGCTTCAAATTGAGGGTTTGGTGTATTAGGGGTCTAGAGGTCTTGGACCTAGAAAAAAATCAGGAAATTGGAGTTTTTGACACATAAATAATATTGTTTGAGGATTTTGAGTGAAGATGTAGTGTTTAAAAGGTACTCTCTTTGTAAATTAGGCCAATTGAATAGCCTTTTCCAAGGTGGGTCTGTTGGAAGTCAATGTTGGTCCAAACGAGTTGATGTTGGGGTTTACCTATGTTTTATAAATTGCAAATGGGTGTCTTAATCATCCCTTTTTTTTTCAAGTGTTTTGGAAAATCTTGGTGAAAAGGCCCTTGAACCGGGTTACCTATGCTACAAGGGAAAGCTTGGTAGAAGTTGGGATTTTTAGTTGAACATCTGATTTTGCTTTGGAATTTTATTGATTCTCATTGATTTTTTGTATTGAATGGTTTTTACCCCTCTCTGCATAAAAAATGGTGTTTTTGTGTAAGTCTATTAAGAGCCTTCCCCTAAATCTTTGAACAAGTTCATTGTGGATCCCTACATGTACTGCATCAACCTCTAGATACTTTGTCAACTCTTCAAACACACTCAAAATCCCTAATCTAATATCTAACCCTATAGACATCTAACTCCATCATGTATGAAAAATATTGCGTAGCATAGACATGTTTGATAATTCCAAACAACTCACTTCCTTCTTTCATAAAATGCTTTGGTGTGTTTCATATTTAATGCAATGTAATCAACGATATCAATCTTTTTCTAAAATGCATTAATTAATTTTGTTCTATGTGTGTTTGTGAACATGTAGCATTCAAGGTCATGCCGAGGAAACGACTGAAGCCTCTAACACCAAAAGAACATGCTGTTAAAAATGCAAGGAGAAGAGAATCAAAAAATGTAGCTCGTGAAGCAAAGGAATTGCAGCCCATACTGCCAAAAATTCCCGTGCAATCTAAGAGAGATGCCAAATTGGAAAAACAAAGGGCACAAATGAGGAAATTTTGTGGAAGGCCAGGAATGGATAGCAAAGTTGGGGGTGTTAGTGTAATTATGATTTAATTACACTTGCATAAATTTACTTAGGTTTTGCTTAGGTAATAATTAGTTTACTTAATTAATAAGTAAGCTTTATTTAGTTGAGCTATTTTTAGGTCAACATTAGGGTTGCATACTTTGCTTTTATAAAGCAAATCATCTCATTGTAACATTGAATTCCTGAATATATCATTTTGCACATTGACATGCAAAGCTTTGCTTTTTTTGTTTTTCTCTTTTGTGGAAGGTGTTTAGGTTTGCATGTCTGATCTAGGGTTTCTAACACGGTATCAGAGCCTTGACATGCAGCCCCTTCTCAAATTTTGGAGAAAACCATTCCAGAGTTTGTTCGAGGTTCCTCGAGGATTTTATGCCTTGAGTTCATCTATGCAACATTTTGGATCAGATCGGGATTCACCATTGGATTTAGAGCATTGGAAAAAGTCAGGTTTGGCTTTTATTTGTAGGTTTTGGTCATCGTTTGCCAGATTTGTGAGGGTTTCAGTTTTGGTATTTTTTTGCAAGCTTTGGAGGTTGCTGATTTTTCAGAGCATTTTGAGCACGAACGGAGGTCACCATTGCATTCGCAACGGCCAAAAACCCTAAGATCGCCTTTCGTTTCGTTGATTTTGGTGAAGTTGGTTCGGAGGGCAAAATTTTTTTGCCAGGGAAGCTATACGGCCTCCCCAGCACACGTTCTAAGGCACGCAAATCGGGAAAAATGCAAAAAAAAGTGTTTTTGGGGATCCGCGCCACCGCTCCCAGTTTTGAAGAAGCCCGCCACTGGGTGGCCACCGCTCCGCCGCCAGTCCGCCACCACCGAGCGATGCTCAGCCAATCCGGCCGCTAGCCCTTCTACCCCCGCGGGCCTTTTCTGGCAAGCCGCGTTCATATGGACGATTGGGGGCTATGCCCCAGCCTCCTGGCACTTGCATCTACACCCGCGCGGTCACATGGAGAACTAGGGGTTCCGCCCTAGCCCCTGGCCGGCCCCTCAGCCCTAGCGCAGGTCACATGGGCAACTAGGGGCTCCGCCCCAGTCCCCTGCCTGCCAGCCCCTGGTCACGCACACGACCAGGGGCCGAGATTTTTTTAGCCCCATGGGCTGTCTGCAAGCTTTATTGGCCATTCTAGAGCACTTTCACCAAATCGGACATAACTTTTGCGTACAAAGTTAGTTTTTCGCAAACGAGATACCATTGGAAAGCTGATTCTGACGTCAATCTTGTGGTGCAAGTTATTTTTCCTGATTATGCTCTAGATTTATTTTGCAGGTCCTTGAACTCAGAAGTTATGTTTTTCACTCCAGAGGGCATATATTTTGACCCGGTGATCCTTTTTTCGCCATTCTTGCGGGATTGGAAAGCTGGTTTAGTCCTCTACACAGATTTGAAGTCTTTTTTAATTTTCTATTTATGCATGTTTAGGAATTCTCTCCTTTTGTAGTCATTGAGGATTGTAATAAATGAACTGATATAAAGTTCCATCGGGGGGGTTTCTTGCATAATAATCTTCATTGTGTTTTGATGACTACTCGCATGGGTTGTAATCTGGTTTCTTAGTTTATTTTGGCCATATTTTTTCTTAGCTTGACACATATCAAATTAATATTGTTTCACACTTTAGATTGAGAGCCTATGGTTAATGATCCACATAGGATCTATCTCAGTTTGAGGGCCACTAAATTTCCGGTTAATGTTCTAGAGTCTGTATGGTACTTTTTCCCATGGAAGATTTTCAGTCTCAGTTTTGACATCGGCATCGAGATTCACGGCTTCTAGATTCTGTCATCATCATATCATCTACTATCGCTTTATGGATTCCAGGGTTGTTCCCGTTTGGAGTGTTCGAGTGTTCTGTGGCATCGGGTCTGTTGTTCCATCATTATCATTTCGATATGGTTTCTTGTAGACAGAAGTATCTTTCCTTGCTTGCCAGATTGTGGTTCCAATGTTACTCCACAATGTTCTTCCAGTGCTTCTTTGTAGCAGTCATCTCATTGTAGGGGGGGTTGTCCCACTGGATTTTCCTTCTCTACCTCATTATTGCATTTGTACATGGGTACCTGATCAGGCCTTTTTGTCGGGACCCATTCATGCTTTCTTGCATTCATCTTAGTTTTAGGTGCATTCTTATCTAGTCTCCCTAAGTTGCACTTATGGGGGGGTGTTAGTGTAATTAATATTTAATTACACTTGCATAACTTTACTTAGGTTTTGCTTGGGTAATAATTAGTTTACTTAATTAATAAGTAAGCTTTATTTAGTTGAGCTATTTTTAGGTCAACATTAGGGTTGCATACTTTTCTTTTATAAAGAAAATCATCTCATTGTAACATTGAATTCCTGAATATATCATTTTGCACATTGACATGCAAAGCTTTGCTTTTTCTGTTTTTCTCTTCTATGGAAGGTGTTTAGGTTTGCATGTCTGATCTAGGGTTTCTAACAAGGGGCACATCATCAGCCATAGGTGAAGCTCAATGTCATCTCTAGTTGAAGACACATTTATAACAACATGTGGTTTTCCATGTACATTGGAAATCACATCTCCAATTGAAGAAAGACAATAAAAAACATTGTGTTTTGAAAGTACATCAACAAACACATCTCTATTTGAAGGAACTCCACAAATGACATCTCAAGTTGGAGGTACAACATTGTTTAGATGTCAATCTCAAGGTATGCCATCAATTGCAGCTCCAATTGAAGGTACACGATCTATCCCCAATGTTGTTGACCTTCCCAATATTGACACAAATTTACATTTGAGAAATCCTCCTAGAGTTTTCCATAGAAAACCTACATTTTTTATTGATATTGATTTCAATGTTTTGAAATGGATGCCTAATAAGATTCCAAAATGTACATGTCAAAGATATGCACAAAGGATATGGAGTTTTTTTTTTGCGAAGCTAAGTTAGGGTGGAAGATGCCAAATATTTGTTGAAATGATGAGCCAACTCAAATTTAGGCCCACAATGAAGGATCTTGGGATAAGATTTTTGAATGAATCAAGTGAAAATTCCATTGTAAAGAACTTGATGAGTGCATACGAGAGCGTGGGTTCCACCTCATGCACGAAGGATAGTTGTGCCACACAATGTGTGATGACAACAACACTGTTAAGAAGTCAAACAAGGAACAAGGTGAACCTTACAAAGACAAGTAATTATTTTGAAAATAAGTATATCCTCTCTAATGAGAGCCAAAGGAAGCCGTGAAAGAGTGGAGGATCCAAATAGCAATAAGTTATGGGCATTTTCGGGTAGAGTTCCACGAAAAGACACAAGAATTGCTCAAGGCTTGAGATCTTTAATTGTGAATTATTGGAACGATAACACAAGGACCTCTCCTAATCAAAGAGATGTTGTAAGAAGGATAATTGGTAGTAAAAACCGTGAGCCACATCCAATGCATTATTTGGATACCAATCAAACCCATTTTTTTGCTGATTTTGGATAGAAGTTCGAGAAATTAAAATATATGTCGAAGGTATTTTGAAATGCTAAAGCCTTTTTATGCCAAAATAAATCACACACACACTACTTGTTGTTGTAGGGTTCAAATTCAGTTTTCTAACCATTATGATGTTTATCGACGTATATGTGTAGATAGGCATACTAGCAATGTTTTGCAGGAATGTAACATAATGCCTCCACCTAAATCGTCAAGGAAATTTTTTTCTTTCATTTTATGTGATAGAGAGGATAGTCAAATGTTTAAAAAAAAATCTTGTTTGGATGGCACATGTGATCATTGTGGTGGCATGCAACATTTTCCAATTTTCCAACACATGGTTAGTACACACACAATTGGAGACAAAATTGTGGAATTTGGAAAATATAAGTTAGTGGAATACAATCTAAAAGATGGGAAATAAGCAAAGAAGTGTGAATTGGTTAGTGATAAGATTCTAGTGTATCAATTTATGGGCATTTTTCGTGATCAGGTGGTCTATGATTATGCAAGGCATACACATAGAGCACAATGGTTGGACTCACAATTCAAGTTATACAAGGACACATTTCCACTTTTTCATATCATTTAAATTGTCGACTTCACTAAGAACTACACACTACAACCACAGAACGAGGTGCAATCATAGTACTACAACTCCATGCAAGTTTCTATATTTGTGCATATAGCATTCATTCATGCAAATTATAGTACAGAGGAAAATAGGAAAGTATTGAGGGAATATCAATTTTACATCAATGATGATCACACACATTCTACAGAGTTTGTGCAAGGTTTCTTTCATATGTTCTATGCTGATCTGGCTCGCAGGGGCATACCATTTAGTCAACATATCATATGGTAAGATAATTGTACATCACAATTCAAGAACAATTTTTTTTTTACTAGTTGAGTAGGATGCATAGGATTAGTGGTGTTCGACATATGTGGAACTTCTCAGAGCCTGGGAATGGAAATGGGGAGCATGATGGAGCAGGTGCATGTATCAAAAGAGCCCTAGCATGAGAAGAGTTAAAGTACACAAACAATTTAAAGTTGGTAGATGCAAGATCAATTGTCCAGTGGTGTAATGGTGCAATGGGTCCAGGTAGTGAAGGTAATCATTTAGTTTGTAGATTTTTTCATTTAGTAGATGATACTAACATTGAAAAATATGAGGATTGTTGTACACTAACAGGATCGAGCGAGCTACACTCGTTTAGAATCTCCAATGCAGGTACATGGACTATCCATACAAGGAAGATGGCATGATTTTGTTATGCATGTACAGTTAAATCATGGAATTATTGTGAGTCAATAGAGTGGTTTGAAGAATGGTCTATAAGAAGTCTAACCCCATTTGACACTTATTAGCTCCCGATGGCTCTACAAATCACGGAGATGCAATCATTCATTGAATTTGATCATGTATCAAACCTACTAGAACCAGGTAATATATCTTACTTACAAGTTTTATTATGTTGCTCAGTAAATAAATCTAACAAGATGAACATATCAATGCAAGGAATTTTTATGCAGTGATTACAAATGAAGACAATGAAGAGGGTACAAATTGTTACATGTGTCATTGTATCGAGGCCAAAAATAAACTGGAGTCCCCAGTTATAGATGGAGAAAACATAGAATATCTTATAGGTTTGGTGGTTGTTACTGGAACATGGATTCAAAGGTATCCAGTTAAGAATGTTGCAGTTTGGTTTTTTGAGGACTTCGACACGCATCAAAAAATTCTTCACTACTCGAACCTTGTCATCATCACCAATGTTCATTTGATCAAATATAAGGGAAGACCTGTGAACAAGAACTTGTGGAAAGTGTGTGAGTCTGACCACAAGGCAATACTTGACACAATAAAGAGTAGAATAGACCCAGATGGTTCCCTAGATTGATTTGTAAGTATGCACATTGAATTTGTAAAGTCATGTTATTGATCACTCTTTTGGACCAACACCTTGCAATAAGGATTTTTCACCATTACTATTTGATGTCATATGCATTTACAACTATCATTGATCCTTTCTGATTGTGACTGTAGGTAATACTGAAGTTTGTCAAAGTATATAAGAAAATAACATCGGTTGGCAGTGCAAGTGTTTAGTGGTATGAGAAACATTGGTTGCTAGTTCATTTTTTGGTTGTCAATCTTCTCTTTCTTTTCCATCTCCTAGATTTATTGGATTCTTATATGTTACATGTTTTATGTTAAGCCTCTCAGTGATATATTTGAAATTTACACGTAGGGTCATCAAGAGATGATAAAGTAGCGAAGGGGCACATCACCATTGTAGGACCTTCAATCGACCTCCTTATCTAGCATGCATGAAGGTGATAGTAGGTCTTGTAAGCTGTATGACTGACATTATTTAGTTATTTCTCTTTTAATGATCTTTATGTGAGTCTATGTCTAAGATTGAGAGGCTTTTGCAGGTTTTTTGTGGACCAAATTCCTATGATACTACAAAACCACATAGAGGATACTACTCATGTGTTTCGTAGGGAGAAATGGATGTACATGTTTTGAACCATTTTGGAATGTAAATAATTGGGCCAGTTGAGGTGGAATGGAGAAACGAAACTATTAGAAACCCTAGATTAGATATGCAAATCTAAACACCCTCGACAAAAGAGAAAACATCAAAAAAGCAGAGCTTTGCATGTCAATGTGCAAATTGATATTAATCAGGAATTCAATATTACAATGAAATGGTTTGATTTATAAAAGAAAAGTATGCAACCCTAATGTTGACCTAAAAATATCTCAACTAAATAAAGCTTACTTATTAATTAAGTAAACTAATTATTACCTAAGAAAAACCTGAGTAAAGTTATGCAAATGCAATTAAATATTAATTACACTAACAACCCCCCGTAAGTGCAACTTAGGGAGACTAGATAAGCATGCACCTAAAACTAGGATGAATGCAAGAAAGCATGAATGGGTCCTAACAACAAGGCTTGATCAGGTACCCATGTACAAATTCAATAATGAGGTAGAGAAGGAAAACCCACTGGGACAACCCCTCCTACAATGAGATGACTGTTGCAAAGAAGCACTGGAAGAACACTGTGGAGTAAAACTGGAACTGCAATCTGACAAGCAAGGAAAGATAATCCTATCTACAAGAAACCATATTGAAATCATAATAATGCAACAATAAACCCGATGCCACAGAACACTCGAAAACACCAAACGAGAACAACCCTCGAATCCATAAAGCAACAGTAGATGAAATGAATGATGACAGAATCTGGAAGCCATGTATCTCGATGCCGATGTCAAAATAAGATTGAAACTCTTCCATGGGAAAAATTACCATAAAGACTTTGGAACATTAACCACAAATGTAGTGGCCCTCAAACTGAGATGGATCCGATGCGGATCATTAACCATAGGCTCTCAATCTAAAGTGTGAACCGATATGAATCTGATATGTGTCAAGCTAAGACAAAAATATGGCCAAAAAAAACTAAGAAACCAGATTACAACCCATGCGAGTTGTCATCAAAACACAATGAAGATCAAAATGCATGCACACTCTAATCATATTATTATGCAAGGAACCCCCCTGATGGAACTTTATATTAGTTCATTTATTACAATAACCAATGATTGCAAAAGGAGAGAATGCCTAAACATGCATAAAGATAAAATTAAAAAAGACCTCAGATCTATGTAGAGGACTGAACCAGCTTTCCAATACCACAAGAATGGCAAAAAAAGGATCATCGAGTCAAAAGATATGCCCTCTAGAGTGAAAATTGAACATCTGCTTCAAGACGCAAACAATCACACCAAACACATAAATATTTGAAAATAAAATGTACCATGAGAAAATTGGGCTCACCAACTTTCGAGCGATATATCGTTTCAAAATTTTTGCCTCTGGGATCAAAAGTTATGATAAAATGAAAAAAAGGCGTGTAAGAGAGCAAGTAAGGGTATTGCAAGACTAAACAGGTGCAAAATTGTAGCTCCTTTCGGCTAGGCCCCTGATTTGTCATATGACCACAGGCGGGGCTGGAGCAAAAAAGAAACCTGCCACCAGGCGGGTGGTGGGTCGGCGGGGCTGAGGTGGCGCCGCTCCTGGCGCTACCAATGGTTGAGCCCCTTGCAGGATAGCTCGTGGACGTCAATGTGACTAGGGCGGACGGCAGAAGGGGCGTGGGGGTCGAGGAGACCGGCGAAGCAAGAGTGGGGCCGCTAACCGGAGCAGCCGATGGGTGGCTGCCTAGTGGCGATGACCATTTAAATTGGAGGCGTAGGCTTGCCTGCAAAAAAATGATTTTTAAATTTATTTTTTTTGAAATCCACGCCTCGTGAAGCGTGCCAAGGAGGTCATACAGCTTCTCTGGCAAAACAATTTTGCCTTCCGGATCAACTAGTCCAAAATCAACGAAACGAAGGGCGTTCTTAGGGTTTTTGGCCGTTGTGAACACGATGGTGACCTTCGTTTGTGCTCAAAATGCTCCAAAAAATCAGCTATCTCTAGAGCTTCCCAAAAATCACCGAACTTGAAACCCTCACAGATCTAACAAATGATGACCAAAATCTATGAAATAAAAGTCAATCTTGACTTTTTCCAACACTTTGAATCCAATGATGAATCCCAAACTGATCCAAGATGCTGCATAGATAGGCTCAAGGCATGAAATCCTCAAGGAACCCCGAATGTACTCTACAATGGTTTTCTCCAGAATTTGAGAAGGGGTTGCATGTCAAGGCTCTGATACCATCTTAGAAACCCTAGATCAAACATGCAAACCTAAACACCTTCCACAGAAGAGAAAACATCAAAAAAGCAGAGCTTTGCATGTCAATGTGCAAAGTGATATTAATTAGGAATTCAATATTACAATGAGATGATTTTCTTTGTAAAAGGAAAGTATGCAACTCTAATGTTGACCTAAAAATAGCTCAACTAAATAAAGCTTACTTATTAATTAAGTAAACTAATTATTACCTAAGCAAAACCTAAGTAAAGTTATGCAAGTGCAACTAAATATTAATTACACTAACAGAGATTGGCAAGCAACTCCTTTTGTTTCTTCTCAAGTATAATATATTCCATGATCTATGTTGCAAATGGAAGGATTATTTCCCTGAATGTATTGATACAAGAATTGAAAAATGGGAATATTTTCAAGATGTTGTTCCATCACTATTGTAATATTTTTCATTGACTTAGTGTGTTTTTTTATATAAAAAAATAATGAGAAATTCATACATGCAAATGTGTATATTCCTTAATATAAGCCTCAATTAAATGTGTCTATTACTTTTAAAATTAGTTTTAATGCTTCGTGGTTTACATTTAAAGTTGTCTTCAAGGAAAACATGTGGATGTATGAGTAAGAATGAAATAATGTCTAATATAATTGTAGAAAAGAATATTTTATTGCCCCTACTAGTGTAGAGGTGGTGGTAACCCAAGACACAAATTGACACAACTTTTCTCAAATATGCCAAGCAAGGCATCAACTTTCAATTAACTCAACCTTGTAAAATAGCATCAAACTCAACAAGGACCCTACAGAGGTTGTCAACATCCAAGCAATGATAAAAAAACATGTTTACAATTGGCATTCCATGAAATGATTCATAAAAATATTCCAATAAGTTCTTGATGCATCACTATCAAAAGATTTATATGTCAATTTTTTGCAATATTATTTCTTGTATACAAAATGGACTCGGGAGAAACCAAGTTATAATTTATAATACAAATAAGAAATGGACTCAACGTTGTCCTAGACCCATGAATAGGTCTATTTAACAAATCAACACGCTCTCAATCACTCTTCGAATTGCAAAGCACCATTGGTGATGCAGAGTGGCTCAACCAAGATGTGATTTGACACTTCTCTCAAATATGCCCACTAAGACTCCAACATTCACTTGACTCAACGATAAGAACTCTCCTATTCCTTTATGGTTTTGCACCAAACCACCGCCAAAAGAAAGCAAACTCAGCCCTATTTCAATTAATGTTAGCCTTGGGACTGTACAAGAAAGAAATAGTCTGTTTGGTCACACCAGTTGCAGAACAAAAGTTACACCACTTTGCAACTTTGCACTGCTTGCATTTGATGCTTTTTGCATCAAGTTAAAATCTGCCGCCATGAGAAAACCACTCCGAGATAGCCAAAACTGAGAGATTTTTTTGTAGAGGGGCAACGGGATCCTATAGGATCAGACGACAAGTTTCTAAGATTCACAGTGTCGGAGTAATATCATGCTGAAGTTTGCAGCCATTTTGCACTTTGGACCCTTAAGGGATCTATCTGGTGGAACATAGCTCAAAGCGATTTCATGTGTTTGGGTTCAAAAGAAGACCATTCTTAGCATTAACATACCTATTCGGACGCGTTGGAACAATCCGTTTTGTCACATGAGCTGCAGAACGGAAGTTGTACCACTTTGCAACTTTGTACTACTTGCATTTGACACTTTTTCCATCAAGTGAAAATCCATTGCCACGAGAAAACCAATCCAAATAAGCCAAAAACAAGAGAGGTTTTTGTGGAGGGCCCCAATACAATCCTATAGGAACAATTTTGAAGTTTCTAAGAATCACGTTATCCGAGTAATAGCATGCTGAAGTTTGCAGACATTTTGTAGTTTGGACCCTTAAGGGATCGATCCAGTGGAATGTAGCTCAGAGCGATTCTACGTGTTTTAGTGCAAAACAACACCATTCCTAGCATAAAAATTACCTCTTCGAATGCATTGGAGTAGCTAGTTTGGTCACACAAGTAGCAGAGCGAAAGTTGCACCACTTTATGACTTTACACAGTTTGAATTTGACACTATTTCCATCAAGTGAAAATTCGTCGCCATGAAAAAAACCACTTCGAGATAGCCAAAATCGAGAGAGGTTTAAATTGTAGAGGGGCCTAATATGATCCTATAGGATTAGATGAGAAGTTCCTAAGCATCACAGTATCTGAGTAATAGCATGCTAAAGTTTGCAGCCATTTTGCACTTTGAACCCTTAAGGGATCGATCCGGTGTAACGTAGCTCAAAGTGATTCTGTGTGTTTGTGTGAAAAAGAGGACCATGTCTAGTGTAAACATACCTATTCAGATGCATTGGAACAATCCTTTTGGTTACATGAGTTGCAGAATGAAAGTTGCACCACTTTGCACTACTTGCATTTGATATTTTTTTCATCAAGTGAAAATCCGACACCACGGGAAAACCACTCTCAGATAGCCAAAACTGAGAGAGTTTTTTTATAGAGGGGCCCAATATTATCCTATAGGATCAGACGATAAGTTTCTAAGCATCACGATATCCGAGTAATAGCATGTTGAAGTTTGCAGCCATTTTGCACTTTGGACCCTTAAGGGATCGATCCGTTGGAACGTAGTTCAGAGCGATTCCGCATGTTTCGGTGTGAAAAAATACCATTCCTAGCATAAAAATACCTATTTGGATGCATTGGAGCAGTTATTTTCATCACACGAGTTGCAGGACTAAAGTATCACCACTTTGCAACTTTGCACAACTTGAATTTGACACTTTTTCCATTAAATGAAAAATTTTCGCCATGGGAAAACCACTCCGAGATAGCCACCGAGAGAGGTTTTTGTATATGGGCCCAACGTGACCCTGTAGGATCATATACAAAGTTCTTAAGCTCACGATATCTGAGTAATAACATGCTGAAGTTTGCAGCCATTTTGCACATTAGACCCTTAAGGGATCGATCTGGTGGAACGTAGCTCAGACCGATTCCGAATGTTTGGGTGAAAATGAGGATCATGCCTAGTGTAAAAATACCTATTCAGTTGTTTTGGAACAGTCTATTTGTTCACATGGGTTGCAGAATGAAAGTTGCACCACTTTGCAACTTTGCACTGCTTGCATTTGACGCTTTTTCTATCAAGTGAAAATCTGCCGCCATGGGAGAACCACTCTGAGATAGCCAAAACTGAGAGAGGTTTTTCTAGAGGGGCCCAATGCAATCCTGTAGGATCAGATGATAAATTTTACTATACATGTTGAGTTGCCACACTATGTCTAGTTTCCTTTCCAATATTGTTGCAAGAAAAAGTTTTCTGAGAAATGAGATCCATTTCGATTATTAAAACCAATGTTGATGTCGTGAGAGAATGTTGGGGTGCTAAATGAACCCATCTAAAGCATAGGCTTGCACTATAAAATGAGAATAAAATTAACTTTTCCGAGCAGGTTTGAACTCATTCTTGGCCCTAGCTTAGTTGAATCGCTTTAATGTACCATCTGACCCCAAAAGCTCACTGTTCAAAAATTGAAAGGTGTATCTTCTTCTCGATGATCTAATGTTTTTGTTTATAAAATAATATCGATCAACAACCAGATAAAATATTATGCATCAATGGTACATGCTAAAGATCAAATAAAAAGCTAAAACTAATTGAAAGTTAAAATTGTGAATTTCACGATGCAAATTTGTCTTGGGATGATAACATTGTGATAGAAACAATTTCATGGACAAGTAAGCAAAATCATGTTTCCATTATCTAGTTTTTGAAGCACGATATGAATACTAGAAACACATCACAAGAATTGGCATCAACGAAGAAGATTAATGTTTAGTGTTTTTGTGCACAACCACAACATTGCTTAATAATGCACCATGAAAATCCAAGTGACTTTCAGATGGAAAACAAAGGTTTTATTCATGCATTTCAAAGAAGTCATATGATTGAGTTTGATTGGGAAGTAAACATGATGGCCTACATAAGGCTCTCAAAATATAGCTTCAATGGTTCTCCTTAGAAATTATTTCTTTGGGTAAGAGAAAACATGTGAGTAGGTTTGCTAATCTTTTTCATTTTTGATTTTGGACTTGTTAATTTGGCAAAAAAAATTTTATGATAACTGGATGAATCACAACAAAACTCCTACCTCATGGACTTCAAACAAAGTGTGTTCTTTATATTTTAAGTATGTAGTGTCTCGAGTGAGGTATACATGTATGAAAAATGTGGTAACATAGACAAGGCAAGGAACTATTTGAAAAAATACCTCAAAGAAATTTGGTCTCATAGAATGCCATGATAAGAAAATGCATTTGGCAACTGCTCCTAGTTATTAGTTATGCAATGTGAATAAATTGCATAACTACTAAGGTTGAATTTGTACAAACTATATTGTAATTGAAATTTGGGCATCTATCAACATCTACTTATTAGTTATACAAAGTGAAGTAATTCTTTAACTTTGAAATATGTGCAATGCAATGTAATCAACAATATGAATATAAACTACAAAAATCCATTTTTTACAATTCATTAGTTAAAATATTTATTTTATTTTCTCTCTATATCTCTATATGCTATGGAAATACCTTTCAATTTAAAAAAAAAGCTTTTATCTTTTGTTGTACAAATTTTCCTGGTTTTTTCACAAAGTATTATACTTTTGGTTTGTCAAATTTGTCCCCAAAAGATTTTTTGCTGCTATGCATTGGAAGCATGAAGCATATACATGAATACACACAATATAGGTGAAGTATACATGTGAATAAGTGAAGAATACATGTGAATAAGTGAGGCACAAGTAATTGAAGCATTCCAAAGGATACAAACCAGCACAAATGGAGCTTATTTATACAATACGCTTTAGATGGGGCTTATTGAGCATTCGACAATAATTAATTAAGCATTAGATGTAAAAAAAATCCATGCCTACAACATTCAAGCATACAACTTACACGATACACATGATAACATCATTGAAAAATGGCGGTAGAAAAATAAGAGTTTCTCTAATAAAAAATCTGAAAGGCTATACAATATATCCCAAAGAACCATATAGGCTTAGTAAAAAGGAGCCATATGGACATAAAATATCATGTATATATATCGATAGTACAAAACATATGTTCCAAAATTTCACATAGGCATACAACAAACAACACTAATACATAGTCATTTCCCTCTAGGGGAAGGAAATAGATCTCGTGGTGCCTTTGAAATTTGGCTGG
The DNA here is from genome assembly GCA_007115665.2 of Sequoiadendron giganteum. Lineage (NCBI taxonomy): Eukaryota > Viridiplantae > Streptophyta > Pinopsida > Cupressales > Cupressaceae > Sequoiadendron > Sequoiadendron giganteum. The sequence continues at coordinate 190,242,616 of CM021100.1, read as the reverse complement.
ATGGAGTGACTGTTGGTTCTCTTTTCTTTCGAACAAGCTCGCTAGTCCTCCTCTCTTCACTCTAGAGCTTCAACTGATAAAATTAAAAGTAAAGATGTTAAAACATAGAAATTGAATTGTGGAATGGCATATAACAAAATATATAATCACTTACCGCATACATATAGTCATCATGCACATTTATAGCATCACCACGTCCATGATCTGGACTGACAACCACCTGTAGCAACCATAAAGATATAAATTAAACTACATAAAATTATCATGAAAATTTTCTATAATAGACCATAAAAGAGAAAATCTAATGCCAAATCGACTAATCTATTCCATACCTCTCTCAATGGATCAAAATTGGCTATTTTTGCAGAAACTCCATGCTCCAGCATGCCACCAAAATCACCAGAGCTATCTCTTGTCAACATATGCAAATGAAACAATATCTTAGGTATCATGTTTATATAAAGACCAAGAGGAGATAATGGAACATAAGGTTAAATAAGAGAGGGTAATGGGATGGGAATAGAAGGGTGATGCAGAGAGGGGGCTCAAACTCATTCAAAGTGACAAATTTCATTCAAGATAAATCTAACAAGATTAAAATAGACTATTAGAGTTATCCAAACAATCCTCAAAGCTTGACAACAATTGGGAGTCTAACTTCTCACTTTCACCCATGTAACCTAGCAGTAGTGCAAACTTAGTTTTTGGCCTTTAAATCCCATGCTTTCCAAAACACTTAACAATTAGAAGGTGGATTTAGTTACCAATTTTAGATTTATACAACATATCTCTTAACCAGATACAAGTCTTTTGGACCAATCCCTTGAAATTAGACCCTCAACATTGCCATAGGCCATAAATTAGGCCAGATTTACAATGAAACATACCTTTAAACGTAACACAGACCCTTGAAACCTTCGGGCTGCATTTTCTATGACCTTAAACCTCTAAAACCACAATCAACACCAGGGTTGACTCCTCCAAGATAACAAACTCCAAAACCCTTAATTTTGTGCCAAGTCAAGAGGGTTTATTCAAAGTCCCACTTGCACAACCTCCCAGACCATGCCACCAACTCAAGAATGTATATTTTGACCCCAATATGCTCAAAAGTTTGAAAAAACTCCACACTCTCATTGATTTCCACAAACCTTAGACCCAAGGCTCCATCTTCATGTATTTTTCTTCACAAAACTCATCAAGACAATAGGTTTATCTCCTTAGTTCCTTATCCACAACTCTAATCATGCAACCTACAACCTACTCAAACTCCCTAGAGCCCATTAAACTAGTTACAGTAGTTGCAGTCTGTGTAAGGGACCTTAAATCATGGTTTTGGTAACAAAACCCTCAAATAGTGTCTTCGGCCTGTCACAGCAAAACAAGGATATTTACCATAAATCACAATGGATCTCCCTCAAAAAAATTCCAAAAGATTGGTAACACCTGCCACCAAAAAGAAAAATTATTTACATGGTACAATGAATTTTTACGGGCTCGTACAGGCCTGCAAATGACAAGAAAACTCAGAAATTTGATGAAAAACATAGATATTCTTATTGTCAATGCTTCAAACTTCAAGCCAACATTACAAAAGGAGTTTTCATCCCTTTTTAAAGAATTCTTCTCATAAAACCAATTCCCAAATTCCTTACAACTACTTTGTAAACCTCTCATGATCGTTGCATTACAAATTTGTTGCATTTATGCAACTCACAAATATAGCACTTTCAAGTTTTGACTCTTTATATTTTCCTACACCCTCTTAAACACCTAAACTATTACAAATATTCTAATGAGAGCTTATTCAACTAATAAATCATGACTTAATCAAGAAAACATCATCCTATCTACCTTTTCACCCCTTGTCAACTTTGATAATTCCTTCCACATGATTTGCAAACCTTACAAGATGAATACAAAAGCCCCTCAAAGTTGATCAATTACAAGAGAATGGTCACATTAGACCTTATTAAGACTCAAGGACTCAAATAAAACATCCTAACAAACCTTTCCTATCTAATGCAGAGTGGCAGGGAAGGTAAACACAAAACTATGATGGCAAAGACAATCCAATTCAACACTTCTCTCAAATACTCTTACAAGGAGACATAAACTCCATTATTATTTAAATGATCATTCCCCACACATCTATGGTTCACAACTCAGACCACCCACAAAACTTGAAAGAATTTGGATCATGTCACATTAGGACAAAACAAGGTTCAACAACCCTCTAGCACTTAGGTTTCAACAAACAACAAAACTATGGTGATTTAGACCTCACTCCCTCCTAAGGCTTGTAGCCCTTACCCAGTAGGATAGTCAGAATAAAAAACAACATGGAGGACTTTCAAGAAATAAAACCCATGGATTTAGACACCCCACATGGACCCCTACAAAATTCCAAAACCTTTCCTCTTGAATTTCAAGGCATAACTCACAATGACCTTTTCTACCGCTGCTCCAAGAGGCCTAAATCACAGACCTACAGTTGGGTCTTGACTATCTTGGATCTCCCCTTCACCCCTTCACCCCCAAAAAAAATCCTATAGGTTTTCCACACCTATTACCATCATTCTTAAGTGCCCCCCAAACAGATTTTCTAGAAACCAAGAAAAGCTCACTTTTTTTCTTTTTAGTTAGGCTTGCCACATAGAGATGTCAAGCCAATAATCTCACAACACTTCCTCCAATGAGCCTTTTGTTATCCAAGACATTGATTACATAATATTACATGCATAGTCCTTCCATCCCATTAGGATTTAGCAACTCTACAATGTCGGGATGGAAGAAACACCCATAATTCACTCATATTGCTGATTTTGAGGGTTTTTAGACCACTCGAGAGTAAAATTAAGATATCTCCCTCGATACTCAAAAAAATATCACCACTCCCATTCAAAAAGAAATATTATTCAATTACCTATCCAACCATTATAGGCTTGGAGCATGAAACAACATGTATAGACGGTACCAAGTACGAGATCAACAATTTCTTCAAGAAAACACATAAATCAACAAAATCTTTATTGAAAACTTCTTCCAAGGTTAAAGAGCAGCATTTCCTTGACAAAGAGAGGCATATATGAAGCCTTCCAACCTCCTCCAACTTTCTCCAACTGAAATTTGAATCAGTTGGCCATTGGAAACACAAAAAGACTTCATTTTTTACTCTTTAATGCCTAATTAAGGAAATTTAGCCAATTTTCATCAACCCGACTACAAAGATACCTCCAAATTGTGTGAAAGGCATCCAAAACTCCTCAAAATGAAAAATATGAATCCCCTCATGTGTCTAGCTACATTAAGGCATCATGTTTTCTTAATTTTCCAAAATGCACTAGACTTACAAAGGAGGATGGAGACCTTGTTTGTACAAAAAGTTGGTCATCAAGAGAAAAAATCCACCATATCCCTAGGAGACCTATTACAAAGAAATTAAATGGTCCATGATAATTTATTCCAACATTAAAAAAAGAAACAAAACATAACAAACGATTCTAGGTCCCTTAGACCCATGGGTGCTCTTGCACCACTATCAAACACTTAATGAAGAAACATAGAAAAGAGTGGTGCCCCTGCACCAAAGGGATTAATGGAACATAGGATGGACTAGTATAGATTGATGGGATGAGCTAGGATGGTATAAAAAAATATAGGGTGGAAAATTTGAGGTTAATGGGGTGCGATTATTAGGGAATAATGCAACATAGGGTGAATTAGGAGGTGTCTAGGGTTTGACTATAGTACACGAAGTGTGAACTTGACCTATGTGTAGCAATAATAGAGAAGAGTTATCTAGGATGAAACATGGATAAATATGGTATAACATAGGATGATATAAAGGAACATAGGGTGGAACATAGGGGATCATGGGACATATAGGGTGATATAATAATGGGTACAATAAGATGGGATTAGGACATAATGACACATACCATGGACTAGAAGATATTAGTGGGATGGGCTAGGAGGGGATCATGGAAAATAGGGTGAACTATTAAATTTTAATGGTAAGGTATTAGGAAGGAATAAAGGAACAAAAATTGAATTAGGAGAACATAATGTGACACAATCAAGGAATACTTGAATGCAATGTTTGTGTTTCTCATCAATTTTTTAGATTTGTATATACGCAAAATTATGAAAACTAGCTAACATAGATTTACAACACCATTAATGAATAAAGGCTACCTAAGTGTATGTTATTTGAGGATATGAATCACGAGGTGTGGAGGAATAAGGAGCACCAAAAAATTGTTTGAAATTCGAAGCATTTTATGAGACAAACATTCAAATATATCATTCAACTATTCAAATGCAATAACAATATCTTTGATACTAGTTGCATACATGTCGACTCATCGTCGAGAATGTATAAGGGTCTATAGAAATAGAGAATCCCTCATGAACAGTGTGACCCTGAAATTTCATCATATCAAAATTCTACTAATTTAGTTATTCTTAAATTTCAAAATATATTTTAATAAACAACATTAAAATAACTTGCTAAATTTTACCCGGCTGTCAATGCTGAATGTATCATCCAGAATATCATCCGTGAAAGCCATCACCTCTGCAACTGACGTAGGTTGTGTAGCAGCATAATGAACACCCTAATAATCATATGTGCAAACAACACCACAAGCGCCACAATGGTGGGGTGGAGCTCGGGGCCTACACGTCTCCTCCACACCAGGCTCTACTAAAGGACTCGTACACTATAAAATGGTCTAGGTGAGTGAGCCAATCGACTTCATCGTGTCCACCTCTACATTGTCCTTAACAATGGAAGGAACAATGACATGCTCCACCATGGGTCTGCCCAAGGCTCTTGGTGCCAACTGTGGATTACGTCGTGAAACAATTCTATCGTGTGTGGAGCCCCCACCTCTACCGTGAAAGTCTAAGATGTCAAAATAGTTTATCATTTTATTGAGGACAAACTCGCAATAGAGTTTCCTCAAAAATTATTGTGGAACCTCATGGTTATTGCATGGAGTTTGGTCAAATACCATCCACCACCGCTCCCAAAATTTATTTTTAATTAACTCATGGTGGCACCAATGTATGGGGAACCACCTGCATGTATGGGACAAAGGTTCAGTGGTTTTTGGGTCTATAAATAGGGCACACAAGTTGGCTTTGCTAATTTTTAGTTTTTTGACATCTACATATGACAAAATACTAGCATAAAATTGTCTCATCTCATGCCTCTTATTTGACCAAAAATTCATTTGTTGGCTCATTTCTTCTACATGAGTTACAATTGACTTCAATGAGTCAGACATCCCTCTCCTATAAGGGTGGGTTTTGACATGCTCGGTTAATCTTGCAATTAATTGTTGAATGTCTCTTTTATTGTTTTCAATTTGATTTTGAATATTTTCTTGTGTTCCTTAAGGATGCCTATGAATTGATGGAGGGGTTTTGGGTTGTTCTTGTATAGGAGACTCTTCATGAGAGGTGATTGTGAATTCTCAATGTTTCGAGATGGAGATTCATTCCAGAAGAATTAGAACAAAGTTTTATTATAAAAATCTATTTAAACTTGCATTCTAAATCAAATTCAAAATAAATAGAATAAAAATACATACCTCTTTGCAATCTTTGACCTCTCCGACATGTTGGCGGCATCCTCATGGAAAATGGCAAGCTAAGGATGCAAAAAATGGAAGAGATTTGGCGAGCACGAGTTGCAGACCTAAAATCCTCCTCCTCAAGCTGTGGGTTGAAGAAAAAATGAGGGTTTGAAACCCGATTTTTGGATTTTATGTCAAATAAAACATTTGCTGCACACCAAATTTGGCGTGCACCAAATGTCTTTTAAGTCTGTTGGCGTGCACCAAATGGGTTATTTCGAGTTTTTTTTCAAAGTGTTTTCAATTTGGCATCTAAATTGTGTCACAAATTGGTGCACTTACCCTTGAGTATTCTGTATTATTTTCACTCCATTTTTGAAGGGTTTCGAGGCTTCTTGATTGCGACCTCTCTAATTTTTCTGATGCATTCTTCTCTTCATTTCTTCCATGGAAGCTTTGCTTTCTCTTGGTTGCCATGATTGAGTTTTTTGAAGCTTCCCATGGTGAAAAATAACTTGCATATTCAATGAAAACAAACAAACTCGAGCTCAGGTAAGCTCTATGTCGATGTATAAGTTGATTTTATCTTTTGTTTTCTATGAATCAAAGCTCATTTGGAGCTCTCTCCATTCAACACAATGGCTAAAATTCTCTGTTTTTCTATGTTTTCATGCTTCATTCTTGTATGCTCGATCTTTGGTATTTTTGAAAGAAAAATGAAAAACCCTCTATGGAACTTGTATTATCTTCAGAAGATAGTATTTTATGTACAAAAATGGAATAAATACCTTCTATCATGGTTGCGGACATGCTTACATTCAATTTTCATTTCCATAATTTTTTTATTAAAAGGCAATATGACAGTGCTCGTTCATTTCTAGGTATTTTTCTATTTTTGAGGGTTTGTTTCACATAGGCCGAGGCTCTATATTTCCTTTCTTGGAGAAAATGAATACTTAAATCTTCATCTTCTTTGTCATCTGTTGATTTAAATCATAGCATCATTATGAATGACGGATATAGGATTTCATGAACCTTTTGGGTTACATACACTTGCTACATACTTTAATCTTATGTAGCCTTTAAAAGTGGAAATGGCACTACATTACCTTATTTTGATGATAGCTTGTCTTTGAATCAACAAAGTTCTTTCCATGTCCATAATCTCTTGCCAACATTATTACTTCCAACTTTTGCATCACTGTATGATTCATGTAGTTCTATCACTTTGCAATACTTCACATGTATGTTTTCACACTGTTACTAGCATGATGAGTTTCTTTACCAAGTCTTCCCTTGACATGATTACCAAGAAATCATTCTCAAATGTTTCCCAAGTCATGATTGTCCTACATTCATTTGCAAAATCATTGGTATCTCCTCAAACCATCATGCATTGGTTGTTTATTAGAGTGTGCACTATTGTAGTTGTTTGTGAATACTCATTGTATCAGTAGCAAGATGATTACCAATGCAAGTTATTTACTCATCCACATCAATTTTCTTTCCTTCTCATGCATTGCTCTTCAAGACAACATACTGAGATGATGGCTTTGGCCTTGCATTCAATCGTTGACCTTGTGTTGCTCCATGTAACTCATGATAGCTCTTGATAGCTCTTGATATCCTATAAGACCTCATTGAGTAACTCAACCATAATGATTATCCATAATTGAACTTGATGCATTTGTTCTTTAGTGTTCATATTATCAAAGAAATCATTTGTTTATTGGAAAGAGACAAATTGTTTCATTTTTGAATTTGTCCTTGTTCTTGTTCCCTTCTTTACTGGCTCCTTGAAAATTTTGACATGAAATACAACTCATATCATTATTAAAATGGAATTTGGATCCAACTTAAGAATATTGAAAGACATATCCAGCAGGGTAATATTTCCATGTAGCCTATTGTTTGATTCATTGTGAAAGATGCAGAGTAACTTTCTTGATAATTCACATAATTTTGTTACATCTTCTAAATCTGATAATGAAATTCGATCAGCTAGTATGATTCCATATTGATTTAATGCATCAAGAATAGGCTTATAATTGATTTGATCAAGTTTCTCAATTTCCTATCCCTCCTAAAATATGAGGGCAACATGTTGGGCTCAACCCTTGTGGGAGATGCATTTTACTCCACATGATGTAATTAGCTGAAAAAAAATAGTAACAAAGTTTTGTCATATATCTGCACAAAGAGAAAACATGTTATGTAAACAAAGCATATGATAGATGTGTTTGATAACTCTTTTGTTTTCTTAGACATCTATGATATTCTAACTATTTTAATGTTTATAAGGATCGGACTATATGTTTACGGATGTTTTCCTATGTTCTGATTGGTGATCCTTCATTGCTCTAACCAAATTCTTCTCACAAATGCAGGGAAATTCAGAGTAGCAGGGGCAACTGACAAATGGAGGCTATATGGGAAAGAGGACTAAATTTGATTCAAGGAAACTCAACCATGATTCATCATTCAAAATGACGGGTCCCCCTTCTTTACATATGCATTGCCTTTTATTTGTAAATGTATAGTTTTTTCTTTATATGCATAAAAATAGTTAGTCCCTCGACTTGTGAGGGATTCTATACACTTATGGTTATCAATAAAGACTACCTTTGCAATAAATGTTGACACTCTTTTCTATTGTATGCAATTCTCTTAATCAAATAATGTAATTTTTTGATACTCTCTTTTATGCACATGGATGAAACTTAACAGAAAATAATATGTACCTTTTATTGTTTAAATGTAAACACAATCATAAGACTAATTTAGTTGGAAGAAAAATCAGGTAAAAATAATTATCTTGTTATTTAATCATATGAGTTAAATAATTAAATTACTTACTCTATAATCATATGAGTTATTAAGAGGTGTGATATATTTAACTAATTAAATTGAAATAAAAAAAATTATTTAATTTACTTACTCTATAATCATATGAGTTATTTAAGAGGCATGATATATTTAACTAATTAAATTTAAATAAAACATATTAAATTAATAAATGGAAGCAAAACAAGAAGAATTTTTAGAAGAAAAAAAGTAAGAAACAATGGAAGCCAAACTAGAAGCAAACCAGAAGCAATCTTGGAAGAAAAACTTGGTGTTATCTAGGAAGCAAAAACATAAGCAATTAACTAGAAGAAAAATTGGAAGCAAAACCGAAAGCAAAATCGGAAGCAAACCTCGCAGAAACACTGGAAGCAAACTTGGAAGTATCACAAGAAGAAAAATCAGAAGCCAAACTAGAAGCAACAAAATCCGGTGCTAAATCCAACGCTCAAGTGAGCAAGCCATTTTGCGCCAATTTTTGGGTCGACAGAAGTGTCCAATTCATGAACTCAAATGCACTAAAACTTGATGCTATTTTAGGCACTAATTGCCTATTCTATTGTAGTGTATTGTGTACCTCTTCATCATTTTTTTCATTCTCCTCATCATCATTGTCTAAGTTGATGATAATGCTAGGACGAATGACAATGTTAGTAATGGCTTGCAAGATGGGTGGTGATGGATGGATAGGACAAGGCTGTGGTGATGGAGGTTGAGGGTTATCAGGCTTTGGTGGTGAAAGAGGAGAGCTATCAGGAATCTTATTGATCATAGGTGGGTCAGGATGGTCAGTATGGTCTTCCTCATGAGATTGATGAGCGAGAGCACGACGATGACACCTACGTACCCGAGCTTATTTATTCCATTTGGATTTGCAATCAAGGTGCATAGGTGAAGGAGCGGGCTGGTCCACCCTAGGTTGCTTATCATTCCTAAGAGGAGGGATGGGAGGAACTAAGGGTGGCTTGTCCACTTTCTCCTTGGCTTTATAAGCTTGTTTAGTTTGACGAGGAAGAATTGAAATGCTATCATGGTCCCTAGGCCTCCTTCATGATGTGCAGGAGATTTCATGAGTATATTGGCTAGGCATGTCAAATTTGGGTGGTAACATGGCTTCATCAAGGATGGGTGAGTCTGAGGTAGAAGGAGATATGTTGCACAACACTACAAAAAAAAAGGCAATTAGCACCTAAAATAGTGCTGCCTTTTAGTGCATTTGAGTTCATGAATTGGGAACTTTTGTTGGCACAAAATGGTATGTTCACTTTGGTGCCAGATTTAGCACCAGATTTAGCACCAGATTTAGTGTTGGATTTAGCACCAGGTTTAGCGCCAACTTTTGTTGCTTCTCGTTTGGCTTCCGATTTTGCTTCTGGTTTTGCTTCTTTTGTTGCTTCCATGTTTTCTTCTAGTTTTTGTTTTGGTTTTACTTCCAGGTTTTCTTTCAATTTTACTTCTAGTTTTGCTTCAGATTTTGCTTCTAGGTTTGCTTCCAATTTTGCTTCTAGGTTTGCTTCCGGTTTTGCTTCCAATTTTGCTTATAGTTTTGCTTCCATTTTTGTTTCCAATTTTGCTTCCAATTTTTCCTCCAATTTTACTTCCAATTTTTCTTTCAATTTTGCTTCCGATATAACATCGATTTTTGCGTCTAGCTTTGCTTCCTTTTTTGTGTCTTTTGTTGCTTCTAATATGACTTCTATTATTGCATCTTTTGTTGCTTCTAAAACTACTTAAATTATTACTTCTTTTTTTGCTACCTCAATTGCTTCTATTTTTGTTTCCTAGATAACTCCATGTTTTTCTTCCAAGATTTCTTTTAGTGTGCTTCTAGTTTGGATTCCATTGTTGCTTCCTTTTTTGCTTCTAAAAATGCTTCTTGTTTTTATTCCATTTATTAATTTAATATATTTAGTTTCAATTTAATTATTTAAATATATCATTCATCTTAAATAACTCATATGATTAAATAACAATATAATTATTATAACATGATCATCATTTATAATTAAAACAAGTGAGTCAAATACCTATATAATTAGATCAAAAAAAGTGAGTCAAATATCTATATAAGTGATTAAAACAAGTGAGTCAAATATGCCACTAGATTAATAACATGTCCAATAGTCGACATAAGTCAAAATGATACATCTACAAATGATATATAAGTAAAAATGATAAATTAGATAGCTCAAAATGATACAAGTCAAAATGATACATGTCCAAATGATATAAGTCAAAATGATACATGTCAAAATGATACAACTCAATAATATGGTACTACAGGCCATGAAAATGATACATATGATAGTAACCATGAAAAGAGGCATCATAATGATATATCAAAAGTGATCCATGATGCAATCTATATGATCATGAATGTCACTGGCTACTACCAGCAACTGCCTCATCATTATCATCACCATCATGATCATCATCGTTGTCATCATGATCATCAGCCTCAGTGTCTTTTGTATCTACATCATCATCATCATTTGCCATATGATTCTTACCAGAACCAACATATTCTAGATCTATATCATGAGGATCATCTTGATCTTCTAGAAGACCTGTCATGTTCTGCAAAAAAAAAAACATTTATAATGAAAATTTATTATTTATTTCATGCAATAATTTATTTTTCTATTATATATCTCATATTACAACATTTCCAACAAAACCATAATCATATTACATCATATCAAATTGCACATACCATAATAAAATTTCAAAAAATTTGTAGGTAATATGTCATTCCAATGATGTAAAATATGCAATAATTCTAATAAACATTAGTAAAATATGCCAGCATTTGGTGGAAGAGGAAGAAATATGACTAGAACTCTGGAGGCCCACCATAATGAATTTCGGTATTCAACCATGAGAGCAGAAGAGAGATCTGATATCATGTATAAAAACATTACGCATGCATTCTTCTAGCTAGCGGAGAAGGATATGATTACTTTGCTTCATTTTCATTTGCATAACCATATCATGGTGTGAACCAAGAAGACCAAGGATGTCCAATTTTATGTGGAGGTAATGGATGTGGTCCAAAATTTAGGAGGGGCAAGAAGATCAATGTATGATCTTGGTGAAATTGAGGAAGTACAGCAAGAGAGGGACAAGAAAAATAAAATCAATGCAAAGTTTCAAGGATTTGTCAAGCGAGTAACAAAGCTATGGGAGCAGCCTCATTTAAAATATTTTGAACTAGAGTTTGATATACCATTTAGACAACTTGGTTTTCATGGAGTTCCTTTCAAAGCATCTTCTTTTATTGTTCCTACGGTAAACTGTTTGGTAGATTTGGTGGAATTACCTTTCTTAGTAATCACTATTAGTGAGATTGAGATTGCTAACCTTGAAATAGTAGGACTTGGGAAAAATTAATTTGATATGGCTATTGTTTTCATCCTATACAACCATTGCAAGAAAAGTTAAGCTAGCTAGCATCAAATAACCAAAAAAAAAGAAAATAACATGAAAATTTTTAGTTGCTGCTATGTCAGGAATAAAATAAAAGGAAACAATGTTCCTTAAAAATTGGCTTGATGATTGCAAATGAGGATTCATTCAATTTTAGTGGAGTAAAATGAAAATGAAAATTAGTTGATTCATATAATATATGTACATTAAACAGTTTATGGTGCAAAATTATTTTTGGTGCCTTATATAGCTAAATGCTACACAAATTTCAGGCATCAATAAAATGCGTCCTACCTAGAGTTTGTGTGGCATTATTTTTTCCCTAGAATCCTTTTCAAAATCATCACCTTCAGCCTAATCTAGGATAAAAAATCATGATGCAGAGCATTAATAAAAAAAAAAAAACTTTCAACTATACTTCTTGTTAGTGTAAAGGTTTTAACTTAATTATGTTAATTAAGTTACATTTATTCCCTTCTTAAGATTTCACTTTAGTTTGCATAAAGTGACATTTAATAATTATATTAATTATTAAATGTTTTCCTTTTAGGGCTTCTATTAGGGTTTTTCCTATTAGGGTTTCTTTAGGGTTTCTTGATCTCCTTTTTATAAGGATTGATCCCATTGTATTATCACATCAATTTATTCTCTCATTCTCTCTGATATATACATTTTCAATTTTCAGAGAAGTCTTGCTTGTTTGTCTCCATCTCTTCTTTTGTGATAGGTTATTTGCATACAGGTAATCTCTGAAGTTTGTGGAGTTGTATTTTCTCAACTTCTACATGGTATCAGAGCTCTTATGAAGTTGTATTTTCTCAACTTCTACATGGTATCAGAGCTCCACACCTACTTCTTCTTGTTCTTGTTTCGAAGATTTTTGGAGCTTCAAGGGTTTGGGGCTTGTTTTCTTGATCTAGGGCATACCTGCAATTTTGAAGCATTTTCAACTCAAATGGACCTTGCCATTGTGTCCGCAGCGGTCCAAAACCCCTAAATTGACTGTTCATTCGTCCATTTTCGACAAAATCGAAATCAAATTTTTTTTAAGGTACGGCCATATGGCCATCCGACTGCGCGCAAATCGGAAAAAAAAAAACTGGTTATTTTTTTTTGGCTTTTTTTCATCGAAATTACTTTTATCAAAAATTTTATTTCCCAAGGTTTTTCATTGTAAAATTTTTTATTTTAAAAAAATAAAAAAATAAAAATTGGAAAAAGCCTTTTTACGGCTTGCTTAGGCCGGTGGCGCATGCAGTACCTTGCGCAAGGTTCTGCGCAGGTCCGTACCTACGCAGTCCCCTGTGTAGGGAGCTCGCGCCCACATGGATTACAGTGGGGGTGGCCCTCACCAAGAGTTTTTTTTTTTTTTAATTTATTAAAAAAAATTGAATGTTTTTTTTATTTGTTTTTTTTGTAATATGTCCTATCGCACATTTACGGTGATGGTCATTTGGCCATCAAATTTAACCCAGTCATTTTGCTGCGACGACCGTATGACCGTCAAATTTAACCCAACGCTAGCTTTTTTCCCTCTTTGGAGTTGTTTTATTCCAGAGGTCGTAACTTGGGCATACAATATCGTTGGAAAGTTGGTTTTCTCATCTTTTCAGTGGTGTGGGTCTCATCACTTTCTTTTTCCGTTGGTGCATTCTACAGTCAGTTTTTTTGCTGTTCTTCATGTATTTCTAGCTTTGTCCTTTTTGGACATTTTGAGCATCATTTGTAAGCAATCTTTTATGTAAACGCACTAAGATAAAGTGCCACACTATTGTACATGTATTTTTGGGCATTTTGCACATAAGATTGTGCCATATTTTGTACTCGCATTGTTATTATAAAGTGTCATGAGGGGTTGTGTAGTTTGCCTTTATTTTTCCATCACATCTTTGTCCCGTGAGTGTCCCTCCACGACGACAGTGGATCCATATGATTCCAGCCTCATGCATGTGTGTTTTGTTTTGCACACCACTTTTTCAATTGCAGGTGCTTTCTTGTGCACTTTCAAATGTTGTTTCTTCTTCCTCATGCACTATAGGGTGTTTCACATCATTTCAGTGGATCTGTCAAGCTCTCCCAGTTCAACATTATGGGGGGGTATTATACTATGCATGCTTATGCTTCCTTGGTTTTGCCTTGGAAGGAATCTTCCATTCTCAATTGATCAATGTTTCAGACTATTGGTTCTTGTGCCATCTATATATTCGTTTCAGGTGTCTTCCTTTGTTTGCCATCTGATTCAAGTAGTGTCATTTGGGGCGCTCATGCAGATTGTTGTCTTGTTGATCCTGATCATCCTATCTTCAACGGAGGTTCTTCAGCACCATAGCAGTCATCTTTTGACAGTTGTTTGTAGCTTCTTCTGCTTCAGTGATGTTCTTCTTGGCTTTCTTTATCTCTTTTTCGAGTAGAGTTTTTCCCATGAGGTTTTCTCTATTTCTCCACTTTACAAAGATTTGGTTGTATTTGGGTACCTGATCTGGCATAGTTGTCGAGACCCATCTTTGCCTTCTTGCATTGTAGTTACCTTTGCTTTTTTGCACTTGTTTGTAGCTGCACTTTTGCTCATCTTAAGGGGGGGTGTTAGAGTAAAGGTTTTAACTTAATTATGTTAATTAAGTTACCATTATTCCCTTCTTAAGATTTCACTTTAGTTTGCATACAGTGACATTTAATAATTATATTAATTATTAAATGTTTTCCTTTTAGGGCTTCTATTAGGTTTTTTTATATTAGGGTTTCTTTAGAGTTTCTTGATCTCCTTTTTATAAGGATTGATCCTATTGTATTATCACATCAATTCATTCTCTCATTCTCTCTGATATATACATTATCAGTTTTCAGAGAACTCTTGCTTTTTTGTCTCCATCTCTTCTTTTGTGACAGGTTATTTACATACAGGTGAACCCACATAAGTGGTGAACACTTTTGTGGAGGAAGGGAAAAGTCATTTTTTCTCTTTACACAAAGTGAAGGGGTTCAGCCGAACCAAATTGTTCATTCGAACCCCTTTTTCATGTGAGCAAAAATATTAAAATAAAGGGGTTTGAGCAAACTAGGGTTTGGTCGAACCACCTTAATAGGGATTTTTTTAAAAAAAAACCCATCATTTTCCCAGACCCCGTGATTTTTTGTCACTATTTTTAATTGTCTAGGTTCGGCCAAACCCCGCTTTTACCCTAGCTTCTCAAAAAATAGTTCTTTTTGGTAAAAAATTGTCGTTCGAAGCTCAATTTGAATTTGAAAATGCAAAAAACTTCACAAACCTAGCTAGATAATGATAGTCCTCGGAATGAGCTATCCGTCGAATATAGTTTTAATATTATTTTCTTTTATTATGTATTTTATTTTTTAGTTTTATTAAACATAAGTTTTTCACTGAAAATCAAAATCTCTGGTCTGCACATGTGGAAAAATAACAGATTATCAAAATAAAAAATTTAAAAATATGCTGAGGCTGGGTATTGATGTCCTTGATCCATTAAAAAAATAGAATTGAATTTTGATTCATACAGAAAAGGTTATGCTGTATACAGTCCACATATGTCCGAATTGCAATTGGTTTGACTTTGAAACTTGATTAAGGAAAAAATATTCAATAAAAAATTATGAGACCAAATGCAAGCACTAGATATCGTAGTTACAAATCTAAATTCTAAAAAATTAGAATTTTATCCTTCATACAAAAAAAGTTATGTTGTATACGGTGAGCGTCACTTTTTAAAAATGCTGATTTCTGAAAAAACTAGTTTTCGTGGGAGATGGAAAAAAAGTACAATCTGATTCCAAAAATTTTCAAAAAAATGTTTTTAGAATCTACAGACAAAATGTGATGAGACTCTAGTTTTCATCATTTTCAAATTCCTCATGGTTTAGCCGCTACAAGAGCCCGAAAGTGAAGATTTAGTTAAAAATAATAATTGCAGTGTCCAGTTTGCCCAAAAATTGTATACCACTATTGTGGGATCACCCATATAGGTGATCTTCGGGGTTTGTGGAGTTTTATTTTCTCAACTTCTACACTTCTGACCCAAACTCAAAACATGAGAAGATCCACTAATCCTTCACTAAGTTCACTACATTTTCACTTGATTCTTCATTGCTAAAAGACATAAATTCATCAGATCTTGATTCTTTGCTCTTACCAAACCCAATTTTACCTTAAAAATATTTTATTTGACTTAATCAAAACAAAAAATCATTGAGAAACCTTTGAAACAATCAACTCATCAGACATTCACACCAAGACACCCAATTTGCACCTTGATTTCATATTGCTACAAGCACTAAAACAAAAAATCTTGACTCCAAACCTTTACCAGGTCCCAAATTCATCTTAATCATCATTATTCTGATAAGAAAAAATAAATTAAACTACCTCATAACACAAATTCATCAGCTTCAAACATCTTGCAACCATGCCCTCAATTTCTTCTAATATTCCTTCATAACAAAAATGGGTATATCTTTTGACCCTAATTGAATCTCCCAAGAAAAAATATATTTTTGAGGACCCATTATGTCCTAATTAAACATACTTCAATATTAGGTGTTTTTGTTTTGAAAAAAAATAACAAAACAACAGATTATCTGCAACAAAATGCACCAAATTAGGTCAAAATTACAAAGAGACTACCAATAAATCAACCAATAAACACCTCAAACCCCTGGTCAGAAGTAAAACAGGTATCAAAACTTAAGAATCAGTCATTATTAGGGACTAAAAGGATCCACAAAATGTTGAACCTCAAAACCCTTAAATGTAGGCTTTTCAACACAAAATGAATGAGGGTTTATTGGAAATGCATATTGAAAACCTCAAAATCACTTGACACCTCTTACAAGAATTTATTTTATGTTTAAACAAACTTATTTTACCATCATCGATCATGTATACATGCTAGATCTTTTTTATCACACTTGTAACCATCAACTTCAAGGGAAAATCACAAAAAATCTGATAAGAGCAACAGCAAACTTTTCAATCTTAACTCCCCTGTTCCTATACACACTCAATTCACTAAAAATATACAAAAAAAATCCCTAAAAAATCTATCCCACCATTCTACTCGACCTACATTGGTGGGATGGGAATGATAATCTTCATAAGACTCTCAAACCCTTGATTGGGTTTACTGTCAAAACATAGAAAGTTAGCCTCCAAAAACTAATGGAACCTCTTTAAAACTCCTTTAATTTATTATTAACACCTTACACCAAGAAGAAATAATAATTTTAAAGCTTATAATCTATTGTACAGTCCACACACGAACTGGTTCAAGAGTTTAAACACTAAATATACAGGAAGTAGGGATTTTATAAAACAAAATTTTTCAAGAATACAAAAGAATGAATCTTTGCTCACCTTCCAAATAATTTTTATATATTTTTCCCATTCAAAAAATTACTTTTCAACTTTCTACATCAACCTAACCCCTTACTTTCCCACTTTGTCTCTTCATATTCTGATTCTTTTGCCTTTTTTTCTAATTTAGCAACTTTTAGCAATTTTTTGTAATTTTTCTTTTATTTCATCCTTTTGACACCTAAAACCTATTTGAGACTCAATTACAATTAAATAGGCCTTATCATGACCTTCTACAATTCTTTTACAATTGGAAATTTAAGTTTTTACAATTTTGACTAATGGAGGCATATATTGAACAAGGTGCTCCTGTGCCACCTCAATAATGAGCAAATTAACAAAAAATCAAAAGTGAATAATACATAATCTATGTTGTAAAGTTAAAAATTTCTACAAAAATACATATAAAACTCCAAAAAAAAAATCATTTGTTCTCTAGAGTTTAGTCCAATCAACCAAAGCAAGAAACATATATCTTATTACTATTTAAATCAAAAAAAGATATCTCATATACAACTCAAAACATCAGCATATGAGCTAATTTTTTGAAGTACCTATTCTCCTTCAAGTATCGATTCCTTGCTAAACTCAATTTGGTCCTCAAATACATACCTGTCACAAGTTTCAAAGTAATATATAATAAGAATCTAACCATGACAATATGTAACAATCTAAAACATTCATAATTAGACACAGGTGCTTTATAAATTTTACTACACATTGATGCATTCTTCATTCTAAAATGAGTGTTTAGAGCTATGATAACCACATTCATGTCTTGAGGGAATCTCATTTTCTAAGAAGTCAAAGTGCCTTAGAGCAGCAATAACATTCAGCATCGACCATATGGTCTCTACATTTAAATAATCTAGAATTGTCAAGTTCACTGAAATTCACCTTGTGATTCGATAGAAACAGACCATAAATCCCTATAAATTAATAGGAAATTGGCAAAGAAAGAGAAAAAATTCACTTGCAAACCAATTACAAATTAGTAGCCTAAGAAGCTTCTTAGAGGCTTACACAAGAGATAAATCAAGAAGCTCGAAAGACATGCATAACTTTGATCATAAAAGTAATTCCATGGTAACTATTTGGCTCCAAAACATAAGAAAGTTGTTTGAAAAGCTTTCTCAGGCACATAATATTCACGAGTTCCAAAATCAGAAATCTAATACAAAAAAAATCACTTGACCTTGAAGTTTCAATTAGTATGCTTAATATAGGTTGTTATGTTGTAAAATTATATTCCGGTGGCATATGAAGTGCATGGTGAAGCATATTATTGAACTGAATCCTCCAATACATTACTTATACAACGATAATTTTCATTCCCCCAGTGGATGGCCTAAGCAATGTGTTATGAAACATACCATCTATCTAATACCTAAGACTGCCTCTTTGTAATGCTTTTATAACACTATTCAATTATTGGGGAATGATGAAGAGATCAATGAAATTTTGGAAAGAGAACACAACTTCATTTCTGAGAACAAGAAAAATGAAATTATAGTTACATACATCAAAAGGAAATAGAACCATGTGTATTTTCATAATTGTGAACCACTTCATTGGTGCAAGGCACCATGTAACTTCATGCCTCCATGGGAAAATTTGTAAAATTTGAGTCTTCATCATATTGTGATTGTAAAAAGGTCATATTTGGACCATTTTAAATGCATTTGACTCATTAATTTGTTTCTAGGAGGTCTATTAAGTCAAAATGCAAAATTGCAAAATGCAAAAAAGTGGAATGTGAAGAGTCATTTTGTAAAGGAAAGGTTGTGGGTCGACTTTAATTTAAGGGGAAGTTAGATAACTATTATATACACTTTTAAATAACCTTTTGAAGGTGTGGAAGAAGAGAGTACATAGTATTTTGAATAAATTTTGAATAAAAGTGCCCTGTTTTGCAGATTTTAACATTTTCTTGTTGTTTTTAGGCGTGGTACTGGTCCATACAGTACTCTCAAGCTTCCTTTTTGGTTGGGTTTGATATATATTTGAATTATATTTGAAATAAATCTAGTTTGAGTTAATTTTGTTGAGTTTTAAGCTTTTTAGAGCCATTTTTCTGAGGGCAGTCCATAAACCCTCATTTTAAAGGTTTGAGAGTCAAATAAAAGCATAAAACACCATTCCACCAATGTAGACCTTTTCAAATTGGTGGAATGGGTTAGTTTAGGTTGTTTTTCAATTATGGTTATGTTTGCAAGTGCACGGGTAGTCAATTTACAGGAGTTCTATTGCTGCCCTAGTGATTTTCCATCAATTTTGAGCATGAAGGCATAGCTACAAGTTGGGATTTCCTACAAATGCAATGTTAAAGGGATGGATATGGTTTGGATATAATTTTCAGACCTATTATAAGGTTTTTGAATCATTTGTAAATTTTTTTTTTGTTTGGAGTAGTATTTTCCAATTAACCCTCTTGCATATGAGCCAAAATTAGGCTTATAGGATAGCGGGACAATCATTTTTTGAGAATTTCTTTCCAAAACAACCTCATTCTATTTTTTGATATGTTTAAGAAGGACCAAATGGGTTCTTGAAAATGTATTTTTTTGTGGAGATTCAATCTGGTTTAAAAGATACACCTGATTTTGTCTATGTGGAACACTACAAGTAATTTGTCTTCTTGAGTATGAATAATGCAATAATGAAAGAACCAATGTTCTAAGAGTGTTTTATTGGGTTAACCCTATGAATTCTATGATTTTAAAGGTGTGGTAAAGGTTCAGTAATATTTTGGTGTCTTAAAACCTCTTTTTGGTGTATTTGGATCTTGGAAAACCATGTTTCATTAAAACAAATTTGTGAATGTTTAAGTGATCTTGCAAAAGTATGTGTTTGTGTCTTTGAACACTATTGATGGTGTTTTTTTGCATACAAACAACTCAGATGGAATATGACATCCTATCTCTCTTGAAATTTTAATGTCTATGGGAAAAAAGATAACCCCAAAGTCTCTAATGTCAAGTCTTGACAATGCAACAAAACAACTCAGTGATAAAATGTGAAAATGTTGGAAGCTCTAAATTGATCAAATTTTGCAATATAATGATACGTGAATTCCTAGTTTTAATCAAAGTTCAAAGAAATAACAAAATATAAGGGTTCTAGAAATCCTAAGATTAAAATCACTCCTAAGATCAACAATAGTAATGATAAAATACTTGGAACAAACGAATCCCTCAAAACTAGTTTTTGCCTAACCCAGGCTATACCTATAATCTTACAGAAATAGTGCAATCTTCTAAGGAATTAAATATTTTCAAATCATGAACATTCATCCAAGCCAACCCTTATTTTTCAATTTGAAATGAATAAATGCCCACGATTGAACTAAGCACACAAATATGGGGTACAAGTTGACCTTGCACAACAACCCAAGATCAAGAAGTTTCCCAAAGTATGAACCAGATATCGCTACAACACTACAAATATCAAATCACAAATACCATTAAATTACCTAGTTCTAAATCTAAAATGCATTCAAACATTTCCAAGCAATTTCAAAGATAGAATAAGAACCATGCACGATAAATCAATTCAAGAGAGGCCACCAAATCACAATGTCTTCACTTGTATTGAATCACCAAAAATAGCAGCAATTCCAATATTTTGTGTTACAACACTT
The DNA here is from genome assembly GCA_007115665.2 of Sequoiadendron giganteum. Lineage (NCBI taxonomy): Eukaryota > Viridiplantae > Streptophyta > Pinopsida > Cupressales > Cupressaceae > Sequoiadendron > Sequoiadendron giganteum. The sequence goes on along the minus strand of CM021100.1, from coordinate 190,221,756 downwards.
GCTTGAAAACGAAACTAACTCATAATTATAGCTTTCTACACTACTACTTAACTTGCTCTAAAATTTAATCTTCTACTGTGTCTCTGTCTAACTTTCTGACTAACTAAATCCCCCAGAAGTTTCTACAAATGAAGCCCAATGTCATACTTATAGAGATTGCATCATGTCGGATCAAGCTAGGGTTACAAAGAAGGTTGGCCACCAAACAAGTCGGCCATAGTGCCACATTAAATGCTCGAGGTGCCTCATCAGGTCAGCCTGGGATCTCTACAAATCTTAGTGTAAACTGAATAAACCTCCAGGTCACATCTGCCATTAATGCCCCACCCGAACGAAGCAGAACAATTATAACGGGCATGTCGTGTGACTTTGAATATGGGTCATTGATCGATAGCCAAGCTCAGCATCATGAACGACTCTAATCGAGTCAAACTTGTTTGAATTTTCCAATGCATGTCCAACTCGGATGAATGGTCAATGAGTATTTGCTGACAAACCTTCCCCACGTACGAGTGGGTTCCACCTAGGTACCTACATCTACAAAGTGTATGGGGTGACATCCCATGGATCTCACCACCCTTAATGAACATGCATCCTACTTCTGCGAGCTGGTGAGGAACGACGGTGATGAAACCCCACGATCCTAGAGTCATTTAACCACTCTGCTAAGGTGTGTGATCGCATCATAGTACTCTGGCTCAAACTTTTCATACTCCCACTTGCCTACGTTAGTATCAGTTATTCTTGACCAAGCGAAAGATAGCTTGCCTTGTCGAAATTTAATTTTGATATCCATCTTGATCCTCTCAGTCTCTAAGACAAGAGACCCTTCATCTCCAAGATTCACCATCTGTTCATTCGTGGTCTTACCAACAACTGCCCTGCTCGACCCAGCCTGCATTCAAAAGGCCACAATAAGTACCCATTATAGCATCAAAATATAAGTTAGCCCATCATAAAAAACATGCTAATCATCAAAGAAATCCAAATAATCAATCAAAATCCCTTGAAATATCATTAACCATCCTTTCTCCAAATTCAGGATTTTTACCCCGTCGCGAAATTCAGGCCAAAAAGGAATTTCAAGGAATTCTGAGCTAGGCGGATTTTAGCGAGGGAATCCCAACAAGCACACAAAGTTACTCAGTCAATGCCCAAAACCCAAGAAATGCCTACACATATCACTAAATTGTCCAAATCAATCATGCAATGCAAAATCAATAACAATCAACTCATGCATTCCCTATGTTCTTCATTCCTAACAGATCTTCGAGGAATTTCGTCGAAGACGAAAATCCATGAATTTAACAAGACTTAGCATTCATAACAGATATTCAGGGATTTTCACGAGGTCAGCTTAATTCTCATGTTTTATGCACCTTTTCAGGAAAACAACCTAGCAATGGAAATCTGGGGAAATCCCCGAAATGATCAAAACCCCGAAATCTTGGACTTTGTCGAGATTTCACCCAAATTGATCACACGATCAAAAATTTGTGACTCAAGCTCAGATTCAACTCATTTCAAACTGATCATCGACAAATTTAACTTTCTAACTCCTCCAAGGGTGATCTAACAGTATTGGAAATAAATTCAGAATCAAGCCCTAGGGTTTTCATGATGAACACGCAATTACAAACCCATTCCACCAGTCCAAAGGAAAGCAATGAATACATACCATGAATGCAAAGCAAGTCAAAATAGAAGCAATGAGCAATAATGACGCTAAGAAAACCCCCACCAAATCCAAAAATCTATGGATCCAATTGTCAAACCAGGTCCAACACACAAGATCAAGCTCATTCAAATTCAATCAAGGAAAAATAAAGTCGACCATAAGATAAAAACCATCCTAGACTCCACTAAACCCAACTGCAGAACCCGTACGCGAAGCATAAATGCAATGACAAGACAACCTTGAATGAATCCAAGAATCTGAGGCGATGAAGGAATTTTGGGAAAATCTGTGGAATATGGAATTCCCCGAAGGACTAAAATCTCTGAAAGCGGTGTGAAACTAGCCTCTGTCGGGCTTTCTAGGTAGCCGAGGAAATCTGTCAAAGGATTAAAACCTCGAAACTAGGGCAAAACTTGAGATTGACCAAAAAATTCAAGATTTTCAAAGTGTTCCCTTAGTAGTGGTATTTTGCACAATCAAGATAAGCACTTAGGAACATCGCAAAAAATCCCAAATCCCAAGACTAAAGGACCAAAGTACCAAAGACCACAATCTCATAATTTTCAAAGACGAGTCTAGAAGGCAAGGCCACATAACAGAGCCAAAAGACCAAACAAAGAGGGTCCCTACTTTCAATGGGGCATGTGGGCAAAAAATCCACAACAAATACCTTTGAATCCCACCATTCTCTGCATCAATCATCTCCAGTTTTTCTTGTTCAGAGAAAAATGAACATACAGAAAAATAGTGCAATTGTCTTATGAAGCGGGTTCTGTAAAATGAAAATGTAAAATGCTTTGAAGAAAGAAAAAGGATATGCAGAATATTAAAAACCCATGGTTTAGGGTTTCTGGGCTGAGCCCCAAATGTGGAATGATTTATTTTTCTTTCTGAGAAGTCAAAGATCATGACAAAAGGCTTGCACTCATTTTTATGAGATCTCGTATTTGCAATAGGAGTCACAAGTTTTCAAAAAAACCCAGATCAAAGACAAACCCATTATGCCATTGAATAGAGCTCATGACCATAATCATGGAGCCATGAAGGAGGCTCAAAAATATAATAAAGAAAATTTTAATACACTGTTCTTTTTGCAAATAGAAAAAATATTCTAGAGAGGCCACGACCAAGCTATCACCAGGAAAGAGAAAAAATGTAGAAATAAAAAATCTTTCATTGTTTGATCAAACCAAATATGGAGAGTATGATTTGTTTCATTTATTTTGCTAGTGAGCTAAGTCCAGAGAATCTAAGCCAAAATAGAATGGTTACAAAATAAGGATGCATGGTAGGTATAAAACACCCATTCATTCGTATCTATTGAGTCCAAATCGAGCTTGTTTTGACATAAAATAGAGGTAAGATACAAAGAAATGGTGAATAGAAACTAACTCAACTTCTTGTTGTTCGAAGGAATGCAAGCTCCAAAAGTTTTTTTATGTCAGTCTCAAGACAAGCAAGGCATCGACAAAGTAAAGAAAGAGAAAAATGCATGAGAATCCGAGAAGGAATGTCTTTGAAAACGCATCTAGATAAGTGGAAATAAATGATGAACCATGAAAGCTTTACCTGATTCGGCCTCAACAAAAGTTTTTGTGAAGAAAACTCTCAAAATCAGTGAGAAAATTGACAGATACTCCTTCAGAAAGCTCAAGGTTTCAAACTCTAATGATGGCAGCATGTGTAGGGCAAGAGAGCTCTAAAAAACCAAGTGAATATGAGAGTTAAAAATTAGGGCTTGGGTATATTGTTCTAACTCATCATCGCGGAGAATATATTGATGTCAAAAAACTCAAATATGTTTAATCATTAAATATTATAATATTCAAACAAATTTAGAAAAACAAATACATATATTTTATAATAAAAAATTACTATATCTATTAAATTTATTAATTTTTATGTTCAATTAATAATTAAAAACTATTGATGTTATTTTATATAAATAAAAAAATAAAAAATATCTTTAACAACTATTAATTTTAATTTAAAAATATATATAAAAAATATTTATTTAAATAAAACTAATATGAATATGAATTAAATATATAATTTAATAATTAAATTATGGTTTTAATTATTATAATTTAAAAAAATTGTGTGATTTTGATTGTGATATTACATTAGATTCCTTGCATCCTAAGAATTTTTTTAATTAAAATAGATCTGCCTCTTGAATTTCTTCCAAACCATTCATATTATTATTGTGAAAAATCAATTCTAAATAATGATTAATATTCAACATATAAATTTTATTATTATTTATTTATTTTATAATATTTTTCAAATTAAATATTACAATTTTTAATTGAAAAAATAGATAAAAATTCCATTTAATTCAAATGTTATTAATTCTCAAAACAAGATTTCAACAAAAAATTTAGAGTATGTTTATTAGAGTTTTAGAGTATTATGGCGGGCTATATTCTTGATTCCTTAAATGATTTATTTAAATGGATGTGACTGACATGATTCACTGCATTTAGTGCTTTAAATTGTAATGATGCCATGATTACCATAGTACTGTCATCTCTTATTATACCCGTTGTGGTATGGTGGTGTTTTTCCCTTCCCTTCTGATGTTTACCGCACTATCGCCTTGCTCAAGGCTTCTTGTTGTGGGGTTATAGTGTATATCACTCGACCACATATGGTGCTCACCTTCCCCATGGTATAGCGGTGTATGCTTTTGATCATTACTTTAAGATTTTCGATAGATAGTCTTATTTGTCCTACTGATATCTCAATGTCTCATCGACATTAGATCTTATGTTCCTCTTATGTTGGTTATCGGTGTTGATGAGACAAGTTAATATCTCTTTCCGATAAGCCACTATCTCATTGATATTTTCCTTCGGCAGTATTTATTTATATATCGATGTAACTTTTCCATGTCACGGAGACTCATGATTATTGTTGCGGTATGGCGATGTCTTTCCCTTCCCTTCAACTGTTTACCACACTAACGCCTTGCTCAAGGCTTCTTATTGTGGGGTTACGGTGTATACCGCTCTACCACATATGTTGCTCACCTTCCCAATGGTCTAGCGGTGTATGCTTTTGATTATTACTTGAAGAGTGGTTATGAGACAATCTTATTTGTCTTACTAATATCTCAATGTCTCATCAACATTACTTCGTTATATCCAAGAATTGTGCTTCGTTGAGCACTTGTAGATATACCTTGTTGATGTGACGTAAGTGATTCTATCCTCGATATGCCTGTATATTGTTGACATTTCACTATTTTACATCGTCGATGAGACATATAAATCTAGAACTAAATCCGGTGCTAAATCCAGTGCTCAATCCAATGCTAAATCTAGCGCTAAATCCGGCTAAATCCGATGCTAAATTCGGTGCTAAATTTGGTGCTAAATTTGGCACTAAATCGAGCGCTAATTAATGCTTGATTTAGTACCTTCTTGTTCTGATCAATGCAAAAAATACCAAAAATGGTGCCAGCTCGATAAATAGTGTCGACTTTTTCAAAAAATTGGAGAAAAATACATTAAAATAGTGGGTTGAAGCAAAAAAGGGAGCTAATCACAGGGCTTTGTTGTAATGCAAAGAAAGTTCAAAGATCTTCTTGGCTTTGAACTTTTGATAGGCAATAAAGAAAATGTCTCATCTAGGGGTAATGGGCTCCATAGGTTCAGGCCAAAAGATATCTAGGGAAAAGTTACCCTAAGAGGATAACGGTTTAAATCCGCTATGATGGGCAATAAATATGCCATTTTCAATAGGAAACTTCACACACTTTTGAATGACGGATGAGACCGATTTCATAGAACGAAGCGATGGAAGGCCAATTCGTAGGTGAAATTGGTCTAACTGAGGGATAATTGAAAAGGTAACATCCAATGTTTTGGGACCTATTTGCAATGGAAGGGTAATCAATCGAATCGTCAGGAACACAAAACAATGATGTGTTTTGACCCAAGCAGTAGGTCGATTATAGACATCTTGATCAAGATTATGTAATACAAGAAACTCTTCAATAATGACATTCTCACCACATGCGGGATCTATGAGTATCCCATTGGTGGGCTTATCATAGATGCGGCCAACTATGTAGAGAGGGCCATCAGGAAGGTTTCATAGTATATCTTGTGCAAAGAAGGATATGTCAAGAGGTCCTTTGGTTGGGCCCTTTCAATGGATAATGTCCATTGCACCTACCATTTCATTAATAAGTGAGACATGGGTTACTGGTGAAAGAGGAGAAAAATTTAAATCTTGGGAACCTACATTCATCACATTAGGTGGGAAAGTTTCACTTGATTTAACAAATGACACATTAGGATTGGGCATGGGGTTGGTAAAAATCTACAAGTTTTGATTAGGAGGTGCCACGGATGTATTTGTTTTAACATTAATGTTGGCAACGAATAGACGTCCTGAATCAATGAGGTCTTGCACTAAGTGCTTTAGACGTTTACACTATTTAGTATGATTGTCGTTTTGGTGATGAAAATAACAATAAGAAGTGGAATTGTAGGAAGAAGGCAATGGTTTGTTAGGATGAGGTGTACGGATGGGTGGTAAGGAAATCATGTGTTGCTAAAGCAATTGGGTCATGGTGTTATGAAGGGTGTCAGGCAAGGGTGTGAAAGTATGCTTAGGATCTCCATAATTAAAGGGTATAGTGGACTTAATAGTGGCCACTTATTTATTAATAGGTGAAGGGTTGGAAGATGAAGGGTTGAATTGGAGGAATCCTTTGTTCGGTTTACAGAAAGGTTGGGGAGTGGATTGGGAAAGGTTATCAGACTTTTCATCATGACTAGGAGTGGACCGTGAGTCATGGTTGTTAGTAGAATTATGGTAGTCACATAGTGCTTGACAAAGGAGCATAAAGGAGGGAAACTTCATGAGAGTAAGTTTATCTTGAAGGGATGTCGCAAGGTTTTCGGTAAACATCTTTTGCAGATGGGTGTCTGGGATTTGGACATCAATCAAGGAATAAAGGGCTTGATAGCGAGAGATAAAATAAGTGATCTTCCTGGTATTAGCCTGTTTACATCTCATGAGGTCAGCTAGACCTTTCTTCAAAGCCATGTGAACTTGAATGTGATTTATGAAAGCATCCACTAACTTATTGAATGAACTAATGGAGTTATTGTGTAGGGCAGAGAACCAATCTAAGGTTGCATCCTTAAGAGTTCTTGGAAATAATTTGGTGAGCAACCTCTCATCAAGGGCAAAGTCACTACAGAGAGCAGTGTAAGCATTGACATGGTTAGAAGGGTCACCCCTCCTGCCATACTTTTTGAACCTAGGGATATCTATTCCTTGTGCAAAGGAGTTCGAAGGATGTCAAGGGACAAGGGGTTACAATGAACATAATGAGAGGGAGAGCCATATTGGCTTTGGTTAATGGAAGATATTTGTTGTTGCATATTAGTGACAGTGTGGAATAATTGTGTAATGAGAGGGTCATTGTAGATTCTATGAGGTGGAAGTGAGAGAGGTGAGGGGGTGAGAGTGGTGGAAGGAGAAGTGGTAGGAATAGTGGAAGAAGTGAGGGGGTGGGATGCCACAAGAGAAGTAGGGATGCTAGTGGTGATGGGGGGGGAGGGGGAGGTACCACACTACTAACCGGTTGCATAGTGGCTGTTACACTAGGTGGGGGTATAGGTTGGGATAGAAGCAATATTTGAGAAGGGAGGAGTGGAAGGTCCTCCATGGCTAGACTTATGAGTGGGGGAAGGGGATGATTTAGGTGCATGCTTCTCACATATTTCTACAATATTCTTCATTAGACTTAAGCCATTATCATGGTCAATTAAATAGTGTATGAGCTCAATGGTAGGAATGTCAGTTCCTGAGATTGGTTCAAGGGTGACTTCATGCTAATAATCAATGAGATCAACATGGATATGGAAGATCTTATCATGTGGGAGGTCAGTTTTATCACCAGTGGTATCATCGAGGTGCAAGGAATTATTAAAGATAGTTTCTAAGCCTGATGTGCCATTGTCAACACCACGAGTTGAAGTTGGAGGGATACCAAGATCTACAAAAAGGGTGTTTTTAGTAGATGCCATGGTTCCTTGAACTTCTTCTCACAACTGTATTGGCAAGGGAAGACTAAATGGTCAGATACAAACCCCTAAGGCAATGTGAGCAAAGGTGACAAAAGGTCTATACCTAGGATTCTGGATCCAAACACAGAAAGGAAAAATTAGGAAGCTGAGAAACAAAAACTACTAGTAAATTTCAGAGAATTTGACAAAAAACAGTGCCAAAGGACTAGGTTACCCAATATGGCGACTTAGTTCTAGTAGTGTTATTTTTGTAAAATTATTGACGTTTTGGGTATTTTTATGGATTTTCTGAGACTTCAGTGCAAACAGAAAGTGACAATGCTGAATTTTTATGTTTTCTTATTAAAAATGTAATGCAATATGCAAATTTACCAATAATTTTCACTAAATGCGGTTTCATCATTAACCCTAGGATGCAAACAATGCAATATTTCAATGTAATTCAAGCTATCTCTAAGATGCACGGGGGTCCTAGCTCGATTGGCTAAAGCATCCTGTTGCAGGAAAGAGGTCACGAGGTCTAGTCTTCCCCCCAAACCTGTGGTACCAGAGGGCGTGTCGTGCCAGCGCCACCGATCACATTAAAAAGTTTACCAGGCGCACTGCAGTTTATAGGGGGTCGTGCTACCCGATTCCTGCAGTCAAAAAAAAAAAGCTATCTCTAAGATGAAATTCAAAAAAATATAATGTTAGCTAATGGCCAATGGTCAGGTTAACCAAAATGAACTGCCAAAAATGTAATGCTTACCAAGGAAATGCGATTCCCTTACTAGGATCTTAGGTTTTTTCACCCCAAGGGCACTTAGTGGAAGAATAACTCTCTTTCCTTGCTAGGTAGATATGTTTATGGCATAGTTTCATTCAAAAGGGGGGAGGAATTTGATGGTAGTTCTGAACGTGTGTGATGTGTGGCTAAAACTGAAAGAAAAATGATCTAATCTAAATGTATGCAATATAAATAAAGTAAAACTAAGCTAATGCAAACTAATCAACTATATGCCCTAAATGTGCATTTTCTGGAAAATGACAGAGAAGGAGAGAAGGTGTGCACCTAGAAGAATATGGTGTAGTAGATGAATTCCCTCATAAGATTCTAGAAAATTACAGAAGGAAACTTATACCAAGAGGGTTGACCTAGTCCTCCAACTGGAAAACTTTCCTGAAACAGGTTTTAGGGAAATGGGTATCCCAAAACATAGAAACCCTTTTATGGGCCTAGCACAGGGGCAAGGTCGCCAATAGGTGTGACCTAGTCCTCTTGTGGCTTTCAGAGGACTGAGGCTTTGGTTTTGTGGTTCCTAGTTGATGTTTCCCTTTTTTGTAGCAACTCATGTCTAGAACTCCCAAAAGTGGCCTGCAACTTGTCTTTTGTCATTCCTAGGCTTTGAGACCTGGACTTGACTTGAGGATAATGTTGGTGCTTCTTGCAACACTTTATACTTCACCTAATCTACATCAAAATACCTACAAACACATGCAAAGACCATAAATTTTTTGGGTTAGGATATAAGCGTTTGCCTAAGTCAAACCCCTTTGTAGGTGCTAAAACCCAAATGAGATAAACACAAAGGAAAGCAAGAGGGAATGATAACCCAAAAGAAATTCTTACCAAACCTTTGTTGATGGTCTTCAACATGCATGAGTAGCTCCAATGGATGTAGCTTGAAAACCCTAATGATTGTATGCTTTCTTGTGAAGTCTTGGTTGCTTGAAGATTGGGAGCAAGAGAGCTAGGAGAGTAAAAATGAACCAAGAGAGAGCGGAAAAATGGAGGTAGAAACCTTTATTTGTACATATGAAAGCCTAATTTTCCCAAAATGCAACCTAATAGGCCAACCCTAGGGTTTAGGAGGCAATATTTCCATTGAATCTTATTTAAATTTTGAATTTTATGCTTAGAGGGCCTAGGTCACCAAACGTGGCGAGCTAGTCCTCCTAGGAAATTTTTTATGATTGTCGGGAATCAATTTGTGTTTAATAAAGTTAATTATATTTTCCTCCCAAAACACACTTAGGTCGGGAATGATGATGCATTAAAAGGACAAATTAGCATATAAAAAGGGTTGATTGAGGGGTGATAAGCCTAGATAATTCTGAAAATGTGACACAACACTCTGCCTTAAGGCTTAGGAGGTGTAATAAGGTGTTATTTAGGTGAATTATGTTGGAAGTGTCATAGAAAGGTGAGGAAATGTGTTACAACACTTCTTAACACCTTAGTAAAACACCATTAGGTTATTAATGAATTGCAAGATTTACAAAGCTGAATCAAGGTAAACAAGGCCAAAATCCAGTGAAAAAGGCCAAAATGAGTGAAAAAGTGCCAAGGTATACACTATTTGGTGACTCAGAAACAAAGATAGAGAATACATATTGTAAAATAGGGTTCAAAGTTTTCAGTAGAAATAAAAATATTTGCAACTATTATTTATGCACCACTACTTAAAATAAATTTAATTACAAACCAAAATGAAATCAAACATTTCAAATTAGACTCATACCTGCACAAATTAGTGGGCATCATGGTGCTATTCCTTGAAAATGACTTTAGCTTTGTTGTTTCTGTTGAGAAAATAAAAATTACCGCTAGAGGGTTAACCTCTTCTCTAAAATGTCCAAAATGACCATGTTGAAAAATCTCAGAAATGACCTAACTTATCTCATCTGTAAATTTAGAGGGAGAAAAAAAGGGCTTCATTCAAAGATAGGTTCGATTGAAGGCAACCTTTCAATCAATTGAAAAACTTTTAAAATATTCATAAAACAACATAGCTTCATTCGAAGGAAGGCTTCGAATGAAGGGGGGGGGGGGGCTTCGAATGAATCCCCCCTTATTAGAACCCCCTTGGGGATATTTTGTTGGACATTTTTAATTTTCTTTCGTCTAAATAATTGTAACCCACTATTGTGGGTTCACCCCTGTATAAGGTAGTTTTAGGTCTAATCTGGGACTAAATCACCAAAAGGGGTGTATGAGTCCCAATTGTGGTTTTTGAAGGGTTCAAATGCTTAAAATGGAGAACACAAACTTCCTAGAAAGTAGGAAAAATAATTAGTACAAGGACTAAATCACCCCAGTGGGGAAAATGAGTCCCAAATTGAGGGTTTTTGCACAAAATTTAGCAAATTCTGAGTGAATTTTAAGGTTTCTAATTTTTATGTTGTCTAGAATATTTGCAATTATATATTTCAAGTAAAATTCAATGATGCAAGATGCGAAAATGCAACCTATATGCACTTTCACTAATGGAAGATTTAGAAACCCTAAATTCAAATTAACAAATGCAAGACTTAATACAAACTTAATGTAAGCTAGATCTAGGACTAAGATTCACTCCAAATCATAAAATATGGTGTCCAAAGGTTAGGTTCACCAAAATGAAATGAAGAAAATAGGGTGTTCCCACCTTTTAGGGGATGAACAACTTAGGGAACCCTATTTTTCTCTAATTTCACTCAAGCAAACCTTAGAGATATCAATATAAGGATGGAATTAGGGAAAGAGATATGCTAGATGGGTGTCCTAGGGTTTGATTAAAAAGGGGGTTCACCACCAAGAAAAGGCTTGGAAAGAAAGAGATAAAAGTGATGTGCAAACCTAAATAAATGACCTAGGAAATGAAATTGAAAATCGAGATAACAAACTAAGAATGAATAGAGGGGTACCTGGAAGAAAGATGTGGTCACAAGCTCCAAAACCTTGAAATTGTTTGAAGCTCACTGAGACTCATATGCTAGTCTGGGCGATTTAGTCCCAAACTAGGGTTTTTGTGCAAAAATTGGAATCTCTCAGTGACTGATCTGGATCTTTTAAAAATTGGAAAAAGTGTTGTAATAGGATGTATACGCCTAAGGTTTTGATTCAGTCCTAATATTAGGGTTTGCTAAAAATTTGGTATCCTCTACTGATCTACCGTAGCTTCTCTCCTGCAAGATCTCTGAGTCTGAAACTGTGAATTCTTCTTTGTAGGTGACAACTTTGACAACTTGGCAACTTTGACCATTTTCTCAAACCTTTCTCTTCAATGGATCTTCAACCTAAATATGCAAATCACACATCAAATAAAGGGACAAATGTTGTTTTGTTAGGAAATGGGGGTTTGCCTTAGTCAAACCTTGATGAGAAATGAAACATGAAACATAAGATGAAACAATAGAACCTTGTTTGAAACCTTGTAGATCTACAAACAAGCATGAAGTGACCTCAATAGTTGTAGATCTTGATCATGATTCTTGATGAAAGATAATGCCTTTGAATATTTGAATTGATCTTGAACAATACATCACATCATTAGCTCAAAACCACATGCATGATGCACCAAGCCTTTGACATGATAATGGATCTTGATTGCTAATAAAAATGATGAGGAAATCTACCCTTGAATGCTCTTGATCTAATAAACTTTCTATAGTAATGTGTCATCAATTTTCTAAGAGAAAATATGTGAAATTACCTTGTATTTATACCTGTATATGATAAATTTCCCAAAATTAAAACACTATAAGCCCACATCAGACCTAGGAGAATAAAATCCCGCAAAGAACTGAATTCAAAATAGATCCAAGCTAAAGTGGGACTCGTATGCCAGTTGGGCCATATGAGTCCCAGTAGCTTAAGCTTGGGACACAAATTTTAAGAAATGTTAAGTTTTATGCCAAATTCAGGATCAAGCCCCAAGACTTAGGTGGCACCCATATGCCCAAGGTGGTGTATGAGTCCCAAATCACTCAATCTGGGACACATAACCAAAAATCGTGAATTATTATTGGTTATTAGACAAGTTTCAGGATTATCCGAAAAAAAAATGCATTAAATCAAGCTTGTGGATGAAAAATAGGATCAAATAAGGCATAAAGAAGCTCAATTTTAGCAGGAAGGGTCCAAACAAGTGTGAAAATGTAAAGGGATATATTTTTCTACACTACAAACCCTAATTGTAATTAAATTTATAATAAAATATTTAGTAAAACTTTAAATTTATAATATTTTCTATGTAATAGTAAATTTAGAATAGTTCTTTCAAACTTAATTTTCTAAATTTTAGAAACTTCTTTTTATGTGTTTTAATTTAATATATCTTATTTTATGTTGAATATTTTTTAAATTTATGTATATTAATATTGAAACTCACTTTTATATGAAATAGTCAATTTGGAATAGTTCTTCTATACTTTTATTTTTAAATTTAGAAATTATAATTGTTCTTTTACATAATTTCAAAATTATATATATAATTGATTCTTCAGCTAATTTTAATTAAAAAATTATTTTAAAAGAAGCATGCCTCTATAATTATAATTGTCAACGTAATTTATATAGATTATAAAGATATTTATATAAATATATTATGATTTCAAATAGAGAGGGCGTTTTCGTCAATTATTTAATCAAGAAAGATAAGCATAAGTAATGTCTAAAACATACTACTAGTCAGCTTTTTTAGACATTTCTAATTACACTTGTCATTAATAATGACCTTTTGAATATTCTTACGAGTCAATAGTTTTGTAAAGAGGCGAGAGTTGAGTAATTCAGGCCTATACACGAAAGCAAATACCACCAAGCTAGGAGAAAGTTTGATATTTTCCATGGTAAGAGGATTTCTGCGAAGTTAGCGACTAGAGTCATTCATGTATGCGAAAAGAAATAGCATCTACCGCGCTAAAGACGTTTGGACAATTTCCAAGAAGTCGGGTCGATCATTCGAATCTTTTATTGTGAAATTACGTCTCTAGCAAAAAATATAATATAAATTCACTCCCTCAGGGAATAAGATAAGGTATTACAAGAGTCTGTGTGCAGAGTCTCTGTATAAAAGACTTCAAGTCATTTTGAGAAATTTGAGAATGTTAGAGGACATTAGTGTTCCAAGCCATCCCCACAGGCTTGTGGGAGTCGATCTGCAAGCTGTATATATATGTGATGGGTGCAAAGAGAGAGGCATGGGATGGGGATATAGATGTAACGCCTGCAATTATGACATGCACAATTTCTGTGCGACGGCTTCTCCTTCCATTCCTCATCCATTAAATGCTGAAAAGATGAAACTGTTGTCAAGCCCTCTGGAAAGAGACAGTCTGTGGTGCTGCGCTTGTCACAAATCTGTATCGGGTTTGAGGTATTACTGCGCTCCGAATGGTGACGCTCTGCATCCATGCTGTGCACGCCTTCCAAAATCTTGCATAATTTCCGACGATACTCTCCGTCTCTCGAAAAACTTGTCAGCGGATCCCTGTAACCTGTGTCTGCAAAGAACCTCGGGATGGGCTTACGTCTCCACAAACTACAGCGTCCACTTCCATTGTATCAAAGAAGCTTGGGAAACGCCAGAGTCTCCAGAATTCAATTTATCTAGCATTCACGCTTCTCCTCAACTTTCTAGCGGTCGCCTCCAATTAACAGCAGCACCCAGCATTTCATATCATCAACACTCATTTCCGGAATACACCACTTCAGGAGCTCTGCAGAACTACCGGCCGAACAAAACCTATCATGGGTTTAGAGGCTTTTGTAAAAAGACCAGGCTGCTTCTCAAAGCCATCCGTGCATTCTTTTTTGGAGATCCCTCCTCTGTTTCCCAGACATATGTGACCTTTGCGTCAAACCAGTAGCGGCTTCTGCACGATGTGCTTTCGGTTTTACTGGAGTTGTCTGATGGAGGAGCAGCCCCAGTTTATTGGCAATCTTTCATCGATTAAAAAAATTGTTTTCTTTCATATTTGATTTATTTAACAGGTTTTTGATTTTGTAGTTTTTATTATAGTTTTGTGATTTCATTAATGCATTTTTGATCTATTATAGAAGTTGAATGGTTTGATTAAATTTATTAGAGATCAAGTTTTGTTAAGTTCAAGATCAAAAAAATAAATTTCTTTCATATTTGATTTGTTTTGCAGGTTTTTAATTGTGTGGTTTTATTTAAATTTTGTAGTTTCTTTAATGGATTTTTGATCTTTTGATGAAGTTGAATGGTTTTGAATAAATCCTTTAAGGATCAAGTTTTACAAAGTTCAAGACCTAGACTACATAAAGGATGAGGCCTTGTACCCCATACGACTTTAACAAAATGAAAATATTTTATCCTTAACTCTTAAATAAAGAAGTTTCAATCTAAAACTTGTACTCTAATATTAAATAGAAAAAAATATCCTATAACTAACATAAGATTCTACATAATTTTTTCTTTTAACTTTCGATACTTATACCTTAAATCTAAGAAATAACGTACAACTCATACCTTTCTTTGTCCTATAATGCAGAATAAATAAATTCTAATTTTACATCAAATGTTCAAATTCTAAGTTCCTTCTTCCAATCTCTCAAGAAACAATGTAATATCCCCCTAAGATTAAAATAGTCCACATTGAGGGGATGAAGTAAAAAATATTATTTTTATAATGTGAAGCAGGAAGTGATTTCCATGAGAATTTGTAATGGGTTTTGATGCGTTTTGTGTGTGTTCGAGCACGTGTGTGTTTGTGTGTGTGCGCGCGCGTGCGTGCGTGTGTAGAATAGTTTATTTTTGAAATAGAAATTTATTTTATAATTTATAAGTTTATTGTAATTTTAATTTTTTTATAGATGTGTAATTTAAAAATATTTATATTTAATATAATATCAATTTTTCATATTTATTGTTTTAATTTTTTGAAAATAATTATCTCTAATTATTTTAATTTATTTCATGCTTAAAGAAATAAAGTGATAATACAAATGATAAAATAATGCTTTGCAAAGTATATACATAACACAATATCTTAACTTTTGTATCTTATGATGATGAATTTTTCTATAAAGAAAAATATTAGATTAGTTCATTTTCAAATATATTTAATTTGAAGAAGAAGACTCTAAAGATATATTGAGAGAAGAGAAAAAATTGAATGAAAATATAGTTAGAAGGAAATTAGGTATTAATGTGGAGAGTTTCTTACTTTGGAAAGATTAAGAAAAATGTAAGAAGTTTGCTTCTTGATTATTGAAATGGATGTATTCTTCCTTCACAAATGTCTAATATGTTCCTAAATACAACATTGGGTAGTATGAGTATGTAAAAATATTGGTTAGATATCATGTATGTCTCATTCACACTTGCTACAAAATCACATAATAATTCAAACACACAAATTTACAATAATTAGCCGATAGGCTATTTTTTAATTAATAAAGAGGGGTAAAAACTTTATTAAACCAAGGAAAAGTACAAAGCAAGGCTGTTACATAGCCCTATCCAGATCCACCAAGTGGTCCAACTATTGAGACAAATCAGGGGGTAATTGACTCCAATCCAGCACATTCCAGTCCTGAAGATGGTCTGAAGCCCATTTAGCCAAACCATCTGCAACACCATTCCATTCTCTAGGAATATGAGAAAAAGTAACAAACTCAAGGGAAGTACAGAGGTTGAGAATCTCTTCCACAATCAGAGCCAACTGCCAGCTAACATCATCTAAATTTTGCCTATTCAACAGGTTCACAACAACCTGGGAATCAGATTCACAAATGAGCCTGCGCCACCCCAATTGACATCCACTCTTCACCACCAAAAGGATTGCCTGAGCCTCCATAAGATTATTAGAATGAAAACCCTTATGCATCGAGAAGATAAACTGAACATCTCCAAAGCTATCTCGGCCAACCCCACCAATACCAGCATGACCAGGGTTGCCACGAGAAGAGCCATCAGTATTAAGCTTGAGGACCGCCTGAGGAGGAGGGGACCATCTTCCCTCCCTATTCACCTTTGGGGTAGGATGACGACATCTATTGCGCCTGGGATGATGTTGCGGAGGAGGAAGATGAAGATGATTAATACAATTAACATCACTAGGGGCCACTGAAACAGTCAGATCACACTTAACAGCAATAGTTTCACCCAAGGAATGCAAAATTTTCTGCCACAGACGAGGGGCCACCAATAACACATCCTGAAAAACTCGATGATTCCTCTCCAACCAAAGATTCCAAATAATGAAGGAAGGGCCAATCCCCCAGGAAGCTTGAAGAAAGGAAGTAGAAACAGGGGCCCTGCCCCAATGATCTACAAACTTAGCTAATGAGCAAACATGCTACCAAGGCATATTCCACACCCCCCACCAAAAATTCCAGAACTCCCTAGCATAAGGGCATTGGAAGAAGAGATGACAGACACTTTCTTCCGAATTACAACATAACACACATCTTGAGGGGCCTTGGAATCCGCGCTTGCAAAGATTATCCCAAGTAAGACACCTGTTCTAAGCCACTAACCACATGAAGAAATTACACTTAGGCCAAGCCAACTTATGCCAGACTTGCTTCCACCAAGGGACCTCATTATCGCCAAACAGTTGCCTACCTAGCTGCTTATAGCCAGCAGACACATAGTACTTCCCAGCCCGATCAGAGCCATCCCAAGCCAAAATATCTGGGCCCCGCAAAGAATTACAAGCACAGGAAGCCAAAAGTTGAGCTAGCTCACGCTTGCACCCCTCAGCTCCCCCAGGAGGCCATTCAGCAGGAAGCTTCCAGTGAAAGGTAACCACAAAACCACTATGCTCAGTAATCTTGTAATGGTCCATGGTGTCCCAACCAGCAGTAGTAAAAACATCACAAAGGGGCTAGAGCTGAGGATAATCAGAAAGAAGGGGTGGGTGTCCATCCCAAGCATCAAGCCAAAAAAGAGCCTGAGATCCAGAGTGACAGATCCAGAAAAGAGCACGCTTAATCAATTGAGCCCCCACTTTCAAATTATTCCAAATCATAGATCCACTCCCCTCCAAAGGATAGCGTGGGACCTCAAAAGAAGCAAAACCTTTAAGATACTTATGGTTAAGAATCTGAGCCCATAATTGATGCTGACGAGTGCACCAACGCCAATAAAGCTTAGCAGCAAGAACCTATCCATTCAGAATAGCAGAGCATAACCTGAGACCCCCCTCTTGCTTTGGCCGATAGGCTATTTAATATGAACATAAACTACTAATTTTTTTTGTCGAAAAGTATTTTTTCCTCGTGGAAAATCCAAAACCCAATGACTGCGTGTGTTTCTAATCCTCAACAAAGCACATAAAATAGGTCATTGAGCATCAAAAATCTTTCCATAATGACGAGGAACATTATGTTGTTTGCATAACAAATAAGCAAATCTCTCGCCATGATCATGACCACCATTATGGTCTTGTCGTTGGTATGCAATATATCTACAACAAAACTCAAAAAACTCAACATAAAATCGAACATCATCAACCCTCAAACTGCCATATTTTTAGATGTCCAACCGTTTACTTTGAATAGACTGAAGCAACAACTGAACCAATATTTCTCTTTTTTTTTCCATATTGGATAGCGGCAGAGTACCTTCTTTTGTAGGCGGAATACATTTGCATTTTTTCTGGTAAGCCAATTCTGTTATATCTTAATGGGGTTTCAGAGATATTTGTTTTGCATGTGAGCTTTGCCTAGAAATTTAGGATTTAATAGAGGGTCGAGGTTTTGTTTTTTTTTTTTTGTTATGTTGTTGTTTTTAATAAATTTTGCTGGTAAGATGAATATTTATTATTATTTTAAGCAGCTTGTTGGTATATAGAATTTTGGTTCATCCAAATTTTTTAGACCTAGAACGTTGAGCTAAATTTTGTTTACCTGCAACAACCATCACTATTTATCTATTTATTTTTCCAATTTTATCTTCTTTTTTTTGGGTATACCTTTCGACAGCTTATGGGCCACATCTCATACTATATGGTTTATCTTTGAAAAATTTGGGTAGGGGTTAGAGCCATGGTCCTTTGATTTAAACCTCAACCATTCTCAAATGTAACAATTATCTCTATGGAGTTCAATTGCAACATTGTAAGCATGAGATAGGTTTGTGTAATTTGCCTAATTTATTCATAATTTAGTAAATCAGATAAAGGGTCGAGAAGCCTCAAATAGTTTTGTAGAGCTACATTTTCACCAACTAAGATAGGGATGACCATCTTCCTATATAATATTTGAAATCTATTATTAACATGCTTATGGGTTCAGTTGGTTCCTTCTTGTAGCTGATGAACTGATAGATGAATTTGGGACATAATTTCTTAGGATTCTTAGGAAATTCATGGAGGCCTCTATGAATGAGACCAAGAGGTGATTGATCTAATTAAAATTAAACCATTCCAATTGCTAGAGTAGGTACATCAAGAGTAGGATTTGAGTATTCTATGGAGATGCTTTAGATTTTGATGATTTGGCTTTGTTCTTGCCCTTATAACTTCACTATTTCTTATGCTGAGAGAGTTCTAAGAGGTCTCCTTTATCTAGGGTAGATTTGAGATTTCTTCCATACCAAATTATATTGGAATAATTTTCTTTTTCCTGATGATTTTTTATGCTCATGGCTATGGTGTGCCCTTTAGTGAAGTTGCACTAAGGTGAACTAATGTATGCCTACCATTAACTTCATCTTCTAGGAATATTATGAAACTAGTTTGAGGCAACTTGTGAAGATAGGGGTTGTAGATGTATCAAAAGGTAGTCACTCCCCCAAATTTGACCTTATTCTTTTGGGAATAGGTCCTGATGGTCACATTGAATCCTACTCCCTCATCATCCTCTTCTTAATGAAAAGGAGAATGGATCACTTCCATAATTGACTCTCCAAAACCACCTGTAGAGAGAATAACATTCACTTTACCTATAATTAAATTAGTTGTAAATGTTACAGTGGTTGTGACTGGAGCTAATAAAGCAGATGCACTTAAGAGAGTGTTTAGTGATGAGCAACATGATGCGTTGTTACTAGTTCAGATACTTTCTCCCAAGGATAAAAATCTGACATGGTTGATTGATAGCGAGGCAGTTGTAAAGATTGTCAACTAAATACTTTCATGTTTAAGACTACTTAATCAAGTTGGTTGTCAATATTGTGGTTGATGCATTTTCCTCCCCTCAAGCTTTTCCCCTGTTAAGATGGAAAGAAAAGGTGTTTATAAATAAGGAGAGACCATTAGGTAGGTGTTCAAGAAATAAATAATAATTTCAAGGCAACATTTATGATGACAAAACATAAGGAATTGAAAAAAATAACTTCATTCAAGGGTAATGAGAACACCTAATGTTTTGGTTTTTTTATATCTGGTTGCTGATTTGAATAACATTCCACTATAATTTCATTTGACAGTTATTGTACTATGATTTATCTTTTATTTTATTGGAAAAAGTGGATACCCTTGGATTTACAGATTTGGTCTCCATCATATTATAGTTGGCATCCTTTCCTATCTCAATTTGGAAGTTAATTCTTTTTGTTGAATCTTTTGAATAATTAATTTAGAAGTTTAGATGGATTGTAATAACAACAATGAGATCAAAACAGTTGCATGGACATGAAATACTTCCCTAACAAAATAAATCTTGTGCTGCTCATTGAAAACCAGATAAATGTAGCCAATCTAGTTTTGTAAAGATCTTAATAATGAGTCCCACATTTGTAAGTATTAACCTTTTCTCCATAAATGATGAAAATTGAAAAACAAAATTGTTAAGAAAATTACCTCAATTATATCATTCTACTTAAAAATCACCAGACTCAATGGTCAAACAACCAATAGAAAATTCACACCTCATCTACAAAAAAAAGGATAAATATTTACCCTACTTTTACTCGCTAAAATTGAACTTCTTTCTATGTCTTCTTAATCACCTTTTTATCTCCAATAAGATACATTCTCAATTTTATCATTTGCCATATTCAATACACTAGATATCTTGTCATCAACAATTCTCACTCAAACCTATTTCTCACTCACTTGAACGTTTATGTATGTTAGCCAATATTACTAATACTCTGATGAACATCTATATAATTACAACAAGACATTGTTCAATGCTATGAAAGTGAGGACTCATTTGATACTAGGAAATTTCCTCAAGGAATTTATTGTCACCAGCTTTTAATAATAGGAAGGATTGCACCTATGTAAGGTAGGCCAACTGTTTGCAAATTCACTTATTCTTGAGAATTTGGTTTGTAATCCAATAAACCATTCCCATCATTCTGTCCTTTTCCCTTTTCATGCTTGAATTTAATAAAAAAAATTGGCATTTAGAACAACAAATTTAAATTGTATAATTTAAACTTGTAATAATTTAATTTACAACATAGATTCTTTATGATATGATAATTCAGTACTGGGCTTTTTTTATTGTTACACATGATCTTCAAAACATTAGTTCTATCTTTCTTTCTTTCTATTTTTTACAGAATTAAGAATAATAGTTTATACATGATTTATAATTTTTATTTTAAAAAATATTGGTTAGTGAAATACTAAATTTATTGTAAGAAATTTGCGAGTCTTGTTTTTAATGCTTATTTTACATATGGTAATTAGAAGAAAGTTGATAATCAACTTGCAAACAACCACACCATGAGTAAAAATCATTTTCTATAAAAATGAAAGATATCCTCAATATTTTTTAAATAAAATTTAATGTTTTTCAAATAAACTATGCTAGACATCAAATCTACCTTATAAACAAACCTTCAATAGTGTACCTTTGTAGAAATTAGAAAAGAAAAAAAATAACATATTTGTAGAAATGACAATTTTTTTTGTTATATATAAAAAAACCTATCTTAAGATGGGTATGTGCAGGATCATGATAGGCCAAAAAGTGGTGATATGTAAGTGATATGTAAGTGATATGATGGCCCATGTGGCTGATGACTTTTTTTTACACAAAATTGATGAAACGAAAATGGTTTTTAAAGGAGATTCTCAGCTTTTTACCAATATAAATTATTCTTTACTTTAAATTTAATAAAAAAAATATTATTCTTTTTCTATTTGAATTACGACTGAAGTCCTGATTGATAGGATGATTGAAAAACATCTATAGTTTTCAAACGGTATCAATTTTTTTGAATCTGAAACATGCATCACATTCTATGCTTCGCATTCTATAGGATTAAAAATAAAAAATGAATTTCGTGAAGTTTTGACCAAGTTAAGGTGGTCAGACATACGTGTTTTTATAATTTTTAAAATTTGTAATAAAAAATTCATAATTAATTATTTACTTGGAAAAATTACAAAAATATATGCATCACATCGAGACATGAGTCTCTACTTATATCTAAATCTTATAAAAAAATATTATCATTTTATTGTGGTTAGGGTGGTCAAATATACACCTACTTCTTATTTTTTCTGTGAAATTTAAGTACTACTGTTTTGAAATTTTAAATTTCCACCAAATAGATTTAAAAAATAAATAATAAACCTAGTAGTTTAGAAACTATATTCAATTTTCTACAGATTCTATTCTCACATGTTTTTGAGATAATATAGAAAACTTATTCAAATTTTTATGTCAAGTTGCCTAACTCTGATTTTCTGAATTTTCATCACCACTTAAAGGCCTATTTTTTCCATGAGGATCTTGCACATACCCAGATTTTCATTGTTTCTATGCTTGCATGTAAAGTCTTGTATAGGCACCAAAGACTATCCTTTAAACTCAAATGCATTGGTTGGTTGATATGGATTTTTTTTTCAAAAATAGAGCAACAAAATCATTAAAAATCTTTATATGAAAATGTTTGGAACTTATCTAATTTAAATGCACATAACAATAAATTTTTTAAATGATTCAATTATTCCATCTTTTAAATAAACAAATATTCTATTTTTAAAAACAAACATTCTATGGTTGGTTAATTTAATGGTGGCTACAATCCAAGTAAGCAATGACGCAATCAAGCTACTTTTGACGTTCCTTTTGTATTTATTAACCTTGCAAGCATTATTATGGGCTATTCACTACAAAAAAAAATCTTTTTTTTGTAGTATATAACTAAATATTGGCTTCACCCCTTACAATTAATTTTTCTATGTAATGTTTCTTCCTTTTGCAGTATCTAACTAAATATTGGCTCCACCCCTTATAATTTGATTTAAATTTGGGTTTAAAGATACTTTGATTTAGACTTTTCATGATGTCATTCTCCTTTCTATTTTTTTCGATCATTAAAGGGAATGTAACTTTATTTATTCTTGTATGTTTTGTAAAACATATTTGTTGTTCTTTATTGCAAATGGTAGAAATTATCTAGCATGTTTTTAAAGTGGTATTAGTTCTTTTGTAAAGTGCATTTGTTGAAAAAATATAAACTTATTATTAACTTGTTTTTTATGCAAATAATTTCTCAGATATCTTTTGAACAACCAACTCACTAGCCCTATTCCACTAGGAACATCATTCTCAACATTCCAATATGACAAGTTATTTATTTATTTATTTCATTTGGTTGGATTTCAAAAAGTATGAAAAAACCTATCCATTGGTATCCATCTAACTTGGATTTTACTTTTTCTTGTTGCAAGTTATATTATGGGCTAAAGTTTTAAAGACAATCCAGACCTTTGTGGTGGTGTTATGCACAACCAATGTTAAAAGATGAAATGAAATAGAGAGCATTGTAGCTTAAATGATTGTTGATGTAATAAAATTGAAATTAATAATTATGGAATACGAAAAGTATCTGCATATACATGTACAATACTTTTCCTTACAAATCTAAGAATGTCTACACAACATATCTATTACATCATTTCTCTGCTCTTTAATATAAACATGAACATATCTATTGCATCATTTTCCTATTCTTAAAAATGTTCTATATCATTTATTTATTACTATAAAATTATCTTTCAACTGTTGAAACATAAAATGAACCATAACATTACAATGTCATTCATTTTTCAATGCTCATCTATATATGTGTAAAGAAATTTTGTTTTCCTAAGATTAATTTACTAAACATACTTATATTTAACACATATAATTTTATTTAGAATAGTGTAATATAATATTTAAATGTTAAATTAAGAACTAACAAAAAAATTGAACATGCTTCATGCGACATATAACTCAAAACACATATTTTAATTTGACTTGTACACAAATATAAATAACAATTGACGTAATCATTGCGTCTCCTTCTGATACAAGTGCTAGTAATAAAAAAAAAGATGTATGATATATATAAGAACAAATAAAATAAATATATAGTACTATTATTTATAATTTAATGATATAAATAAATAATTTTTTGAAATTTAATTAAATACAACTCCAATTTCCCAATTTTAATGCAATGAAGTAGATATAGATATTTGTGCGTGCGAAATATTCAAAATGTTTAATTATCATTTAAACTAGGTAGTACTAGATCCTAAAATGTAATTCAGGTGGGCTCAATACTTATTAAATTGAATTAAATAATAATATTTTGTCATCATTCTATCATGCATGACATATCTACCAAAGTCGTCGAGAGAAACTTTATGCGAAATCATCGTCTTCCCTACGACATTCACAATCAAGGATACGGTTTTTTAGAAAATTTAACATTTAAAATGTCAATGTCCATCACTTCTGATGAGTTTTTTTTTAAAGAAATAGTCATGAAAGGATAGTTGATTTTATCTTGGAGTCCGTGGGGCTTCCTCGAAATCCACTAATTCATTGCTCATTTCTTTTCTTTTTCTTTTTTATTTTTAAAAATAGTTAAATTTTAAATTAAAAAAAAATAAAAATTGTAAGACTTTTTACGTCAATGGTGTTTCTTATTTGAACAGAGGCAAGCTGATTTTGCCGATGGATAGTTGGCAGCCTCCGAGAAGCATGCAAGACGATCAAATACATCTCATCCGTTAATGTTGTCGCTGTCTTTTTTTTCCCTGCTTTTCCATGTAGACTGTTTTTCAAAGGCTTTTACGGTCCCACCTTGTTTTTTCAGCGAATGTAGCTAAATAGGGTCTGATTTCACGACGCTTTGAAGCAATTTTTCTGGTGGTTGTGCAAACTCAGGAGGATAAAAAGTGGTCGGAAGAAAAATAATGCAGTCTTCATGAGAATCGAGCCACCAACCTCATGGTCCTCAATACGTCTTATGAACGTGGATGAAACATTATACTCATTTGTTCGGAAGGTAATGTGGAAGGGATTGATATTTTAAATTTTTAGGCCGAAGTTAAAATGATTTTTACATAAAATAATATTTTATATGATATAAATTATAATATTATATACAATATTTTATATACTATTAATTTATTTTTAAAATAACATTATTTTTATATTTATTATATTTTAAAATAAATAATGTTACATATTAAATACGGCGAACGCTAACTGTTAGACAAAATTCATCTATGTATATAATATAGCATATGTGCCCATACTGCATGGAGAAAAGAGCCGCGACGGAAGAGGTGGGACCCCCGGGGACGGAAAAGGTTGTCGAACGGAAGGAAATGTAAGGAAACTCAGGTGCAGAAACAACTTCCTACACTAATCTCTTAAGGAGAGTATGGTGCAAATTCGATTTAAATCCTTACAATTTCAGATTCGTTAATCTACTTAACAATGATATTGCAGCAATATATCATACATATAGAAAATAAAGAATGACACAATGATTTGCCCTGGGGAAAACCTTTCGATAAAAAACCCTAGCACTCCAAAACCTGCACAATGTATTATCTTCAACACAATCGTTACAATACACTTGCAATGCAAGTTCTTTCAGAAGATTTCCAACACTTGAAGACAAAACGCGGCAGCATCAAAACGTTCCAACAATACACAAACATCACACATCTTCGCAACCCTAAAAAACGCTTATATCATTCGCTTCCCTTTTTAGGGCAACTTCCACAGATAGCTGTATTAGGGTTTTACCATTCTCCGAGAAAATAGGAACCCGAAAAAAAAATTCGGGGTGATGCCCCAAACCCCACTATCGTGGAAGAGTGTATAGTACTCAACTTTATCAGTTGCCACATGTCTTGCATGTCTTCACCCATTATTGAATCTTCTAGAAATAGCTCTTACGTGTCATAAGAATCCGTCATAACCATTTCAGCCATGATCTCCTTACACACAATTCAAGATGCTAACACATCAAGTGGAGTGACACATCAACATGCCAACTAGACATGTACACTCACACTTAATTACATTATTTGCAAGAAATAGTTTTTACAAAACAAATAATAAGAATAGGAATTAGCCAAGGTTGAGACACCTTATTCCTAACAGGAAAGACATGACAGTCGGACGTCTCATCCCCCATGTCGTTTGTTGTCTCGTCGCCGGGAAATTGTGTCAGCGCCGACGGTTTTCAAAATAATCCTTCGGCGTGGATGGACAAAAAGCCAAAAACATGGCCATTCGAAATGATTATTAGCAAATAATAAAAAGGGTTGACGAGGTCCCATTTTCACCATTTTTGGACGGCGATGTTTTGGTGGATAGTGAGGGCAAGAGTAGCAGCCATGTAGAGCTCCTTCAAGTATGTATATCCACTCTGTGTATGTGCCATCTTGCCATTATGCCATGAACAACGAAGAAATGAACGTGCATTCGTTCCAGGTTTTTGGGTTTGTTATTTTCAGTTGAGGGTTTTAGTTTTTCATCTCCAACCGTCTGTGGTTTTAAAATTTTGGGGTTGTCGAAGAAACTATTTAGTTGAAAGGGTTTTTTTCTGTCGAGGGTTTTGAAATTTTTGTTCGTTTCCTCCCCGTATGCCAGTTTTCAAATTTTGCCCTTTCCAAATTAAATAAGCGACAACCCATTGTACAAATATGAGTGAAATTACTGAATAATGTTTGTAGAAAGCATAATCTATGGGTTCTTGAATGAAATGCTATATTCATAATTTATTTCTCCACTACTATTTTTTGTTAGGTTTTTCAATGAAATGTTATATTTTGAAAATCATGTAAAACCGAGAATGTCGCCATTGTTCGCATTATTTTTCGAAATGGATAGAAAAGGGCATAATGTGGCATTCAAAATCGTAATTGGGAAATAGCAAAAATCCCACATCCAATCCCATTTTTGGCGCCATTTTATACACTATTGTTTTGGAAAACACACTGTCTCCTAAAACTCGGACTATTGTAAAACCTATTGTTTCACTACGAAATCTCCTCATGTTATGTATGTATCCATGTATGTTCATGTGTATGTTTTTCATGCATTTTTTCAATGTGCATAGGTGAATTTTGTCTAGCAGTTAGTCGACTCCCATTTGGCAAAAGCTAATTGGGAAATAGCAAAAATTCCACTGAAATACTCCACATTGTTTTTCCCAAATTTCAAATTAAAACATCTTGTAAAACCCTCTGCTTGCAACAAAATTACCCCTCAGCTTAATTTCGTTTGTATTCTCCTCCAAATCCTCCAGGTGCACTCCACACTTCAAATTATTTGGTCGATATTCTCCTCGAAGTCGTCCACGTGCACTCAAACCTTCAACTTTCCCTTTCAACTTGTAGACAAGAAACAAACCAAATAGTATTTTCACCTTCCTTTCTCCAAACATAAAAAGGCCCACATCATTCCCTTCCACTTTTCCCATGCCACACAAAAGAAATAGTAAAAATCCCACATCCAATCCCATTTTAGGCGCCATTTTATACACTATTGTTTTGGAAAACACACTGTCTCCTAAAACTCGGACTATTGTAACACCCATTGTTTCACTACGATGTCTCCTCATGTTATGTATGTATCCATGTATGTTCATGTGTATGTTTTTATTGTGTTTTTTCAATGTGCATAGGTGAAATTTTTCTAGCAGTTAGTCGACTCCCATTTGGTGAAAGCTAATTGGGAAATAGCAAAAAGCCCACATCCATCCCATTTTTTTCGCCATTTTATACACTGTTGTTTTGGAAAACACATTGTCTCCTAAAACTCGAACTATTGTTTCACTACGACATCTCGTCATGTTATGTATCCATGTATGTTCTTGTGTATTTTTTTCATGCGTTTTTCGATGTACATAGGTGAATTTTGTCTAGGAGTTAGTTGAAATGCAGGTCTGATAATGTTTCTTCTGTCGAGGGTTTTGAAATTTAGTTTTGTTTCCTCCCCTTATGCTGGTTTTCGAATTTTGCCATTTTCGAATGAAATAAGCGATAACCCATTGTACAAATATGAGCGAAATTACTAAACAATTTTTGTAGAAAGCAGAATCTATGGGTTCTGCAATGAAATGCTATATTCATAATTTATTTCTCCACTACTATTTTTTTTAGCTTCTGCAATGAAATGTTATATTTCGAAAATCATGTAAAACCCAAAATATCGCCATTGTTCGCATTGTTTTTTGGAATGGATAGAAAAGGGCATAACATGGAATTCAAAATCATAATTGGGAAATGGAAAAAAGCCCACATCCAATCCCATTTTTTCCACCATTTTATACACTATTGTTTTGGAAAACACATTGTCTCCTAAAACTCAGACTATTGTAAAACCCAATGTTTCACTACGATGTCTCCTCATGTTATGTATGTATCCATGTATGTTCTTATGTATGTTTTCCATGTGTTTTTTCAATGTGCATAGGTGAATTTTGTCTAGGAGTTTGAAACCGACATATCCTATGTTATATACATATGTGAATTTACGCCTGAAACTGGCATATCCTATGTTATATACATATGTGAATTTTTTCCAAGAGTTAGCTTGCTCCCTCCTTAACTCCTGGAGAAAATTCACATATGTATATAACATAGAATATGCCCCCCATATCGCATTGGGAAAAGAGTCACGACGGAAGAGGTGGGACTAGCAAGGGAAAAGGTTGTCGGACGAGAAGGAAAGACTAGAGGGTGGGACGTCTCATCCCATGTGTTGTTTGTTGTCCCATCTCCGGGAAATCATGTCAGCGCTGGTAGGTTTTCAAAGTGATTGTTCGGCGTGGATGGACAAAAAACCAAAAACGTGGCATTTGAAACCATCATTAGCAAATATCTTGTTCAATGAAAATAGTTAGTGTTATGCACACAGTAAGAAGACAATGTATTAAATTTGAGCTTCATAATTTTTAACAACCCTTACTTTCAGCAAAACACTCTTCTTCGATATCTATCCAACACATTATTCACATAACAGTTGCATCATGGAAAACACAGTGGGTTGTGGCTCACTTATTATTTTATGCAGGCTGTGAGAAATGAATGTTTTGAAGTTCACATTGTAGTTTTTTAACAACACTTACTTTGAGCAAACACTCTTTTTCAATATCTGCCCATATGTTTCCAACAAAAAAATTACATAATAGTAGCATTATGAAAAACACAGTAGGTTGTGGCTCACTTCTTATTTATTTCAATCTCCTTCTTTAAATGTAAATGGAAAGCCGAAGGTTTGAGTGCACGTGGAGGAGTTGGAATAGACTACCGACGAAATGGAGGTGAGGGGTAATTTGAAATTTGGAAAACTTAATGTGGAGTATTTCAGTTTCTTCAATGTCTTCCAAATCACATATTCCATTGTTGTGTTTAAATTTCAGTCGATTGATAATAAAAGTGCACAAAATAATTTTGAATGGGAAACACAGTGCCGGGTTTCAATTATTTGAATCTCCTTGTTTAAATGTAAAGGTTTGTCTCATGGTGGGTTTATTTCTTCTTAACACCCACAGTTTTGCAACATGGAATGTTACAAAACAAAATGAATTTTTTTCAAAATCACACATTCCATTATTGTGTTTAAATTTCGCAACATTGAAAAAAAAAATTGCATAAAAGAATTCTAAATGGGAAACACAGTGGTGGGTTTCAGTTATTTTAATCATCCACTTGAGATGTAAAGGTTCGTCTCATGTTGGGTCGCTTGGTTCTTAACACCCATGGTTTTGTAAGATGGAATGTTACAAAACAATATGAAAGTCTTCCAGATCACACCTTCCATTGTTGTGTTTAAGTTTCAAGTATATAAAAAATTCCATGCTTCATAACACATTGCATTTTTCAACCTCTACATCATAGCATACCCAAGCCCTTTCTGGTTTTTAAACCAGTATATCTAGGTGTGCACATTGGGTAGTGCATGTTGGAAAACACAATGTGTTTTGAGGCCTGCCTTCACTTCATTTTGTTTTGCAACAATTCATGTTGGAAAACCCTTGGTGTTAAGAAAGAAGCAACCCAAGTAATTTTGTAAGACCCTCTGCAACACTATTGGATAGAACGTGCCACCTCAATTTGGTCTGATTTCTCCTTCAACTTGTCCACGTGCACTGAAATGTTCAGCTTTCCCTCTCAATGTGCAGACTGGAAACAAATAGTATTTTCACCTTTCTTTCTTGAAATAGAAAAGGCCCAATACCTGCAACCGGTGCCAGGAAAATGCGTCAGTGCTGGCAGGATTTCAAAATAATTTATCAGCATGGACAAAAAGCCTAAAACGTGGCATTCAAAACCATTATTTGCAAATATCAAAAAGCCTAGACAAGGTCCCATTTTCTCCATTTTTGGACAACGACATTTTGGTGGATAGCAAGGGTAAGAGTTGCAGGCAAACAAATATCCTTTAGGTATGTATATCCATTCTGTGTATGTGCCATTTTTCCATTCTACTATGAACATTGAAGAAAGGAATGACTATTTGTTGCTAGAAAATAGTATTTTCACCCTTCTTTCTTGAAACAAAAAAGGCCCAATAATAGGAAACAAATAGTATTTTCACCTTTCTTTCTTGAAACAAAAAAGGCCCATGTCATTCCCTTCCACTTTTCCTGTGCTAGACAAACAAAAATTGTCCACAAAGCTAACCCGCCCACTTTTTTTTCCTGGCAACAGGCGGGAAAACCCACCTGACGACACCATTAACTCCCACCTGACCATCGCCTGAACGTTTTGTTCCGTATGTCGGTTTCATTTTGATCATCGGTCTGGCGGGCCCTGCACTACGATGTCTGGTCATGCTATATATGTTTCCATGTATGTTTTCATGTATTTTTTTCATGCATTTTTTAACAACTCTTTACTACGGCCGAAATGTCATTTCACTTTCTTTATCTGATTGGAAAAAAAATTTACAACACTATATGGGTTGCTTGTTTCTTAACACCTTGTATTGACACAGTGCATTTTCCAAATGTGCAAATAATGTGAGCATTTATTTGGTTGAATCAGATGAGTAAAATGAAATGCCATTTTGATCTCATGTTACATGAATAAGTTCTTTTTGTTTATGAGTTAGCTTTGTCCTAATTAGAGCAAATGAATTGCTCTCATTATTTGCATAGTTGGAAAACACATTGTCTCCTCTCTATTGCACAGGGTTTTACAACACTATTTGGGTTACTTGTTTCTCCCTTAAGGAGCCAGGTAACTCCTAGACAAAATTCACCTATGTACATCAAAAAATGCATGAAAAACATACATGGATACATACATAACATGAGGAGACATCATAGTTGGAAAACACATTGCCTCCTCTCTGTTGCATAGGGTTTTACAACACAATTTGGGTTGCTTGTTTCTTAAGGAGCCGACTAACTCCTAGACAAAATTCACCTATGTACATCGAAAAATGCATGAAAAAAATACATGGATACATACATAACATGACGAGACACCATAGGTGGAAAACACACTATCTCCTCTCTGTTGCAGAGGGTTTTACAACACTATTTGGGTTGCTTGTTTCTCGAGGATCTTCCTAACTCCTAGACAAAATTCACCAATGTACATCAAAAAATGCACGAAAAACATACATGGATACATACATAACATGACGAGATGTCATAGTTGGAAACACACTATTTCCTCTCTGTTGCAGAGGGTTTTACAACACTATTTGGGTTGCTTGTTT
The DNA here is from genome assembly GCA_007115665.2 of Sequoiadendron giganteum. Taxonomy (NCBI): domain Eukaryota; kingdom Viridiplantae; phylum Streptophyta; class Pinopsida; order Cupressales; family Cupressaceae; genus Sequoiadendron; species Sequoiadendron giganteum. The sequence continues at coordinate 190,190,375 of CM021100.1, read as the reverse complement.
CTTAACACCTCATATGGGGACATTGTATTTTCCAACACTGCAAATAGTCCAAGCATTTATTTGGTCGAATCAGGTGAGGAAAATGAAATGCCATTTTTATCTCATGTTACATACATAGGTGCTTTTTGTTTACGAGTTAGCTTTCTCCTGAATCTTGATTGGAACAAATAAATTTATCCAACAGAATGAACATTCATTGCTTCATAGTTCTAGTAGAATGGAAAAATGGCACATATGATTACTGATATATATACTAGTGTTAGCAATAGGTTAAATTGGAAATTAAATTCCCAATGTATAGTTTAAAATGTTTTTTTATTGTCTGTGCAAGCTGTCATTTTGCACTAAGCAAAACATATAAATTGTATATTGGGGAAACTTAGAAGAAATAAAATTATTTCTAGCACCAATTGTCTTTAATTTTCCAATTTAATCTATCGCTAACACTTGTCTCTCTTTGAGCTGGTTGATATGGGCCAAGAAATAAAAATGAACAAAAGAAGGCTAGGTGGATTGAGAAGGATGATTTAGGAGATGTGAACCTTGTGCAGTAAATATAGGTGATTCTGGTTGTGATATTTTGAATTGCAAGTGTAGTGGACGCATAGTAATGTTAATAATAATAAATGTAAGAACATAAATTGACATTTTATTGTAAACTGTATCCTAATAGGGTTAATATAAAGCAGAATTCTATAGAATATAAACAAAAGTTCAACAATAAAGAAAAATAGCACACCTACCAGTTGAACAAGGCTTTAGAATAATAAGTTTATATAGGATACATACCAGAGTTGAACAAGGCTTTAGAATAATAATTCTCTATAGCATACCTACTAGAGTTGAACAAGGCTTTAGAATAATAAGTTTCTATAGCATACCTACGAGAGTTGAACAAGGCTTTCTTTGTTGGAGAGTTTATTTTAGTAAAACAAATTCTATAACAACATAAAGAAAAAGAAAAGTTTCCATAGCATTATCTACCAATTGAACAAAGGTTTCCATAGGTGAGTAACTTTATTTGCCATCAAGTTGATCTTGCTCTAAAAACTTACAAGTTACTAAAGAGTATTCAGTCCACTGCTAAAGGGCTGCTAAGTTAAATAAAGTTTAGAACATATGAATATTAAACTCATAAAAGCAAAGCGGAGCCAAATTTAATAGCTTTGGCTAGTTTTTAGTGGAAGGTCCTTGCTAGAATAGACAAATTTATCTCTTCATTAAGATGACAGTTTTGTATGAAGTTTCCTAACTGTATAAGTGATCATCATCTTTATTATATGATGTAGCAAATATATCTAAAGCCCTAGTAGGTCTGTTTGGAGATCGAAACTCAAAACCAAAGCCTCGAGTTTGTTGTAGTGTTTGTGCAAAGGCTTCATACTTCCAAATATCAGCATCACTGGCAGTTCTTCGAGCATATTTCATAGACTCCTCAAAATGACCAACTTTTATTTCAGCTACCTCATCACTATCATCCTCATCCATTGCCTCAGGATTCTTAGCTCTTTTTCCTTCACGTTGAATTTCCTGAAAGTGTGGGGGCAGAGGTTATGTTAAAATTGAAATGAATGCTAGTATGAAGAATTGAAATAACAAGCTACAAGTTGAGGTAAGTTCAATAGGTAGACTACTGCTCTATCTTAAAAATTAGTTACATAACAATAAAAAAAAACCATTAGAAATCCATAAACAGATCTAGTTTGCAAAAGATGACACAATTGGAAATCACCTTCTCAATATTTTCTCTAATAGCATACTTGCAAGCCCTCTGACAAATCTCAGTGATATTAGCTCGACTGAATCCTTGGGTATAATGGGCCTGTGCCATTAGGTCTACATCCTTTAATACGGGTGACTTTCTCAAGAAAGATTTGAATATTTGACAACGTGAGAACTCATCAGGTAAGGGAATATAAATCAGCTGGTCAAGTCAGTGAGCCCTTAACAATCCAGGATCGATGATATCAGGCCTATTTGTAGCAGCAATAATGATAATTGTTTTCTTGGCTATCATACAAGCCACCTCCATCAACAACTGATTAAGGAATCTATTTGCAACACCACCAACATCTCCAACACTACTACCACACTAGAAACATGCAAACCAATTATGCATCACAAGTTAGAGCCTACTTCAAAAAGGTCAAACAAAATTCCTAGTCATTTATAGTCAACCTTAAACTTTTACTTATAAAAAAGCAACACACCTACATAGCAATAGAATCAAGCTCATCATGAAACAAGACATAAGGAGTTGACCCTCTAGCCTTATAAAAAATGTGTCACATTAGCCTCACTCTCTCGAAACCACATTGTTAACAATTCAGGGCCCTTCGCATTGATGAAATTGGCCTGGCATTCATTGGCAATGGCTTTTGCAAGAAATGTCTTTCCACAACCCAATGGCCCATAAAATAGCACTTCTTTTGAAGGAGACATTCCAAATTTTTCAAATTTCTCAGGATGCTCCACTGGATATTGAATAGTCTACACCAAAATCATAATGAATTTTTTTAGTTGATATCTCCTTGAAAAGTAGGTTTTCTACATTGAAAGAAAAGCAAGGCACAAATATAGTGAGCCACGTATCTCAATATACCTCTTGAAGCTCCCTCTTGACATTTTCCAACCCTCCAATATCTTCCCAAGTGACATTTGGAACTTGACAACCTGCCAATGTTTTCCCAATATTCATAAGCAAATTTACCATTATGAAAATCATCAAAAATAAACAAACTTAGAAATTTAAAATTTAGGGGCCCAATAGATCAATAGTTTAAAAATATAATCCCTACTTAATTGATATGAGAAAAATTGAACGTCTAGACATGGTTTGGAAAAACTCACAGTTTCACGGACAGCGGATAGGTTGCTAGAGCCCAATGCAGTCTGGAAGAGCTAATTAGTCACGGCCATTGAATTTAGAATCTCAACATCTATTTCTCATCTTCTAAGTCAATGACATCCATTTTTTCCCCAATACACTGAAGTCCAGCCTCGGTGCACAAAGCTGCAAGATCTACTCCAACGTATCCATGAGTATCCTTACCAATCCTTTCGAGATCAACCTATACCAAGAATCCTAAAGATTAATATATACTCTCGCCAAGAAAAACAAAGATTAATAAATGCTCTAAAAATCCAAGCACTGCTTGACATTAGATCTAGAAGTACAAAAAATAATTTAGGTTCTACAATACGTACATCATCAGAGAGCTTCATATTCTTCATATGCATACGAAGCACTTCCAACCTACCTACTTCATCCGGAAACCCAATGTCAATTTCCCTATCAAACCTTCCCAACCTTCTGAGTGACGGGTCAATACTATTTGGTCGGTTAGTTGTTGTAATCACAATAACATGAGCACGAGACTTAAGTGCGTCCATAACTATAAGAAGTTGAGAAACAATTGTCCTATCAACTTCACCGTGGGTTTTTTTCCCTCTTGAGAGCTATGGAATCAATTTCATCAATAAATATAATGGAAGGTGCATTCTTCTCAGCCTCCTCAAAATCCTTCCAAAGATTTCTTTCACTTTCTTCGGCCAGCTTTGATATAATTTCAGGTCGATTGATACAGAAAAAGAAGGCATCGGTTTCATTTGAAACTGCCCTAGGAATTAAGGTTTTCCTAGAACCGGGTGGCCCATAAAGGAGAATACCCTTTGGGGGTTTCACACCAATTGATTTGAAGAGTTGTGGGTGCCTGAGAGGAATTTCTACCAATTCACGTATCTGAGCCATTTGTTTCCATACACCACCAACATCATCATAACCTGTTTCATCTAATCTATCTTCATCCTCCCGCTTTATAGGCTCCCCTTCACATAAAATTTATGTATGTAGAGGAACAACACAATATTCCCCAGGGTCTGTCTCGATTACCTTAAACTCCACACTATGCATACCACCTCTTACAAGGAAAAGATCACCTTTTGGCACATATACTTCACAAAGGAAAAATGGCAGAGGGTTTTTCAACACTATTTGGGTTGCTTCTTTCTTAACACCTTATATTGAGACATTGTGTTTTCCAACCATGTAGATAATGGGAGCATTTAGTTGGTTGAATCAGATGAGGAAAATTAAATGTCATTTTCATCTCATGTTTACATAAATAGGTGCTTTTTGTTTATGAGTTAGCTTTCTTGTTTCTTAACACCTTATATTGAGACAGTGTGTTTTCCAATTGTGCAGATAATGTGACCACTTAATTGGTCGAATCGGATGACGAAAATGAAGTGCCATTTTCATCTCATGTTACATAAGTAGGTGCTTTTTTTTTATGAGTTAGCTTTCTCTTGATTGGAACAATTGAATTACTCTCATTATTTGCATAGTTGGAAAACACACAGTCTCCTCTCTATTACAGTGGGTTTTACAACACTATTTGGGTTGCTTCTTTCTTAACATGTTATATCCAGACAATGTGTTTTCCAACTATGTAGATAATGGGAGCATTTAGTTGGTCGAATCAGATGAGGAAAATGAAATGTCATTTTGATCTCATGTTACATAAATAGGTTCTTTTTGTTTGAGTTAGCTTTCTTGTTTCTTAACACCTTATATCGAGATAGTGTGTTTTCCAACTGTGTAGATAATGTGAGCACTTATTTGGTCAAATCAAATGAGGAAAATTAAATGCCTTTTTAATCTCATGTTACATAAATAGGTTTTTTTTTTTTATGAGTTAGATTTCTCCTCATTGGAACAATTTAATTGCTCTCATTAGTTGCACAGTTGGAAAAAACATTGTCTCCTCTCTATCGCAGAGGGTTTTACAATACTATTTGGGTTGGTTGTTTGTTAAGGAGATGGCTAACTCCTAGACATACAATTACACCTATGTACATTGAAAAACGCATGAAAAACATACATGGATACATACATAACATGACGAGACGTCATAGCTAGAAAACACACTGTCTCCTCTCTGTTGTAGAGGGTTTTACAACACTATTTGGGTTGCTTGTTTCTTAACACCTTATATGGAGACATTGTATTTTCCAACACTACAAATAGTATGAGCATTTAATTGGTCGAATCAGATGAGGAAAATGAAATTCCATTTTTATCTCATGTTACATACATAGGTGCTTTTTGTTTATGAGTTAGCTTTCTCTTGATTCCTGATTGGAACAAATGAATTTATCCAATAGAATTGAAAAATGGCACATATGATTGCTGATATATATACTAGTGTTAGTGATAGGTTAAATTGGAAATTAAATTCCCAATGTATAGTTTAATATGTTTGTTTATTGTCGTGCAAGCTGGCATTTTGCACTCAGCAGAACATATAAATTGTATATTGGGGAAATATGGAAGAAATAAAATTATTTCTAGCACCAATTGTCTTTAATTTTCCAATTTGATCTATCACTAACACTTGTCTTTTTTCCAGGTGGTTTATATAGGCCACGAAAGAAAATTGAACAAAACAAGGGTAGGTGAATTGAGAAGGATGCTTCAGGAGATGTGAACTTTCTGTAGTAAATACAGGTGATTCTAGCTTCCATAGCTTGAATCGCAAGTGTAGTGGATAGTTAAATTTCCAAAATTTAATATGCATTTAGAAGTGCTGATTTGTTTGAAATTGTGAAATGTTGGGGTTTTCATTCAGCTATCATTTTCATGTCATTCTAAAGTGTTTTGCGGTAATTTGAAATCTTTCACCAAAAGAGTTTATATGTGGTTCATAAGTTTTTTCATAATAGTTCATTTTACAATTTTGCTATTTGTATAGAATATTTAGTAAGTTATAAATGGTTCATTTTTTAACAACATCTTATGGCAATTTTGTAGAATGCTATTTCTATATTCTATTTTTGTTGTTTTTCAGTATGTTTTGATCTGACCACCACACTGCAAAAAGATGTGCACATATAACAAGCGACTACTCCAAATAGTTCTATGCACTGTATTAAATAGAACTCGTAAATCCAATGGGTAGGAATAACTTAACTGATAATTTGGCCTACTCCCATTACTTGGCCCTAAATATTATAGAAAAATTGTAAAAGAGCTATTAGAATAACAACATGCATGGAAACAAAAAGTGACGAAATGAGCAGACGTGACCAAATGTCCGGGCAATGGTTACGTAGGAGTTAATAATATCGTCGGGTGGGTTTTCCCACCTGTTGCCAAGTGAAAAAGTGGGTGGGTTAGCTTTGTCAACAAGTTTCTTTTGTCTGGCATGGGAAAAGTGGAAGGGAATGATGTGGGTCTTTTCTATTTGGAGAAAGCAAGGCGAAAATACTATTTATTTTTTTCTTATCTACACGTTGAAAGGGAAAGAAAAAGGTCTTAGTGCATGTGGATGACTTCGAGGAGAATAATGACCAAATTGAGGTGACGTGTACTATCCAATAGTGTTGCAGAGGGTTTTACAACACTGTTTGGGTTGCTTCTTTCTTAACACCTAGGGTTTTCCAACATGAATTGTTGTGAAACAGAATGAAGTGTGTACTATGAATTACACTATGTGTTGAGGGTTATTATTGTCCCTGTTAAATGAGAGATGTGCTATTTGATAAAATAAAACACCATCTATATGTTTGTATATTTGCATTACAAGACAAAGGTTGGGTATACCGTATAAGTAAAGGTAGGCTTCAAAACACATTGTATTTTCTGACATGCACTACATAATGTACACACCTAGATATACTAGTTTAAAAACTAGAAAGGGCTAGGGCATGTTGTGATGTGGAGGTTGAAAAATGCAATGTGTTATGAAGCATGCAATTTGTTATATACTTGAAACTTAAACACAAAAATGGAAGGTGTGATCTAGAAGACTTTCATACTGTTTTCTAACATTCCATCTTACAAAACTGTGGGTGTTAAGAACCAAGCAACCCAGCATGAGATGACCCTTTACATCTCAATAGGGAGATTCAAATAACTGAAACCCAACACTATGTTTCCCATTCAAAACTATTTTGTGCAGTTTTTTTTTCAATGGTGTGGAATTTAAACACAACAATGGAATGGGTGATTTTGAAGACATTCAAGTAACATTCCATGTTGCAAGACTATGCATGTTAAGAAGAAACCAACCCACCATGAGATGACCCTTTACATTTAAACAAGGAGATTCAAATAACTGAAATGGGACAGTGTGTTTTTTCAACATTGCAGACCATCTATAACAACATTGTGCCTTGCATGTATCATAACATAATACTTGCAAGGCATAGTGTTGTTATAGATGGTTTGCAGTGTTGAAAACACACTGTTCCATTTCAGTTTTATAATTTAATTACATTCTTGGCACCTCATTTTGCTATTTGGAAATAATGGTTTTCAATGACATGTATTGGGCTTTTTGTCCATCCATGCCGAACAATTATTTTGAAAAGAAGATGACTGTTATGATGCATGTGTCACACATTTTTATAGGGAGAATAGCCTATTCCCAATTCCAGAAGGTGATCTTCTTGCAACATGGCTTACACATGATAATGTATTGCTCTTCTTCAGGGATAAGACATATTTTCTTATCATTGCTAGTTGATTTGTGGATTCGATTGTCTAATAATTTTTGTGTCAACGTTGCAGATGAGACTCCGTGATCCAACATCATGATGAGTGATGTTGTCTTCTTCATCCTGATGTTGGATCATGGAGTGTGATGCCAAATGTTGATGCAAAAATTCTTACATAATCAAATCCATAATTCAACTAGCAATAATCAATACAGATTATGGAAAATTGATATCGTTTATGTCTGATTATGTTATCATTTCAAACACATATTTTTTCAGGGATAATAACTTGATTTTACTATATTTCGTAGGGAGATTAGCTTTTGCATTGCAATTGGACGTCGCTATTATCCCTAGAAGAATGCATGTCAGAGGCATCATAACATGCAAAAACCCACTGTGTTTTCCATGATGCTACTGTTATGTAAATTTTTTATTGGAAACATATGGGCAGATATTGAAAAAGAGTGTTTTCCTCAAAGTAAGTGTTGTTAAAAAAGTACAATGTGAAATTAAAAACATTCATTTCTCATAGGCGGCATAAAATAATAAGTGAGCCACAACCCACTGTGTTTTCCATGGTGCAACTGTTATGTGAATAATGTGTTGGGCAGAGATCGAACAAGAGTGTTTTGCTGAAAGTAAGGGTTGTTAAAAATTAGGAAGCTCAGATTCAATACATTGTTCTCTTACTATGTCCATAACACTAGCTGCTATCTTCTAACTATTTTTACAAAGTCTGGGACAACCGAGTGTGTTTTCTATCCTGCAACAGTTAAGTAAATTTTTTGTTGGAAACATATGAAAAGATAGTGAAAAAGACTATTTTTCTTAAAGTATAGGGTGTCATAAAACAAGAAAGCAAAGTTGAAAACATTATTTTGTTACAGTCCAGAAAAAATAAGAAGTGAGCCACAACCCACTGTGTTTTCCATGATGCTACTGTTATGTAAATTTTTTGTTTGAAACATATAGGCAGATATTGAAAAAGAGTGTTTTGCTCAAATTAAGTGTTGTTAAAAAACTACAATGTGAACCTCAAAACATTCATTTGTCACAGCCTGTATAAAATAATAAGTGAGCCACAACCCACTATGTTTTCCATGATGCAAGTGTTATGTGAATAATGTGTTGGGCAGATATCTAAGAAGAGTGTTTTGATGAAAGTAAGGGTTGTTAAAAATTATGAAGCTCAAATTCAATACATTGTCTTCTTACTGTGTGCATACACAACATGGATATACATACCTAAAGGAGCTTTGCATGGCTGCTACTCTTGCGCTCACTATCCAACAAAATGTCATCGTCCAAAAATGGTGAAAATGGGACCTTGTCGGCCCTTTTTATTCTTTGCTAATAATGGTTTCGAATACCACATTTTTGACTTTTTGTCAATCGACGCCGAATGATTATTTTGAAAAAACACCGACGCTAACATGATTTCCCAGCGACAGGACAACAAATGGCATGGGGGATGAGACATCCGACCATCATGTCTTTCCTTTCGTCCGATAACCTTTTCTATCATCGTGGGTCCCACCTCTTCCGTCGTGGCTCTTTTCTTCGTGTGGTATGGGAGCATATGCTATATTATATACATAGGTGAATTTTTTCCATGAGTAAAGGAGGGAGCAAGCTGACTCCTAGACAAAATTCACATATGTATATAAAAAAGGATATGCCAATTTCAAGTGTAAATTCACATATGTATATAACATATGATATGTCGGTTCCTCTGCAACAGAGAGGAGACAGTGTGTTTTCCAACTATGAAGTCTCATCATTTTGTGTAGTATCCATGTATTTTTTTAATGCGTTTTTCAATGTACATAGGTGGATTTTGTCTAGGAGTTAGTCGCCTCCGATATGCCGATTTCAAATTCCTAGACAAAATTCACCTATGCACATTGAAAACCACATGAAAAACATACATAAGAACATATATGGATACATACATAACATGAGGAGACGTCATAGTGAAACAGTGGGTTTTAGAATAGTTTGAGTTTTACGAGACAGTGTGTTTTCAAAAATAATAGTGTATAAAATGGTAGAAAAAATGGGATGGGATGTGGGATTTTTTCTATTTCCCAATTATGATTTTGAATGCCATGGTATGCCCTTTCTATCCATTCTGAAAAACTATGCGAACAATGGCGACATTTCGGGTTTTACATGATTTTTGAAATATAGCATATCATTGCAGAACCCACAAATTATGCTTTCTACAAACATTATTCAGTAATTTCACTCATATTTCTACAATGGGTTGTCACTTATTTCATTCGAAAATGGGAAAATTCAAAAACCAGCATACGGGGAGGAAACGAAACAAAAATTTCAAAACCCTCGACACAAAAATACGCTTCAAACCGACATATCCTATGTTATATACATATGTGAATTTTGTCCAGGAGTTAGCTTGCTCCCATTATATATAACCTAAATGATCCTAAAGATTTTAAATATCCATAATTATTTAAGCGTTTGAGAAGCGACAGACAACCCACTGGGTTTTCCATACCAAACTTTACTTTTTCTTTTGTGCAACTTTTGTTGCAGGCAAGGGTAGTTATAAAATATGAAAGTGACCTTCAATACATTCTTTTCTTATGGTGTGCATAACACTAAGTGTTGTCATTGAACAAGATTTGAAAAGTGAAGGACAACCTAGTCTGTTTTCCATCGTGCAATATATTTTGTGCATCTTCTCTTTGAAACATATTACGATATTGAAATGGAATGTTTAGTGCATGTGATGGATTCTTATAAAATATGAATGTGAACTTCAATACAGTGTTTTGTTCCAGTCTACATAATAGAAAGTGTTGTCTTTGAATAGTTTGTGGGTTCCATGGTTTATAACACCCTATGTTTTCCAACCTAAAAATTCAGATAACAGTTTGAGTGTCTTGAAAACATATTCTTATTTACACTGTATGAATGTAAAAATGGCACCTCCAAAAATTATAACTGTTAGTTATGGTATAAATTGCAATTCAGTATCTTCACATGATTGAGAATAATAATTGGACAACATAATTACATGTTGTAAAACACAGTGGGTTACCTGTATAGCATTTTACAATAGTGTGGGTTGTGCATTTCAAATTCTTCTTTTCATTGAAAAAAATATATGCTTGATTACTGCAAAATTGTGCAATAAATTTTGGAACTTTAACTATCCATAATACTTGCAACAATTTTACAGTTTACAGGAAACCAAGGATGCATGCGATAAAATGAAAATTGGTTCGTGCAATGAAGAATGTCATTGACATGGACAACACACCTGAAAGGTTATGTAGTACCGCATCTTCTTCGGGGCGATCACATTCACTAAACATGCAGGTAAGATCTGGTAATTACAAGATGCAATCCAATGTATAATTTTAATCTCTCATAAGTGGTTATGAGGTTGATTGGAAAGTGGGAATGTTTTATTCAGGAGGCAGCAACCACTGTATAGAGGAAGTCCCCTCAGTTTATGAAAATAGTCAATCATAAGGCAGTGACGTGTTCGATAATTGATTGTGAACTTGCAATTAACCTTCCCTTCCTATGCGTGAATCAAAATTCTTTTTAATTTCAGTTCGAAAATATCACGTCTATTACAAATATTCTAATTTTGGCATATATCATTCCTTTGATTCAGGAAAATAATCAAGGTGATGATCTCGCTCTTGCCATAGTCCATAACCAAATTATTGCATCATTTGGTTGTGTGTATATGTTCTGCATTCAATTTGATTTAATATCAAATATATTAAGCGATTTTATTTTCCAAATTTGTTGTGCAGGTTGCTGCTGAATACAGAAGAGAAACGGTGAATGGTAGATATATATATTAGTGTATTGTAGAAGAATGTACCAGAAAGTATTATGATTGGAGAGTTTTCAACATGCATAGGTTTCAGCATAACCACCTTCCTATTCTTCATGTACCAAAACGTGGCCGAGTTGTGTTGGGGGGGAACCAAAACAACCCGCTCCTCCCCCTGATAAATTGAAAGAGTACCTTATAAAGAAGGTGGAAAATATAGAGTACCAAATGAATATACAAGAACATCTGTAGCAGAAGCATGTTGTTAGATGTGTCTGTCAAAAGTATGGGAAACAAAACTTCCTTCAACTTCCCCAAGAAGGAAAGGATGAGGTGAAGAAGCAAATGGCGTTATACAACATTCATGAGATGAAGGAGCGGAGAAGGCAAAGAATATTACAATTGCAAGAGAGAAAGAGACAGGAAGGAATGGTAATGTTAAATTGAACTATTAAATGTGAATTTTCCTTGCTTAATATTTTCTTTTCGGATGCATAGAAGGTTCACTTAACGTTAACTTACATGACATGATAGGGTGATGGTCGAGAAGGATTTCTTCCCCCCAAGAGAGTAGGGCTCATTCGCTATAGGAAGTTGTGGCCACAAAAGGTGAAGATGATGCTATTCCTCCCACCCCTACGCATAAAATTCAGAATAAGCATCCTACACAATTGAAAGTTTCAAGGCACCATCTGAAGAAGAAACAAATAGTGATCTCTAAATCTTTTGTTTACTGTAAAGTTTGTTTTGATTATTTGAATGAACTGGTTGAATGCATCTGAGTTTGATGCAACATTTCAATTCCTCCTATTACACAACAATGATGAACAATGAATTGATGCCCTCGAGCAGGTTTTTGTGATTTTCGATGGTGAACAATTGCCCATGGAAGCACAGGATGACGTTGTTCCTCCCGACCCGCCATCTAACATTGTTGAGAAGAAGAAGAATAAGAAGAAGAATGAGCATATGTCGTCAAATGTTTCAAGGTGCCTTGACATGGAGGAACTAGAAGAAATGGTGAATTGCAATTATTTTATTTAATGTTTATTTTTATTATTTCAATGAATTGGTTGCATGCACCTAAATTTGAAATGACCTTTTAATTCCTTCTATTACAGGGCAAGCATAAACAACAAAGTGTTGGCCTTGACCTAATTGGCGATGTCATTGTGATTGAAATGAGAGAGGCTAATAAAGATGGACATGCGGATGTGGAGAGCACTGGCGACTATGTGGGATAGGGTAACACAAATGGTCATCAGGATGGGGAGAACACTAGCTTGAATGTGGAACTGGGTAACAGAGATGGACATGGGGATGGGAAGCGCAATGGCTTGCAAGTGGGAGAGGGTAATAAGGATGGACCTGGGGAGGAGGAGAGCGCTGGTCTGCAAGGGGGAGATGGAAATGAAGATGGAAATGGGGATGGGGAGAGGTGTGGTGTGCCATCTATATCGGTATGAGACCCAACACACTTCCATGCTTTGTTCTTATTTCCTTAGGAATACTTTAATGTGCCTTCAATTATGCTTCACGTCAAGGATGTTTCCATTGTAGGAAAATCTGGTGGATGAACAAATGATAGAGTTCAATGGCATAACTTTTAAGTTTGTTGATTGCGTCGACCTTTGGAGGCCGCATAAATGGGTTGCGAAAGGCATTCTACATGTTGTCACTAGAAATGCTCACACCCACTACTTGAGGCACCCAAAAAATTGTGCGAGAGTCAACATTATTGAGGCCATTGATGGTCGTTACTACATGCCTTTTCCCATGCCTGGTGCAAAGACCATCATAGAGTGCGTGGGCGGCTTTGTCATATCACAGCTCACCGAGATGAAGCATTTTGTTCCACAGGTACACATAAATTATATGTTGTTGTATATATATCATACTGCGTATATTGTTTCCATGCATACATTAATTCTCATCAATTGTTTGCTATAGGGTGAAGGTGTTAAACCTGACACGAACAAAGCACAAAGTACGAAGAAATCTATTGTTTCACGTTCATCATCTGCGAGGATTCATGGATCTAGAATCACCCCTCCCAAAATAAACAAAGACCCTAAGAAACATGTCATTTATTACGCAGGCCTCAACTCAATTGCAAGGAATAGGCAACATAGGAATTGATGAGACAGGCTCTGAATACTAATTTTGCTCTATGGGTTTCAATATTTCAATATTGAACAATTGTGGTGTAGAGATATACCATTTGCATATGTTTCAACACTACAGTGTTATACATTTGATATGAGACTTTTGATGGGATTCTTTAATTATTTTATTATTGTACAATTATGCTAAACATATGGCATATATACTAATTTCATGTCATTGGAACACATAATTGTTATCCATTTCATATCAGACTTTAAGAAAAATAGTCTTGTTCACTATCTGTTAATATGTTTGGAACACAAATTTTACATGACTCTTGTGTTGTCCCCTCTGGCATGTGTTGGCATTAATGTCAAAGCAATAAGACAATAAGATGTTCTTGATTGGTAAACAAGTTAGTATTGGTTTGGTAATTCAGTTGATGGTCTCTTTATTTTAGTTCTTTGACAATCACTTGACTTGGCATACAAGTGTTTTTCAACTCTAGTACACTGCATATTGTTTCATGTTCAGTCATCTTGCATATTGTGATAAGGATGTAAAATTGTGACTATATGTAAATAGAATTATATGAGTTGAAATAGTTATGAAGATATTTTTGGTCCTCATGTTCATTTATTTATCATATGTCATTTAGTTTTAAAGTTGTAGTAATATTATGTTATCTTGTAAATATTTCAGCTTTTCGGTTTGTATAATGTTTAGTCTTTGCGATCTGGTTATGGTCTTTATGTTCATACATGTTAAAAATCATCAAACATGCTTGTTAACTAAATTGATCTAGAGCTTTCATTTTACATTTGGTTATTAATGCTAAAGTGGTTTGTATGGGAACAATCGATGCCACCATTTATCAATAAATTTGAGATTTTGTTTTGAAAAACAATCCATGAGGTACTATATTTGAAACCCATCAAGTGTCGATAATCTAGTTTTGGATTGTGATAATCCATACAAGTGGATAGAATGATATACTAATTTTTGAAATGCACCATTTGTAATGCATATTATATATATATAACTACCTAAAAAATATGTTGGGTTTCAATCTTGGAAACATAGAAATAAGGACTATCCATGAGTCACTCACAAGATCAAATCAAGTTTCGAATGAACAAGTGAAATGCCTCAAGAAAAGAATGATGAAAATTAGACTAATGTCAACAATTACAAAGGTGATAACAATAGGCCCATCAAAATATCTCAATCAAGTAATGCACCCTTGATTCTCATTATGTACCTTCAAACATATGGTAATGACAACAATTTGATTGGTAAAGTATTCATTTTAATGGTGTACCCTTACCCAAATGCCAATGACAAAGCAAAGCATATATTGGTGGATTAGAAAACCCTATTCATCCTTCTAGAAAACCTTTGAAGTAAGGTTTTAAGTCTCAATATTCTAAAACACCACTTTGTATGAGTTTTTTATCCTCTACAAACATAGTTGTTCAAACCTCTTCTCCATTTAAGGAGGGTAATTTACTTCTAAAAAAATATTTATCTTGGAGTATTTTCTCCATATAACCTAAATTGGTTCCTCTATAATAGTTAGTATACATAACTATTGAAGGATGGAAAACACACTGGGTTGTCCCATACTTTGCAAATCTTGTTCAAAGATGGAAGTTAGTGTTATGCACACAGTAAGAGGACAATGTATTGAATTTGAGCTTCATAAGTTTTAACAACCCTTACTTTCAACAAAACACTCTTCTTCGATATTTGCCCAACACATTATTCACATAACACTTGCATCATGGAAAACACAATGGGTTGTGGCTCACTTATTATTTTATATAGGCTATGAGAAATGAATTTTTTGAAGCTCACATTGTAGTTTTTTAACAACACTTAATTTGAGAAAAACACTCTTTTTCAATATCTGCCCATATGTTTCCAACAAAAAATTTACATAAAAGTAGCATCATGGAAAACACAGTGGGTTGTGCCTCATTTCTTATTTTTTCTAGACTATAACAAAATAATGTTTTCAACTTCCCTTTCTTGTCTTATGACACCCCGTACTTTAAGAAAAATAGTCTTGTTCACTACCTATTCATATGTTTCCAACAAAAAATTTACTTAATTGTTGCAGGATGGAAAACACACTGGGTTTTCCCAGACTTTGCAAAAACAGTAAGAAGACAATAGCTAGTGTTATGCACATAGTAACAGGACAATGTATTGAATTTGAGCTTCCTAATTTTTAACAACCCTTACTTTCAGCAAAACAATCTTGTTCAATATCTGCCCAACACATTATTCACATAACACTTGCATCATGGAAAACACAATGGGTTGTGGCTCACTTATTATTTTATGCAAGCTGTGAGAAATGAATGTTTTGAAGTTCACGTTTTACTTTTTTAACAACACTTAATTTGAGCAAAACACTCTTTTTCAATATTTGCCCATATGTTTCCAACAAAAAATCTACATAACAGTAGCATCATGGAAAACATAGTAGGTTGTGGCTCACTTTTTTTTTTTTGGACTGTAACAAAATAATATTTTCAACTTCCTTTTCTTGTTTTATGACACCCCATACTTTAAGAAAAACAGTCTTGTTCACTATCTGTTAATATGTTTCCAACAAAAAAATTGCTTGACTATTGCAGGATGGAAAACGCACTAGGTTGTCCCAGACTTTGCAAAAATAGTAAGAAGACAATAGCTAGTGTTATGCACACTGTAAGAGGACAATGTATTGAATCTGAGCTTCCTAATTTTTAACAACCCTTACTTTCAGAAAAACACTCTTGTTCGATCTCTGCCCAACACATTATTCACATAACACTTGCATCATGGAAAACACAGCAGGTTGTGGCTCACTTATTATTTTATGCAGGCTGTGAGAACTAAATGTTTTGAAGTTCACATTGTACTTTTTTAACAACACTTAATTTGAGCAAAACACTCTTTTTCAATATGTGCCCATATGTTTCAAACATAAAATCGACATAACAGTAGCATCATGGAAAACACAATGTATTGTGGCTCACTTTTCTTTCTTTTTTTCGAACTGTAACAAAATAATGTTTTCAACTTCCCTTTCTTGTTTTATGACACCCCTTTACTTTAAAAAAAATAGTCTTGTTCACTATTTGTTCATATGTTTCCAACAAAAAACTTACTTTACTGTTGGAGGATGGAAAACACACTGGATTGTCTTGGACTTTAAGAAAAATAGTAAGACAACAACTAGTGTTATGCCCACAGTAAGAAGACAATGTATTGAATCTGAGCTTCATAATTTTTAACAACCCTTACTTTCAACAAAAAAATCTTGTTCGATCTCTTCCCAACACATTATTGACATAAGAGTAGCATCATGGAAAACACAGTGGGTTGTGGCTCACTTATTATTTTTTCCGCACTGTAGAAAAATAGTATTTTCAACTTTCAGTTTCTTGTTTTTTGACACCCCTTACTTTAAGAAAAATAATAAGAAGACAACAACTAGTGTTATGCACACAGTAAGAGGACAATGTATTGAATCTAAGCTTCCTAAATTTTAACAACCCTTACTTTCAGCAAAACACTCTTCTTCGATCTTTGCCCAACACATTATCGATATAACAGTAGAATCATGGAAAACACAGTGGGTTGTGGCTCTCTTATTATTTTTTTTGGACTGTAACAAAATAGTATTTTCAACTTCAGTTTCTTGTTTTATGACACCCCTTACTTTAAGAAAAATAGTAAGAAGACAACAGCTAGTGTTATGCACACAGTAAGAGGACAATGTATTGAATCTGAGCTTCCCAATTTTTAACAACCCTTACTTTTAGAAAAACCATCTTTTTCGATCTCTACCCAACACATTATTGACATAACAGTAGCATCATGAAAAACATAGTGGGTTGTGGCTCACTTATTATTTTTTCTAGACTATAATAAAATAGTCTTTTCAACTTGAGTTTCTTGTTTTATGACACCCCTTACTTTAAGAAGAATAGTAAGAAGACAACAGCTAGTGTTATGCACATACTAAGAGGACAATGTATCGAATCTGAGCTTCCTAATTTTTAACAACCCTTACTTTCAGCAAAACACTCTTCTTTAATCTTTGCCCAACACATTATTGACATAATAGTAGCATCATGGAAAATATAGTGGGTTGTGGCTCACTTTTTTTTTTCCGGACTGTAACAAAATAATATTTTCAACTTCAGTTTCTTGTTTTATGACACCCCTTACTTTAATAAAAAAAGTAAGAAGACAACAACTAGTGTTATGCACACATTAAAAAGACATGAAAAATTGTTGATTTTGAAATTCCATTTCAGCATTCCATTTCAATATCCTTATACATTTTGAAGAGAAGATGCACAAGAAAAGCTGCAGAATGGAAAACACAGACTATAAAAAAATAGTGTATTCAAGTTCACCGTCAAATTTTATAATAATAATATGCATCAGACAATGAAATGTAAAAATATTTCGAGTCAATATTACACAATCTGAACAAAATTACAATGCACATTTAATATTGGTCACACTGAAGACTATGTCAACCATTTACGAACATGTATAATCTTTGTGTTCTCAGCATATGGAAGCATTTGTCGCACTCTGATTGTCAAGGTGGAACTGATAACATACAATGTTGCCACCCCATAATTCTCATGTAGCAGCCTGAAGGAGGGTCTCACATGGTGGATTTGAAACTTGACAATGTGGTTGAATTTGAACATGGCTAGCAACCATTCCTCCACAGGAACTTTGTGATTACTAATTAGAGATTCTCCCTTGAGGAATCTCATAAACCTCATGCTCAGCTGATCCGTAAGATTGTGCCTATGTATGATAATTGTTGGTCTAATGCACACCTTCCATATGCATCCAGCTAGGAAAAGGTCTCGAATTTCTCGATAAACAAACATTGGCCAATCACATAAATTGGCAATCTCTATTTGTAGATTGTAATATTGAATTTCCATGCCCATATGCACCCAAACTCCAAAGACGTTGTTGAAGAAAACATAATTATCATACTACAAATCTGTACGATTTGGACCTTTTCTATTAATTCTCCTTAACCTCTTTTCCCGCAACCTGTACGGGAGGTTGAGTTCCTCAATTTGAGCAAGAATATTGCATGGTAGATATGGGTGGTAGTTGGTCAACCAACTAGCTACCCATGCTTGAGATCTATGAGACATCTTCTATAGAATTGCAACAACAAGTTGTAAAATTCCTGAAATGAAAAACAAAACAAATTTTTTAGAAGGTAGACCTGCATTCTCAAATTAGAAGAACATTGTCAATGCAATGGAAACAGTGAAAAAATAAGCAAGCAAAGTGGACTTATTTAGATAATGTATGCACTAAAGAGATTGTACCTATTGTTTGAACTAAACGAGGTGACACGTGCAATATCTCCAAAGGGAATATGGCAACACACGATTCGAACAGTGGGAAGAAAAATGCCTGAAAGGAAAGAGAAAAAAAATTTCAGCACATACAACAAAATTCTCTAATTAGAAACACATGAAACAGTTGGTAAAAAAAATTGAAAGCAAAAGAAAACTTTTCATAACTAAGTAATTGTGTATGGACGGTGTCTTTTCCAACATGGAAAATAATTTGAGCATTTTATTTGTTGCAATCACATGAGTTGAAGTAATGAATTGTACAAAATATATTTATGTTACAAACACAAGATGCAAATAATCACAGTTGCAGGATGGAAAACATAGTGGGTTTTGCCTGGCATTTTTATTTTCTGCAGACTGTAACAAAACAAGGTCTTGAAGTTCACCTTCTTGATAGTCTTAATTAGTCACTCTTGAAGAATGTTTTAGGCTTAATTATTTTGTTTGTAAAATAAGCCTATTTTGGGGTCCATGACAACAAAGAAGAGCTTGTTTGAAGTGTTTTTTCCATAAGGTATTTTTTGTTCTAGAAACCCATTTGTGCCAATTGTTACATATCAAAAATTGAGATGCTATTTTTTTGAAAAGAATGCTTGAAAACATGACTCTACCACTGGAAATGCACTCAATTAGCCGAAATCTAGAAAGGCGTAGGTCTTAAATCATCATCTACTTTTACGGATACAAAGGCTCAAGCCAATGCTGATCTACTAAACCCTTACTTTATGCACAAAAAAGACTCTATCAAATGAGGCTTTAATAGAATACTATATTCCAAACCTTCCCATGCTCTACCACCATATGAAACATGTTTATAAATGTCTACCCATGCTTTAGGAACAAACTTTCAGCATGTATTGAATGCACTTTCCTCAGTTACAAACTTGTACGCATCCTTTTTCATTGAAAATCTTTTGTATTTCCTAAAGATTAGCAACCAAACATTGAATGGTTTGCTTCACCTGCATGATTCAATAGATACACTTCTTAAATTACATAATGTCATTGGGTTAACACCCGCAAAATACAGTCACCGACGAGGACTCCTTTCTGGAGATTGGAATGTTGAAGTGAACAAGAAAAGCCATAAATGAAATCATAAAGTTTATGGCATAGTACAAGCACATACTAGAAAAAGGAATCTGCAATACCATTTCCTATTACAATAAATAAATTGAAATGGGTTTTCTCATACTCACCCGTATTAGATGTTGTATCCTCTACCACATCCATAGCAGTTGCACCTGAAGTCTAACATTGCATATTGATATTCAAAATCAAACTATTGTTCACGGATAATGGAAAGGAGTCATCCAAAGGGGTTCGGTGATCTGACTATTCTGCGGAATGCTTCGTATGCCAAGTTGCACTAAACCATGGACGCATGTGAACAGTGCTATTTATAGCTTGATCACGATCTGAAATGAATTCAAACATAAATGCATTTAATTTTCGTAGGTCCTCTACAAACCTGTCCACGCATTTTGCATTTGACTGCACCTGTTGTAGAGATTGTGGCGGTGTACGCATCACTTTCTTCAAGAGATGGTTGGTGTCATTCCAAAGAGACATTGTCACCACATTTTCATCATATACATGAGTCATAGAAGGAGCTTGTACAGGTGTCAAAACATTAGGGTTGTTTTCTTCTACAGACCCCTCTGACAATGTCTCATTGAAATCTATGTTTGTATCAATTGGTTGACCTCCCCCATCTAAATGACGACCTAGAAGAAATTTGTATTAGGCTGTAGAAAATGCAAAACACAATTGACTCCAATAAAGTAACGTAATTCGAATTGAAATTCTCTTACCATGGACCACCCCTTCAACAAAAAATGATCTTTTAATCAAGTGAGCAACCTTGATGACATGTTTGCAAGTGTTCCTGTCCAGACTCCAAGGGTAGTCACAAACAAAAAGGTGCTCCCCAAATTTCTGAACAAGGTAGTGCATTGACCTACTTTGACTTTTCACCTAGTACTATCTAGGATCTATTTCATCGAGAATACAATCATCGTCTGAAATTGCCTTGGCCCGCTCCACACTAGATCACATATTTAAATATTTTTTGTTCGTCAGAAAACCATAATGCTGCAACTTTTCCTTTTGCCTATAGAATGGTTCCATTTTATACACAAGTGTGTAATACAAATAGTCCATTCTCCTATTGCATTTTTTTAAATGATCGCACAAGTTTCGAGTTTTTAGTACGCAATGGTACGACTCAATGGTTGCATTCGTATCCTAGTTCGCATGTGGGAATAGTCTGTAATTTTTTGCCCACATGGCTATGAACAAAAACATCCAATAGTTAAGTAAGCCACAATGTATTACACGTGAAATCAAAGAATTTGAATGTGCGAATCATGCGAGGTGACAAAAATTGTCAGCTCACCAATTCGACCTTCTCCTTCACACCAAGTCTTCTTGAAGTACTCTAAGAATCAAGCCTAATCATTGAACTCCTTAAAGAAAGAGTTCAATAGCTGAGTGATGCAATCTTTGGTGTCAAAGATTTCCATCATGATCATGCCAAGACTGCAGAAGACGTCCATTGCCCTTTCCTTAGCTGCATAGTTGTATACATTCTTTAGCCAAGCCCTTTTAACATGCCAAAGGCATAGAAGCACATGACATTGAAAGACAACCCTAATAGATAATACAAATGATATTGTTTACCACTTGACTACATGAGAAAGTGGCATTGAAATTGAATAGCAAATGAGAAAGGTACACAAATGAAGAAAGGGATGCACATACTATATGACTTGGATCTCTACAATCACATCACTGATCAAAAATGAATTGATTCTCCAATCGGGCCTGGCTCTTCTTCCACGTTCGAGCAATACGTGTAGCCACACAGAGATGTGCTCAATCTTGTTTCGTGAGGAGACTACCCACATAACGGGCACACCACTCTATTGCTTGTCAAAAACGAGGAGAGTATACAATGGGTACTATAGAGAGAACAACTCGGCGTGATAATTGTGAAGTTTATAGCCAGTAAGATCATTGAAAACATGATGAACTATTTGTCAATGTTTGTAAGGCCTCACCTTATATTTTTTAGTTGCAAATGTGGAATCCATCGAGATGACTAAATTGTATGAGCAGCTAACCATTCTATCCAGCATCCATGGAGTCTACACCCTGATAACAAAAGGCATATTGTTCCCATCGGGTCATTGAAAGTAGAACTCAAAGTCCTGTCCACTCCAAAGTAGCATAGTTGTCAAATCAACTTTGTGTTTTCGTGCATGAGTATAACGCACCTTTCACCACACATTCATTACATCCTTTCTTGTAAGGAATTGATCTTTCTTGGACATCATGCCACATAACAGAGGATCGTTGATGTGTCTATCCATTATTGCATTGACACTGACGTCCATGAGCAAAAGGTTTTCAATATAGCTTTTGCACTCCGTGGATAGATTAGTGGAAAACATAGAATGCTTATCTCCACTTGTGTCATGAATGCCATGGAAAAATTCACCGTTTTTATCTACGTGGAACATTTCTTTGTAGATAATATAGGCAACATCAGGTTTTCCTTCCATAACCTTTACCATGAAGTGGTATTGACAACCTCGCTTTTGTATAAACGTCTTATGTGGTTTCTTCTCTGGTGGAGGCTGGTTTCTATTGTCTTTAGGACCGTATTGACACCAGTAGCTACAAGAAAGGCATCATCTCATCATGTTGAACCAAGAGAGTAAAATATCATTCGACCATAGAAATGAATATCGATATATACAAACCTCTTATACAAAATTGTTTTGCTATAAGTTTTGTCGTAGACGGGACAGGAGGTGGTAGGTTCTCTTATTTTCTTGTCCAAAAAATTTCTTTCTACACCTTCAACCTACGTTTCATCGTGAATGAACTGATCAAGTCTCGTAAGAGGAATTGCTACAACAAGGTCATGGACCTTATCCTTGTTGACGGAAATAGTAGCCCATTCCAAATCGAAAGAAAAAAAAGGAGAGCCTCCATTTTGTACATCTTTCACCTCCAATTCGTCTAGCTTCTTCCATTTCAAACCTCTCACCATTCTAGAAAATCACAACATTGGATGAATACTTAAAATTAGTGTGGATTGTGTGAAGAAAAAGAAAAAAATCATTCATTAAACATAGATAAAATGTGCTTGCATTGCTCTCACCCATGTCAAACCAATAGGACGTTCCAGCTTCAACCAAGGAAAATTAAAGGTGATAGATTCAATTGAGCTATGCATAAAATATAACACAAACGCATGTTGGAAATCGGACAGTCCAACAACCCAATATTGTTTTTTCTTAATCACAATTATTTTCTGCACTTTTCTTTTAATCATGCGAAATTCAAAAACAACAATGGAATGTGTGGTTTGGAAGACATTCATATTGTCCTGTAACATTCCATGTTGAAAAACCGTAGGTGTTAAGAATCAAGCAACCTACTATCAGAAAACCCTTGACAGTTGAACATGGAGATTCAAATAACTAAAACCCAATACTGTGTTTTCCGAATCACAATAATTTTCTGCACTTTCCTTTCAATCATGTGAAATAGAAACACAATAATGGAATCTGTGATTTTGAATACATTCATATGGTTTTGTAACATTCCATGTTTCAAACCCGTAGGTGTTAACAAGAAAGCAACCCACCATGAGACAACCCTTCACATTTAAACATGGACATTCAAATAATTGAAACCCAACACTATGTTTTCCAAATCACATTTCTTTTTTCCAATTGCTTTTGTCAATAATGTGAAATTTAAACACAACAATAGAATGTGTGATTTGGAAGATAGTCATACTATATTGTAACATTCCATATTGCAGGAAAGCAATGCACCATGAGACAAACCTCTACATTTAAACAAGGAGATTCAAATAACTAGAACCCAACACTGTGTTTCCTATTATGAATTATTTTGTGTAGTTTTCTTATCAATCGACTAAAATTTATACACAACAATGGAATGTGTGATTTGGAAGATAGTCATACTATATTGTAACATTCTATATTGAGACAAGGAAATATAAACAACATAATAATTTGACAAGATGATTTCTTTTAGAATTCACAGATTCAACAAATAAAACATCAACACAATTCGACTCAGCAAATATCATATTGAAGAACGATCACAGAAGCACAAAGACATTTGTGATCAAGAAAATATTAACAAACTCAAGGATTCAATCTTATTTCCTTTTTTCTCAATACAAAATATGGGTTCAAAGGCTCCATGGCTGCGTAACTGTAATGACGTTAAATTCCTGCAAACATCAACAAATAATTAGTTGTACCTGCATGTTAATGAAAACATAAAACAATGAAAAGCAAAGGAGAAACTACAAGAAATGGAAGAAACTAAAAAGATCTCACCCATTTCTATGCTCCATGACTGACTTCCATTGTACCTGCTCAAGCTTGCTACGAAATGGATGCCCTCAGATTTGTGAGCAACTCTATGTGCCTAGCCTTAGCAAAACTATTGAAAGATTTGTAAAATAAACTAATTATGCAAACTAACAATTCAATCCTAGTATGCAAATAGTGATAAAAGCCTAAGATAAGTGAGTGAAATGTCTATAGTAAGAATAAATTAAGCAATGCATCCTCAAAATGAGATCAAGATTGTCATTTTATAGAAAATGCAATCTTGAAAGGACGGACAAGATGAGAGCTTTAAGGAATGCCCTAGAATCAAAGGTCAAGATTCAATAAGGCAACTCTCAATTAGGGTTAGGGAAAAATACCCATATGTGTAAATAAGATTTAATTAAATGAATTAAATCAAGATTGAATGTGACAGTTGAGATGAAATTAGTAAAAATCAGAAGACAAGAGGATGAGAATTTAGAGAATCAGTAATTTTAGAAATTACTTGATTTGTAGAAGAATAATTCCATTTTGAATTAAATTAATTCAAAATATGGATTTTGTGAGATAAGAAGTAATTGATTTTTGAAATTAATTACTAAATGAAGAATCAGTTAAGTATGTGAGATATTTTTAAATCATTTTGTTTTATTTAAAAATATAGAAGTGTCACATGTCATAATTAAATAATTAAAATAATTATTTAATTTAGAAGAAGTAGTTAATTAATTAAATAAATTAATGAATTTATTTAATTTTTAGAAGATTTAGGAATTAGTGACATATTAAATAAATATATTAAAGTATATTCATTTAATAATTAGGAGGACATTAATGATAAGGATTTAATTAAATAAATAAGATTTTATTTAATTGCAAGAAGACTTTGATAATTAGTGACATATTAGATAAATAAATGAGATTTATTTATTTAATAATCATGAAGAATGAGAGATTATGAATTAATTAAATAATTATAAATTATTTAATTAATAGTTCAATGTGAGTTAGGAACATAATTAAAATGTCCTAATTATGCTAGGACAAAAAAGTGGTAAAATAGTGGTCGTAGGCCTAAGTCATTTTGAGTTGTCTACATTTTCCCCTTTTTGTCATAATGCAGCTTGTCGCATTGTGGCAAAGAAAACAAGTCCAGAATATGCCCCAGTGAAGGTACAAAGTGTTTATGACCCCTCGAGAAAATTTTTGAATTTCGACCCAGGGTCAGAAAAATTTGAAAAATATCCCGACTAACTCAATTAATGACCAAAAAAGTGTTGGTGCAATCTGATTTAGAAATGGAAAACGTTAAAGTAGCCAAAATGTCGGTCAAAGGTGGTCAAATGAGCCTCCAGTGCAACCTACCAGGTCAAAACCCTAATTTTTCAGCCTATAAATAGGTTGAAAAGGTCAAACCAAATGTCATTTTCTCATTTGTTAAATAAAAAATTTAGAAATCAGAGCTCTGAGAGGCGATGATGATTCCGACGACTACACACCGTGGATACCGTGTGCACACATTCCGACGACCCGAGGGTCCAGGGGCACCGATAAGTACCCTATCCATCTTATCAAATTTTGATTTTTATGCATTTATTAGGGTTTAATAGGAGGTAAACAAATGCATTGCGACGTAAATGTTGTAGCGTAAGCTACAAACGCATTCACGTTCGCTGCATTTGATTGCATCACGACGCAAGTGCATTGGGTAGACAAGGTTTTTTGTGTGATGGCGCATCCACAAGGGGAAAAGATGCATTCGCAAGTTCGCGACACAATTGACAGAATTGCAACACATTTGAAATTTTTGTGACGTAATCGATAAACTTGCGACGCATATGCAATTTTGCTACACAATTGACAAGCCTAACAACGCATTTGTTGTTGGATTGTGCATTTGATGGTCATAGCGATGCATTTGATTTCTTGCAATGCATTTTCTATTCGCAGAGCCACAATTGACTTGTTGTGAAGCATTTGTGGTCAATGCAACACAATTGTTGTTGACCAGAGTTGACTTTTGTTGACCTTGTGCCAAGATTATCCTTTATGTACCCTTGACTTGCCAGTAATAGTAAAATTTCTAGAATGTCTCTTAATATGTGTTAATCCTTGGCCTTTCCTTGTGCAGAGTCGGCTTATGCCCATTTATACATGAGAATTCTGACCAGCTACCTATGCCTTCCGAGATCGCCTCAGTGATAGGCAGAGACAACAGTTGATGGCCCTAGGCCTATACCATGTGACGAATATGCCCATTATTCGGGTAAACAGAGGTTTGCTTACAGCTCTTTGCGAGAGGTGGCATTCTGAGACCTGCTCGTTTCACCTGCCTACTGGAGAGGCGATGGTGACTTTGGAGGATGTCTATCATATTCTCTGGATTTTGATTAGCGGAGAGAGGGTGGTCTATGATCCACACCAAAGGCGACAGGTCTTGACAAAGAGGTATGAGGGTGTCGATGGTGCCCAGTTTGTCTTGGACGGTTATGAGATCGGTTGGGACGTTGTAGCCGATCGATTTCCCAAATTTGATGCCATGCTCATGACCTTGATCATCAGATTACTAATCCCAGATCGTCATGGTCACGAATTTCCCATTGGATGGGGGGATGTTCTTGTTCGCATGCGACTACAAAGTACCATTTTTGCTTGGGGGCCATGCTTGTTGGCCATGTTATACCATCAGTTGCACGAGGTGGTTTACCATCAGGGTCACAGTATCAGCTGCGGGACCACCTTACTCATGATTTGGGTATGGGAGCACATTCCTATTTTTTGACCACCAGTACAGATGCAGTAGTTGGGTGATGGGATGCCATATGTTTATCTGTATGCAGGATCAGTTAGCCAGACTCGTGTTGGAGATACCGAGTATTGGCATCATCGGATTGATACGATGATTAGCTTTCTTTGGAGACCTTACAGAGATTGTGATTAGTGGTCAGATGAGGATGGCCATTTACCCTTTTGCAGACAGTTTCGATACCTGATTGGCCACACAGTATAGACACAGCGGATTATTGAGATGTACCTACCCTAGCGGGTACTACGACAGTTCGGCAAGCAACAGATTGTGCCAGTAGGCACGACCGAGTATGCACAATCTTCCAAGGAGACCATGTGGGGGCCGCACATATCCGTCACACTAGTAGAGCAGCAAGTTGACAGCTTAGTGGTTGTTCAGTGGGTATGGAGAGGGGGTCCAGCAGATGCGAGCACATCAGCCGAGAGGAGGTGGAGGTGGTGGCGGAGGAGCAAGTAGAGGAGGACCCACTTGTTAGGGGACACCCTCTTGATATAGATGTGGAGGAGGTGAGGGGTGGAGAGGAGAGAGATGAGGAGGAGGAGGAGGAGGAGGATGAGGCAGATCAGAGGCTACAAGAGCGGATGATCTTCAAGGATGATGAGGGTGACAAATCACCCATTTTTCCTACAGATGCCACGATTGACCAGAGGATCATTGATCTTCAGAGCAGACTAGATGTGGCCTTGTCTTAGAACAAGGCCTTGGCTGCAGAGTTAAAGGTCACTCGAGTTGAGAGAGATCGGGCCATCATTCGGCGATAGGAGTCAGAGCGGTGGGTTTCAGAGTTTGCAGAGTTATGCTCTGGGCTAACAGGAGATATGGCCCAGGAGCTGGCCAGGGTAGCAGAGAGTAGGGGCCGGTATCGGGCACTATATGAGCAGGCTATCCCCCCAGATAGACGAGACCCAGGGTTGTCTCGATCCCATAGCAGGACAGGTAGTGGCAGTCGGACACATAGCAGCAGGTCTCATAGCAGTAGTTACACCAGTGTTGGGGGGTCCATTGCATCAGGGCAGTTGTTAGGTCATAGGTCTCATAGTTCACATAGGCACTCATCAGGTCACAGTCATAGATCAGAGCATGGGCACAGATCAGTGTCCTCAGGGCAGTAGACGGAGCAGAGCTACCTTCCTATTGCTGATCCCTCAAGATCACAGAATCAAACATAGGACACCGCTCCCATTTAGGTTACATTTCACATGTTGGTCAGACATAGCCGCGTCATAGTTCACCTTCATGGGATGGAGGAGGGCCATCCTAGGACTTGTTTTGTAGACATTTGTATTTTGATGTTCGAGCCTGTGAGCTCTATTTTTGGGATATCATATGACTTTATCTTGTGACATGACATTTTGAGAGTATATATATAGGCGATGCAGTTTTGATGTGGCCTATATGATGTTATGCATTATGGTATTCTAATGTTTATGAGATGCTTATGTGATGCTTTTATGATGCTATGAGGTGTATTTACGCTATGCTTATGCTTATGAATGCAATTATGGATGTGGTTTTGTATGCCTTGTCTAATGTGATGGTGATGTGGTTTCTAAATGTTAATGCAAATGTCTATTTATGATGCTTATATGTTGATGCAAATGATGGTCTTATGAATGGATGTTAATGATAGCATTTATGCAATGTGAATTGTGGCATTTGATTTATGCAGATGTGAATATGAAATGCTCATGCCATTATGTATGCAATTTTGTTTTTGTATGTCACAGGATATCATCAGAGGATGAGAGAAGAGAAGGAAAAGATGGATGTTAGTGCGAAGAAAGATATGCATGTTAGTGAGGAAAATAAAAAAAAATCCTTCAAAAGCTTTGCTATAGTGCTATTCTAGTTGCTGCTCTTTAATCATCATTGGGCGAAAATGTCATGATGGTCGATAAACACTATGATATGACATAGATCAATAGTGTGCAAGGTCGAACCATCATGTAGATCAATAGTCGCAGATAAAGGATGATCATGACTCATGCAAGGAACACAATTTCCCCTAGTCACGTTATCATGATCAACCGCCAGAAAAACCAAGCCAAACATGAGATGTCACTGCTTCTCTAAATCTTGACGTTAGGACCTCCTTGAGAAACTAGCCACATGATAGTAAAATAGAAAGTAAAAATCATCCTACTACATCATTGCTTCTCTAAATCCTAAAGTCAAGACATCCTGGAGAAACTAATAGTAGAGTGATAAGCAGACAAGGATAATCATCATGATATGTCATGGTTCCTAAGACACAAGGAACTAATATCATGATAATCATCAAAAAATAGAAAAACATTTCCCAAGTGTTTGCCAAGTGTTTTTTTAATGTCAGGTGTTTATCAAGTGTCGAGCGATATCAAATTTATAAAAGACACATCCTAAATGACGTTGATATCTAGGGGATCGATTCTCGGGGTTAGGAGAATCTATCAAAATTGCCAGATGATGATGATGATTCTTACGAAGGACACATCCAAAAGAATAATGAAGTGACAAGAGTTGCTCTTCAGAAGGACACATCTTGAAGAAGAACTCAAAGTTTTTCCATGATAAAATGTTTTCATATGATTTTGACTACATGTCATTGTTGACATGCTGAATTGACTGAAAGTGTTTTGATGAAACAGATTGCCAATAGATCGATAATTCGAGATTGACATGAGATTTGCTTGATTTGAAGATGGTTTGACACCTGTGAATGTGTAGTGCCAAGAACCCTAATGGATTGACCTAGTGCGGCCTCGGGGATCCATCGATTGATGGTCTTGCCTACGTCACGCACTCCGAGACCTCGTAGTTTGACACAACCAATGATGTTGTCCAGAGGACAAAAGTTTGAATCATGATTTTATTTTGCGACAAACCTAGAAGGACTGACCTAATGTCTCGGGGATTCAAAGATGAATCTCGCCTATGTAGCAAATGCGCAGAGACAACGTAGTTCGAACATGGACAAAAGACTGATTGATGTGATCAATTGAATTGATCAGATTGACTTTGACTCTACTTTTGAATTTTCACATTGATTTGGATGTTTTTGTATTTTCTCAGGACATTTTCTGATTTTCAGGATTTTTTTCAGGACTTTTTCAAATTTTTAAAAAAAATTTTAAGACTTTTTCAGATTTTTTAGAATTTTTTTTTTCCAAGACTTTTTAAGAATGCGGGATCATGTGTGGTACCCATTGCAGCTACATGATAAAGGTCTTGCCCCTAGATAGGTCAAGGAATACCCGAGTTCAGTGACATGGAGATAGACAAACAAAAAGACAAGGGTATGCAAGGGATGATGTCAACCAAATGCTAACCATGGCCGAAATTGATAGGACCTAGGACGGATGACATGAATGTGTCAGGTTTTTTTTTATTATGAGAAGTGGATGAAGGTCGATTTGAGTAACAGTAGATGGCGAAGCAATTATTGACTACGCATGGCACCTATTTGCCAGGTTTTCACCATGGTACTTATCCAAAGCGCCTATTTGCCAAGTTTTCACTATTGGATGAATTCATTTCTTTTTACTATTTTTTCCATTTTTTTATTTTTTTTTATGTCACCAAGACGCTTTTTTGCTAGGTTTTCATCAAGGGATGATTTTTTTTTTTTTTTCAATTTTTTTGTATTTTTAGATTTTTAGCTCAGCTCTCTGATGCTATGTGTAGAACTTTCTCAGATGCAAGTTGTTAATGGGTTCTGTCAACTGTTCTCCATTAGGTGTGGCCAGTTAATAAGCTCTAGAACCAAATGTAGCAATAATGATATACAGACCAAGCCAATTAGCCTCAAACTTTCCAGGCTTTTCACGGTCTACCTGATTTCTGGGGTTCTACATGAGAACCAAGTCACTGATTTCAAACTTTCTCACCATGACTCTTTTGTTATAGCTTTGACAGAGATGATTTTGATATGCCTGCAAATGGTTTAAGGAATTTTCTCTTGTTTCTTGTAGCATCTCTAATTCATGTAGGCGAGTATGCCTGTACTCTTCATCATCAATCATTCCTTTAAAAGAGACTTGGAGTCAAGGAATTTCAACCTCGATGGGCAATATGGCCTCAGATCTATAGACCAGGGAAAATGGAGTGGCTCCAATAGGGGTATGGATGCTAGTACGATAGGCCCATAAAGCAGGATTGAGTTGTACGTGCCAATCTCAGCCAGCGTCATTGACGGTCTTCTTCAGTATGTGAAGGATTGTTTTATTTGACGCCTCAACTTGATCGTTGCCTTACGGGTAATATGGAGTGGAAAAATGGTGTTGGATGTGAAATCACTCATAGAGTTCACGGACATCTTGATTTTTGAATGGATTCTAAAAATCGTCAATTTTCTCGAGGTGGCATACCCTAACCTATTTCATACTGGGGCATGACTAGGGCATGTTTTTTATCGATTTTTTTTGACAAAATCTGAAACGACATTGTATCAAAGAGGGGCAAACTATAGACATTAAAAATTGGTCTAGGCCTGCGAGTACCATTTTTGACATAATTTCTAAATTACCATGGTCACAATTAAATAATGATAATTATTTAATTAATTTCTAAACACATTTTTCTTCTATTAATTAAATAACTAATTATTTAATTAATTCATTATGACCTTTATTCAACCTTGATTAATCAAATAAATCTTATTTATTTAATTAAGTTGCTAATTAATTAATTCTCTTTTTGAATTAAATAATTTATTATTTAATTTACCCTTTATCATATTTCAACTATAATTAAATATTCATTTCAAATTATTTAATTATTCAATTAACCTTTTGGGCAGCCAATTAAATAAATCATTATTTATTTGATTAAATTCTTAAATTTTGAATGTTGGATTAAATAAACATTTAATTCATAAAAATAATTATACCTGTCACATTCTTCTATTGCCTACTTGTCTAAGTATTCATTCTCACTCCACTTGAGATCTATTTGAATCAATCAATTTTCTCCCGATTCAACATCTGATCGCCTCTGCAAATAGACTCTATGTCATAACTAGTTACTTATCTAGTTATTAAGAGCCTTATGCATGAAACATATTTATTAATTAAATATCTTTAATTAATTAATTAATTCATGTGTGCATTTGAATAGATCATTGTCCAAATTCTATCTTTATCCTTTTCATTCAAACTCTTAATCTTTTTATTTTTGAAGACTTTCAACTAAATATTAAATCATTTATTTAATCTTAAAGTCTATTCCTCAATATTCTCGAATAGTCTTAACACCAGATTAAATTATTATTTAATTTAATCTTCATCCTGCGGAATTTTCTAATTTGAGTTCTAACTGACACAGATCTCTATCACATGACATTCATCAACCTCAATCGTTGATTTCCCTTTTGAATCTAAGTCAATCGTGTGAAAACCAGTTTTCTATAAATTGATTGACTTTTGTCATTATTCCTCCTCCCGAAATCAATATACTTTGGAAGCAACTTGTAATCTTTGATATTTTTCTATAATCACATACACATTAATGCTATACTTGCACACTTATTAAAAATCTGAAGGCAATTATACTACTAAAGGAAAAATGGAGGACAATAGAGATAATTTGAAGGAGTGGACATATATTCAGTGAGAATGTTTCATTTATTTGTTGTTTATATTGCTTTGTACTTTTTTGTTTAATGTAGGTTAGATTTATGTTTATATTGCTTTAACTAGTTTCTTTCCAACAGATTTCCCTATGTTACAGATAGTATGAGCCATAATAAGTTGGTTGTTTGATCTAATTTATGTATATATCCACATAATACCTCTTTCAAATTGATCCTACCATTATCTCCCCAACCCTCTAGGTCAACACAAAATATATTCCAAACCTCCCTAACAAAAAAAAATGAAAGAATATATGTTTGAAAGATTTTGGTTTTCTACATATTTTACGAATATTTAAATCATCATTTTTCATATAAAAAGGTAACCTTTATAATATTAAAATCTATCTAAAATAAGCCTTTTTGGGTTCTACATTAATAGACCATAATTATTTAAAAACATTTGACCATTATTTATCAGTTATATCCAATTTCTAATATTTCTTTATGTAATTAGTTGTAGTGTCAAAAGAAGTAGCTCTTTTTCACACTTAATTTGGAAGTAATTGGCATTGAATTAACCAAATAATGTCATGGTTTGGTGTTGTAATTTTTTGTACACATTCACATTAATCTAGGGCCCTTTTTAACAAAATGTACTTAAATTATACCTTATTTAGAGTGTTGTAAAGTGTTTTAGTACACTTTCACACTTATCTAGGGAATCATTAATTAATTGAGGCTAATTGAGCCTAATGGGCCCCTTTAATTCAAATTCAATCCCTCTTTTCAAAGATCTATCCCAATACCCAATAACGATATTGTATGACATTTAATTTGGAAAATTTGGTATCTTGAAAAAATGTTGCTAGGACCGATTTGCCTTTACTGGAAAATGAGTCCTCTCCACATAGGACACCCCTTTCTTGGCATATTTGAGGTAGGTTTTTAATGTTATTTCACCTACCTGAACCTTTGTCTTGGAAATTATGCTAGGACTCATTCACCTTTAGTGGAAAATGAGTCCTCATCACATAGGACACCCCTTTCTATGCATTTTTTAGGTGGGTTTTTATGTTCTTTCATCCCCTCGAAGCATGGTCCTAAAAGTTGTGCCAGGACCCATTCACATTTAGTGGCGAATGGGCCCTCCTCACATAAAACACCCCTTTTGAATTTAATTGTAGTAGGATTTTAATTATTTTCAATCCTAGATCTGAAGTCGGCTTGAATTATTTGAATTTTGGGGTTAATTCTTAGATTTGGTATAAATATAAGGTTACTTCACATTGTTTCTCCTAGAAATTTTACAAGAGGCCTAAGAATTCAATTTTTAAAGCATTAGAGCATTTCAAGAGCATTTAAAATGCATTCAAAGGCAGATTAGTCAAGTCTTATTGCAACAATTCAAAGTCATTTCATCATGTCAAAGGCATAGTATATTCATGCATGTTGTTGAGCTAAGATAGTTGATGTAGCATTGAAGATCTACTTGCAAGCATTATTTGATATCTTGTTTGAGATCAAGATCTATAATCTTCATGGCCACTATATGTTATTTTTCATATTTACATTCCAAGACAACTTTCAAAGTATCAACATTTTGTTATTTCATGTTCATGCTTCAATTTCATTATTTCATCATTTGGTTTGATTACCTAAAAGGGGTTTGACTGAGAAAAACCCCTATTCACTAACAATCAACATGTTTTTCTTCTCTTGAATGTGTATTTTCAGATTTATGCATTGAAGATCAAGTGGAGAACAAATTGGAAGAAAAATAATCAAAGTTGTTGAATTGCAAAGTTGTCATTCATAGTGCACGAACACAAAAACAAGGCTACAAAATTTATTCTAGCCTTTTGAGAGCTGAAAACCTGGGAACTGATAGTGCAGACATCACAGAACATAACCTAGAAATCAATTTTTTGAAACCCTAAAATTTCCCATTCACCACTAAAGGTGAATGAGTCCTTAGTGAGGCCTGAAGCAAAGAAAACCTAGGATCTAGGAGTGAAAATTGAGAGGAATAAAATCTAAAAGTTAGTTTTTGGAACCCTAACAAGGACCCATTTTCCACAAATGGCGAATGAGTCATTTGTGGCCTAAAAACATCAAGTTTTCTACAAGGTACACATCATTTGGAGCTCTAAAAACTCCCCTCATAGTTTCTATAATAGTTAGGGTTAGTTTTTTATTGTTCTTTTCACC
The DNA here is from genome assembly GCA_007115665.2 of Sequoiadendron giganteum. Lineage (NCBI taxonomy): Eukaryota > Viridiplantae > Streptophyta > Pinopsida > Cupressales > Cupressaceae > Sequoiadendron > Sequoiadendron giganteum. The sequence goes on along the minus strand of CM021100.1, from coordinate 190,155,586 downwards.
TTATCAAACACATAATCACATGTTGTGTAGGAAAGTTCTAGTGGCTTACCATCTTGATCAATTCATTTTGATAAACCCTCCTTTTTCTACACAACACTATAAATATTGTTAGTGCCATTTAATATTCTATATACGTAATTAGTTTTAACTTAATGTAGCTTAGTACCAATCATCCACATAAATGAATCAAGTATATCAGTTTTATGTTAGTACATGATTGTAAAGTCAATATCATTACATGCCTCTCATTACGTAAAGTCAAGGAGAAAAATGTTAGTATTTTGTTTTGATTCTCTAGCCCATTACACAGCCTCTCAGCTAGGAAGGTTTTCTAGGATAAATATTCCCTTAATATAGCCAATTTATGTGGGGGTTATCATAGTACCCAAAGTATATCTACTAATCTTAAAGCTAACACTTTGGCTAGAATCTTGTAGGATACAGTAAGCAATGTAATAGATCTCCAATTTTCAATGAGCTTTCTCACCTTATTTCAGAATGAGCCTAATGATCCCTTGATTGATGTTTTCTCCCAAATATCCCTTAATAATAGCCTCTTTATACACTTGAAAGAGATCCTCACCAGCTAATTCATTATTATTTTTATAGATTTCAATAGGAAGTCCATCATCTCTAAGGGACTTGTCATTTTTTAGCACCTTAATGGCATTGACTATTTCTTCTCTAGAAATCTCTTTACCTAGTGTATCTTCTTGTTCTCTAGAAATTCTTTTTAGAATAATGGTTCTACAAAATTCCCTAAATTTATGTCTTTCATCTTAGTTTCCTTAAGAAGTGAAGAGGTATTTATAGAACATGCAAAATTGTTTCCTTACTTCCTCTAGATTACTAATAAGTGTTTTGTCACATGATTAGCTCCCTAATTTTTCCTTAATGACTTTCTCTTTGATATACCTCAAGAAATTTGTTGATTCTTTATCACTCTGACTTAGCCAATCCATCATTGCTCTCACTCTAAGGACTTGATTTTTAATCTCTTAAACTTTCATTAAGGATTTCTTGGTAGAGGTCACTTCCTCATTGATTTCTAGATTACTTGGATCATTATGTAACTCGTTTTATAGCTTTAAGAGTTCTTCTTGGAGGTTAAACTCCCCTTTCCTATTTCCCATAGCCTTCTTTTTTCAAAGTGGTATTTAATATAAATCTCTAGCTATTGAAATTACATTCCCATTTTTCTAATGAATATTTATGCTCCAACATCCATTTGTTGATTCCCCTAGGGGTAATAATGGCTTGTTTACATTCTTTATATTCTAGAAGGTTAGTATTTAAGATGTTATGTTTCTCTTTTTTATGAGATATAACATCCTCATTTCTCATCACAATACAGACATTTATGGGGTGATGATCTGAAAGTGAGAAAGGGTGTACACTTACCCTATTCCCTTCATTGGTTTGCTTGAAGTTAAAGAATTATATATTAGCATAAAAACTATCTAGTCTACAGTAAATCCTTTTGTTTCTCCTTTGGGAATTACACTAGGTGTATCAAATAGATTTTTATTTCCTTATTCAATCCTTCAAGAGGATCTACAATGCCAATATCTTTTACAAAAAATCTCCAATAAAAATTTTCATTTCCTTTGCATCAATATCCAAGCCACCATATTTATCATCACTATTTTCTACCATGTTGAAGTCCCCTCCTATAATCCATGGAATCTCTTGGAGGTTTTTCAACCACTTCCATAGCTCAATGTTTTATTTATAATCATTTGGTTTATATATTGATTTAATTCAAAATATATAGCTATCCTTCTCTATAATAGTCCAAACTGCTCTATTACAAGGAGATATGTACCAAAGCTAGTCATAAATTATGGCCATCTATTAGAGAGCACAATGCCAAATACCCCTTTACCTCTAGTGTGGTTAGTATAATATTGCGTAACATCTTTCCAAATAAACATAAGATTGATTTCTAGAGTAAATCTAGTAACTTTCACTTCCTATAGAAGAACCATATCTTTATTCTTTTCATTGTTCTAAAATATTATCACTATATACTTCCTATTAGGGGATTATAATCCCCTAACATTTTAAGAGTAATTATTCATCATCATTCTCTTTTATGGTTAGTTACTCTTAGAATTCCTAAAACTTAAAAAAAAAAAGGAATTATATTCATATATTTTTTCCTTTTGGGAAAGGGATTTGTCTCAATCTTACTATTGAGTTTCCTTTTATTCTTTTTCTTAATGCCAATCCATCACTTATCATCCTCTAAAGGATCTTCATTTTCTCATAATTTTTTATTATTAGGATAGGAATATTGTGTTGAGATAAGGATCATGTCCCCCTCCATGATCTTTATATCCTCCAAATAATTTGTGACCCCTACAAGGGCATCATCATATTTTCTTCTCTTTTACTCCTCATGATTTGATTGGTCTAGAGGAATTACTTCCTATTCAAGATTTTCTATATAGCTATAATCCTTACTTGTATAATTTATGGGAATTGCTTCCCATTCACTATCCTTTTCCATGGCCATTCCATGGAAAATAGATTTTCCAAGATTGGTACTAGACAAGGGTATTTCAAAGGTTTATCTTGTTACAATAGGGGTTTCATTGGTCCCCTTAATTTTTATTTCAATGTTTTTACATAATTCCTTTGTATTATCAATTTCCTAATAAATGCTAAACATTGATTCTAGTTTATTAATGTATCTACAATCATTATGATGACTCATAGGATCTTTCTCCTCACTCCATTTTATGTTCTTAAGATCACTCCTATGTTTCCCACTATCTATACCCACAACATGGGTTTCCTCATGTCCATTTATAGACAGGTACTATGAGAACATTAGTGGTCTTACATAAATTTTGTTTACTAATGCTTCCTAATAATAGATTTTTTCTATGTTTAGGTTCAACATAATCTGATACAATTCTTGAATTTAGTGTTCCCTTATCAATGATATGTTATTCTAATAAGTTTTCACTTTTATTATCAACTACCCTTCTAGATTTTTGAGCAACCTCTTGTATGTTCTTGTCTAAGACCAAAGCAAGGGAATTGTTTTTTCCTTGTTTGAAGTTAGGAAATACATGCAAGGGGCTGCTATCATCATATTTTTTTCAATGAAAATTAACTTAAATCTCTTTACCTTGTTTCCCAATTCTTGAGCCTATTGTGTGTGTCTTTGTTTACAAAGTTGTGGGCAATATGTTTAACTATTGAAGTACTAATGTTGTTCCTACTAGATGGGATATCAACTTTGGTCATAGAGTAATCTTTAATAACTTCAATATTATCCTTTCCAGCTTCATTATCATCATTGATTCTACATATAGGAATTTTAAATACTTGATATCTCTAGAAGAGTTGCTATTTTTAGCATTTCCATTAGCAGTATTTTATCTAATATTCTCTAGCACTATTTCTTGGGCATTATTTTTGTGCCTTGGTCTAAATTAGGTATAGATTTTTTTTCTTATCACTCTCCCTTTGGTGGTTCACCTCATTTGAGTTACCAAAGAGTGTTATCTATGTCATGGCTTTTAGTCCCATATTGTGGGATCCCTTACAATATTTGTATTACCCTCCCCAAAACCATATTAAATTAGGTTTTTTTTGTTAATAATTTCATTGTTGTAATATAAGGATGAATTCTCTAGCATGTCCTTAGAATTGGGAATTTCATCAACCACAAATCTAGAGAAAGGGATTTCAAATGATTAATTCTAGGGATTTCACTAGTGGTAAAAAGTTGTACACTTTCACTATCAATGCCTTGATGATTTAAATGATCTAGGTTTCATGGGATATGGTTTTTCATAAACTTACTACAATTGAACCCTACATCCATCAAATCTCCTTGATTAGACAAAGGGTCCATTTCTTTGTTACCTATGTCTTCCTTATGCATTTTTATTAATAGTGGGGAAATAGTGCTAAATTTTAAGTTAGGGTTTTAACTCTATTTTTGATAATAAGATAGTTTCTTCTAACATGGCCTTCCCTCTTGCACAAGAAAATGCATTCATGCCACCTAGAATCTCAATTTTATAGGTGAAAATGTTTTCCCCAAAATCAATATCGATCTCATCTAGAATATCTACTCTAAGGGAAAGGGAAACTAGAACTCTAGCATCCATGTGCATAATGGTAGCCCTTGAATTCTCTATTCTCAATATATTTCAAATTAGAGGTAGTAATTGTGTTAAAAAGGCCAACAGTTAAGGGGGCACTCTTAAATTGTGACCGATCTAGGATAGGAAATAGTCACAATTTCTTGGATTACAACCTCTAGAGACCAAGCTAGGGCACAAAAGGTATATTTTCCTATATTCCAAAACTGTCTTTTAGGATATTCTTCCTACATCAAATGGTCCTTAAACAAAATAAGGAAAACGCCACCTTAAATCATTCGACGGAATAAAAAACGAAACCCTAATTTCCTTACTTGAAAAGCATTCAACCATTCATCTAAAAACTTCCTTGTTAGAAGGTTATTAATTTACATAGCAAGAAATATAGCTATGTGATTTAACCTAGATTCTTCCATTTTCATTACATCAACCATTTCAAGATTAGGGGAGATAGTAATCTTGTAGGGCATGCTAAAGGGCACTCACCATTTCTCTCACGGTTTGAGTGACCCTCCTGCATTGACATCCATATGCACAATGGATCTAGCAGGGGAAGGAAATATCAAATCTTCCTCATACACAACAATGTAATTTAAAGTTGTGTTTCCCTCCTTAAACCCTCTTGACCCTCCAAGGTCATTGAGGGTCCCATCAAGTATGATAGCAGCAGTGGACATAACACAAAATTAATACACTATTCTAGTCTTTTAAGATAAATAGTAAATGAAAATCATACTACAAGATTAAAGAAGCGAAAAACAAACACCACGAAAAAAACATTAAAACACATAAAAAAATGATAAAGAATCCAAAAAAGCAAATGAGAGCACCATCACAAGTAGAGACAAAACCTTAGTGGAGGAGGGAAATGTATTCCTCCATGTTTTCACCCCCTTGCAGGAGTCCAAACCCTATCTTTGTCGGACCCCTAGTTCCTAGGGTTCCACCGATCACTCTATCTCCTTCAATCTAAGAAATCAATCAATCCAAACAACTGATGTAACTAGCTTGAGCTTTAACATTTATTCATGCATTACTCTCTGACTTGTGTGTCTATCCACATGAAAATACATAAAAATAATAATTTGATGATCATATATAAACTCACTAATAGTGAAGGATATTTTTAATACGTAATTATTGAAAATAATTTCTTGAGAGAAGAAAATATATCTCAAATTTAAGGAATTGTACGACTTTGTGTCACTTATTTTATATTTTCTTCACTCAAAACACTTACTTGGTTGCTTGAATGAAGCTTAAACCTCATTAAACACATGAACGAATATCTTTATTTAAATGCTCTCTTCCATATACTTTGGTAAACATGTTAGTCAATGTATTTTTTTTAACACACTCATTTATTAACTTCAGTAAATGTATTAGGCATCATCTATAATTAACACAAAATTTTAGCAAATAGTCTACATATAGTGTGAGATTTGATCTTGAGACAAGTCTCCGACTGGAAAGAACTATCTCATGTCATCAAACCATTTGCCAAAAAAATATTATCAATCGATGTAAAGTAAGAAACCACCATACCTATGAAACATATTTATAAAACCATCTTATATCAAATCTTAAAAAAACCAAATCTTACAAAATAAAATCTTCCCAAAATCTAATCCTATAAAATCTAATTTTCCAATTGTAAAATATCAAATCATCTAGATTGTGGTGATTCTATAAGTTGCCTATTTTTAATTGTTAGATTCAATTGAATTGTTCAAATTTGATTTATTGTGACCACAACCCTAATAAAATCATGTAGTATTCTCATTTGAGTAGCAAAGAAGATGGGAGAAATTTTAAAGAAAATTCAAAAACATGGAGAGTTATGAGTTTTCCTCTACAAAACCATGATATTAGGACTATCATATACAAATCATCAAAGCTTCACTATAATCTAAATTTCCTACCTTTCCCAATCATTATGCTAAAATATAAAGGGGAAAGTAAAAAAATCTGACAAATACTTATTTAATTTATTTTTTTCCAAAAAAGAAAGGAAATAAAGGTTTAGTGTCATGTCCCTGATTTGGAGGCAGATTAATTTAATTAATTTCATTAATTAAGTTATCCAAATATTGATATTTTATAAGGATGACTAATTGTTTATTTTAATTAAATTAACCTGGAGATATTAAATTAATTATTTATAAAGTTATTCCAATAAATTAATATCTAAATGATGACTTTATATTTAATTAGTTTAATAAATTTACTAAATAAAATATATCATTAAGTCACTTAAGTTAAAATATATCTTTTATCCCACATTGACAAGAAAAGTGTGTGAGATCTCTTATGAAAAATATAAAAAGAAGCTCGGGCTAGGAATTTGGACATCTTGAGTTAAATACACATTTTCTACTACATTGTTGAAGCTGAATGCTTAGCTTGTTGATCTTCAGTCTTCATTTGTGAAAGACCAAACCTAGATGGTTACTTCCAATTTTAGTTGTGAAATATCAACACTAGTTTGGAATATTAAGGAAGTTGCTTCAGACTTTCTATTTGTGCTTCATTGTCAAAATTTTGTGGCCTTTGGCCAAATTTTTCTCATAACAAGAAATTGATTCAAGGAAGTTTATTATCAACATTTGTGGAGATTTATAGTCCTTGTGAAGGGACAATTTTTCAATTAAGAGGGAAATTTTCATGCTAAGAATTGGTTTGATTTTTAATTCTTCTTGCTACAAAAATTGTGGCTATTTGGAGCTAGGCATATTTGGGACGATTTTAGAATAAAGAAGCTCTACAATTTGAGGGAAAGAATTGTGAATTTATTTGTTGATATAAGGAAGTTGATATGCACATTATGTACTCAGAAAAATGCTCGTATTGATCATATTTTCCATCGATTTGAGGTGGGCATTGGAGTGCTCAGCCTTGGAGGTTCAGGCAACCTTGTTTGGAGGGTTTGGAGACAAGCTAAGGTTGTTACTATTTTATATCAGTCACTTCAGATCAGAACATGGGTAGTTATATCTAGGGGCTAAATCCTCACTATGAAGGCACTTCTTCATCAACTTACATTAGCATTGAATTCTAGGTTCTCTATATGCATTCCTTACTCCATCTTTAGGCCATCATTGCATTTTAATAGTGTTTTCATAAGTGTAGTTGCATTCATTTATAATAATCTAAGCCAAGAGTCTTGGCAATCCATACATAATCAATTTGTAATTAGTTTATGCATCTTCGAATAAAGGATGAAGTTGCATAGTCATCATAGCGTTGCATTATTGTAATCAGATTGGAAGTCATCTTTGCAATAGAAGCATATTTGAAAGTTACATACAAAGTGTATAACAAAATTTCATGTTGTTGTAGGTTACATTTCAATTTACAAGCTAACTGTTTGTCCAAAAGTCTATGAGATGAAAGTCATCATTTTAGATGTTAGGATTACATAGCAAGTGTTTGACTAAATGCCAAATGTTGTAGATGATTATCCTATTTCATAGGATGAATAATAAATGATTCTCCTAATTTCCTTATTGTTGTAGCTACATTAAATTACATAAGAATTCAGTCATCTAGGTTGCTTGCCAAGTGTTTGCATTAATGTCCCTTGGCTATAGGTGTGTATTTCAGTCATATAGCTGCATTGGAAAGTCATATAAAAATACTTACTTTTCATACTCATACATTTCAGTCAATTACACATTTAATTTGAATCCATTGAATACATAAAATCATTCTTACATTGCAAAATACCAAAAAGAATTTCAATCAACAACTACAGATTTCACTTGGCAAGTGTTTGAAAAAATTCCCAAGGTTCAAATCAGAAATTTTAAGGTTAAATCTAGAAAGGGACATCACATTTAGGTTTAGAGAGAAAAAATTCATCGAAGAGGAAGTCTAGAAAAGCAAATATTTTTATTGACAAATAAAAGAGAAAGAATAATAGCAGTTCACAAGATCAAACCATGTGTCACCACCACTAGAGAGTAAAAACGAAACAGTTTCAAGAAAATAATCCTCCAATTTCTTCTTTTTGTTCTTGATTAAACCAAGAAGGCTTGTTGTATTGGTATCAAGAACATCAGAGTTCTTGAGTTTTTCTTGTGTGTATTCCACTATAATTTCTTGGGTCTAAAATAGAAACCAAATACTGACCACTACATGACCCTTGTTCAAGGGATATACATTATATCTTATACTAATGAGACCTATGTGGAATCTTGATAAGATTGGTTTTCATTAATGTCAAAAGTGTGTTCAAGATTATATATTCTCCAAAGTTAGTTGTTATGTAGATTTATCTGTTGGTGCAAGTCGGTGTTACAATATATGAAAAATTTGTGATTAACTTGATATTTAAGTGTGATGCATAGGTAGGAAAACATGTTTTGATATGTTTCTAGTATTCTTAAATTATATATTACCATTTTGGTGTACCACACTTAGAGAAGAGTTGTAAGATTTTGCTAAGCCATTCCTAGTGTATATCTTAAGGTAGAGTCATGGTGTTTTGGTCTGCATCCTTTCATAGAGAAAAATATAGTCTTGTAATTTAAAAAAAATAAGTTAATAGAGATGTGAAGGTGTTATATCCAAATATTTCAACTCATTACGCATTGTGGAGTAAAAATTATCAATGACAAAGTTTTTGTGCTTTGGCAATGTAAAGTGATGATAAAGGCTTATTAGAATTTGCTTTGCATTCCTCCAGAAGTGAAGATTTGTTCATGAAATTTTGTGGACATGTTTAGTGATTTCCTATGCATTCTATGTTGCATTATCAATTGGTTGGGTAGTCTACAAGTTCATTTTTTAAATGATAGTATGCTATAGATAGTTTCAAATGCCTAATTGTTCTATAGAACATATGTTTGGGTACTTGCACCAGTTGGAGAATGTATAGATCAGTTGTATGAGTTTGTGTCAAAATTCTATATATCTCAAAGTATATCAGGTTTGAAGTGCGTGTAGATATTTCTTGATTCCATTACAACATAGTTGTTTCAAGTCAATATATTGGTGGTGTGATGTTGTTGAGGCTAACTAAGGTATACTATTATTTTGTGCCATAAGTTTATGATTGAGTGGCGTTAAAGAAGTGTTTTCAGATGTTGTATGAATCATGTTGACTCATTTGGGTGTATTATAAATAATTTTTAATATTTTTTGTTCATACAACTAATAAATATGTAGGCAAACATGTTAAAAATTTGGTTTTCCTTGTTTATGGCTGACTGAATTTGTAATTGCAAAGAGTGTGGATGATATATATTAAAGATAAAAGTTGTGGAAAAAAATAAAGAAGAGTGAAAAGATGTCTAAGTGCATGAGAAGAGTGTGACAAGATCCGCCAAAAACCTAATGAGTAGAATTGATGACTGTCAATGGTTGAAGTTATAGTACCAATCATATTTTAGTTGTTATTTCTTTCAATTAGGGAGTACTAGCATCCTTGAGTGCATGCCCCAAAATCAAATTCAGAGAGTATTTTGTTCCTTGGGTTGTATCCCAAAATCAAATTATAAAATTATTTTACTGGTGAGGTTGGATTAGGATAGTAGCTCCTAGAAACATTTCTCATCGTGTTTTTTCCCTTGTGGGATTTCCACGTAAATCTGGTGTTATTTGTGTTCTTGTGTGTGTGTGCTTATCTGATTTCTTGTTTTCATTAAGTGGATGAGTGCTTAATTGAATAACTTACTTCAAAAATATTTATTTGGGATTCATCTTAAAGCATAATGATTCACCCCCTCTCAATATTCCAATGTGTTAAAAAATTAGTATCAAAGCAAGGATCCTTGATATTTCCTTAACAACAGAGGTAGATCCTATCTTTGATCACGTGGAGAATAAATAAATATTCAAGAAGTCCTTTCAGGAAAAAGAGGTCATACTCCAAAAGGAGAATGATGAATATGAATTTGAATTTAATAAGGAATATTATCCAGTGTTTTTTGTAGGAGAGCTTATTTTTTCTATAAATTATCTATATAAAGAAAGAGAAAAGAATGAAGAGCTTCAATCTCAGCTTGAAAAACCAGTGAAGAAAACTATTAAGTTAAAAGTTCAAGTTGAAGAAGGGGAGAGAATTGAAGAGTGTATGAATTTCGAGCTCATTGACAAAATGATTGAATGTTCCAAGCTAGAAGAAAAAAAAGAATTCTCGAGGAAAGAAAAACTATTGAATGTTCCAAGCTTGAAGAAGAGATTATTTCCCTAAGGAAAGAATTGGAAAAAGAGAAAATTGACAAATGTCTAAAGTTGAAAGGAGGTTTTGAGATTCTTGATGATTTGATTAACTCTCAAAAGCCATCAAAAGAGAAATCTAGTCTTGGTTTTGGAAAAGGGAAAAGCTCTATAATTAGTGGTTTTGCAAACCTATATGAAAACTTCAAAGAAGAAGGAAAGTATGGAACAAAGGAGGAGAAATATTCCACTAAATAACCTAAGAAGATTCCGTCGAGAGATGGAAAGATAGATCAAGATAGCAAGAAATAAAATGGATTTGTTCCTATCTAGAGATAAAGGAGATTTGAAGGTCCTCCACTTGCCAAACAAAATGCACCTACTAGGTTCAATCAATCTTTTCAAGGTTATTGTTTTTCTTGCAATAAACTTGGGCATAAGGTTGTTGATTGTATATATAGACAAAGAAGGAATGATTACATGGGCATAAGATAATTTGTGCCTCAAAGATATGATTTTTTTCCTTTCATGGATATTTTTATTCTTGCAACAATTTTGGTCATAAGGTTGTCGAGTTCAAAAATGAGGTGAAGAGGAAAAAGTTTGTTCTAGAGCACAACATTGTGTGCTAAAAGTGCAATAAGGTTAGGCATAAGGGAAAAAAATATAGAAGTGGTTTTATGAAGCCACTTGTTTAGAACCAAAAGAAGGATGAAACCCTAAATCAATAAAATAAGGGAAATGGAAAGGTTTGGAAGGAAAAGAAAGTTCAAGAAAATGAGAAGAAGGATGATACTATGCTTATGCATTATACACAAGATCCTAAATTAAACTAAGATAGAGCATTATCTTAGGGGGAGACTTCATTTGTAAATATTTTAATGACCTAAAAAGGACAAGATGCTAAATATTTCAGCATTAAAGAAGAATTGATCATATCCTTTGGTGAGAAGATCTGATGAATAATATTGAACCTTTTGATGAAGGTTTTGGAGCAAGTGAATGGTTTGTAGAGGTGTGTTGAGCATCCTTGTATCCCTGTGATGACATAGAGATTTCAAGCAAAAGGGTTATCTAACAAAGTATGAATGCATTTATGGTGAAAGGTTAGGGCTATTGAAATATTTTTATGTGTTAATTGGACCATTTGATCTCATTTGCGTTCAAGAGAATTTTTGGTTGGAGTTGAGAAGTGAGAAAAGGTTTTCAAGATATTTTTGAAAAACCCTAGCTACAGTGTGAATATTTTTGAAGGAATTCCAATGGAAACAAGTCAAGTGATCATTGTGGTGGAGAAGCCCATGCCCAAATACAAGAATTTTCAATTCAAGGAAATGGAATTTGACAATGATGGTGCTTTCTTAAAGGTTCCAATGGATGTGGTATACTTTGAAGATGTGAGGATTTACATCCATGCCTTGTTGAATGAGATTGATCATACTTCATATTTTGAAGTGGTACAACATGAGATGTTGAATGCAAATGGTGTATACAAGCCATAGTATGAAATTTTTTCTGTAAAAGGGTTGGATATCTAGAAATACTCTCTAGACAAGTATACCACAACAAATAATTGGTAAGAATCATTTTGAGTCACATTCATGAAAATTTCATTTGGCTAGACAAATCCTACATGATCACAAATGAAGCCATTAGGGATATTACTAGTGGTTTTTCCTTCGGAGTAGTCCCAATATAGAAATATATAAATAATTGTTGGAAAATGTGCCTTAACTTACGGGCTTGGACCTCAAATAACGGCTTGACAAATTTATGCCCTTATCACTTTACCACAGAGTTCTCATTTGGTCGACTTCACCCCTTGTTCGCCAAGACTTGGTCTAATCAGCAAGACTCCGAGAGTTGTCATAGCGATGGGTCGACAAGTGTGGAGTTGGTGAAATTTTGTTTTCCTTGCCTTCATCGACAGAGCAGTCATTCATCGGTGGGAGGCAGTGCTAAGTTTCATCGATGTGTCGAAGACTTGAATCAATGATTGTGATCGGCTTCATCTGATGCTGTTGGATGTGTCCCACGACATCTTAAGGCAGGTACAATAGGAAGTCTTTTTTCTGAGTGTAATTTCCTATGTGCGTGACACGTGGCAGCTTCCTAAAGTGATGAGCGCAACAAAGGAAGGTGTGTCCCTCGAGTTTCTTTATGCGAAGGAATGTCTAATTGTGGACACTTGTCTGCACCTCGAGAGTTTCTTGGGGAATCTAGCGGATACCGTTAGAGATTCCCCAAAGGAGCTCTAGTGGCTTCCACGTAAGCAAAGCAGAGAACGTGAGCGGTGGACATGTGGCAGCCTCAAAAGCTTGCTTTGGGCGGGCTCATGGGAATCTAGGAGATTCCCTCCCGGATGTCTCGGAACCTCCATCAGTGATGGACGCATGGCATGTGGGATCCGATAAAGCTAGCAAATAGGGTTTTTGCGATAACATATTTTGACTACCCCAGAATGTGATGGAATGGGTAGTGACAACGAAGGTATGTCGGTCAAGCAGTAGAGAAAATAGCAGTGCAACATGTGGCATTTTTTCATTGGTTTTTTTTGCATCGTTGTTGAAAAACAACATTTATTGTTGGAAGTTGGATCGGTGAAAAGTGATATATTATGTAATTAATAGGAGATTGAATTTGGTGATTGGCAAAACCCAAAATTGGTAATTTCTTTGCAACGGAATTTATTGCGGGTGTGGCTCGATGCAGGATTGTAGCTGGATCCAATCTGAGATCAATTTGGAGTGTCAGTGAAGGAATGAAATTAATGTGCCCTTTTTTTGGTAGTTGATGAAATATTTGTGTATAGTCAGTTTAGAATAGAAGTTGAAAGAAGAGAGATAGAAAGAGTTCTAAGAGTCAATGTGTCTAGGGTTGATGAGTTTTTATTCACTGTATGTTGAAATAGCATTGAAATAGTGAGTGCATGAAAACTCAAGTGTTGTTGTGAGCTAACTATTAGAGAGTGAGGGTTGCAAATTTGTATGTAACTTTTGCTTATTGTAATACAAAGTTTCTTTCTCTTGGTGTGGTGGGTTTTTTTCCCGAAAGGGTTTTCCCATGTAAGTCTGGTGTTATCTCTATGATAATTTATTTCTGTTACTCTTGTTATCCTGTATGTGTTCATCTTAAGTGTTTTAATTTTCTAAAATTAGTCTTTGCACTTCTCCTCTATGGTTTTAGTTTTAGGAAAGAATTTTTGCATTGTTGCTTTTTCTTTTCAAGTGGTATCAGAGCCTAGCCAATTGTGTGATCCTTGTTAGTAAGGTTGATTTTTTGTGCTAATATTGTTCTAGTGGGAGTTTTGAAAAGTTAGAACCTAGTTTTGTTTAAGATGGCGAGTACATCAGGTAGAGTATATATTAAGAAATTCAATGGTGGAAGACCTGTTAGTGGATAGAGACCTCTAGGTAGCAGTGTCTGGAACTATGCCACAAGGTATGAAGCAAGAGGATTGGGACCTCACAATTAGAAAAGTGAGAGGTCTGATAAGACTTAGTCTGGCTGATTCTATACTCCTGAATGTCCATGAGTAGAAGTCTGCAGCTTCGTTATGGAAGAAGCTTGGTGATATTTATCAGGGAAAGTCTCTAGTAAATAAGTTATTCCTGGGTATGTGCAGGATCATGATGAGCCAAAAAGTGGTGATATGTAAGTGATATGATGGCCCATGTGTCTGACAACTTTTTTTCTACACAAAATTGATGAAACGAAAAGGATTTTTAAAGGAGATTCTCAGCTTTCCACCAATATAAATTATTATTATTCATTTTCTGTTTGAATTACGACTAAAGTCTTGATTGATAGGTTGATTGAAAAACATCTGTATCTTTCAAATGGTATCACATATTCTGAATCCAAAACATGTGTCACATTCTACGCTTCCATACTATAGGATTAAAAAAAAAATGAATTTCATGAATTTTTGACCAAGTTAAGGTGGTTAGACATCGAGTTTTTATATTTTTTAAAATTTGTAATAAAAAAATCATAATTAATTATTTACTTGGAAAAAAATTACAAAAAAATATGTATCACATTGGGACAAGAGTCCTCTACTTATATGTAGAATCTTATAAAAAAAAATTATTATTTTATTGTAGTTAAGGTGGTCAGACAGACACCTACTTCTTATTTTTTCCCTTAAATTTAACTACTACTGCATTGAAATTTTGAATTTTCACCATATAGATTTTTTTTTTTTTAAATCCTAGTATTTTAGAAACTACATTCAATTTTCTATAGATTCTATTCTTACATATTTTTGAAATAATATAGATAACTTATTCAAATTTTTACGTCAAGTTTCCTAACTCTGTTTTTCTGAATTTTCATCACCACTTAAGGGCCTATTTTTTCCATGATGATCCTGCACATACCCTCCTGAGGAAGAAGTTGTACTCCTTGAAGATGGAAGAAAGTGCATCTGTTGTAGACCATATGAACTCATTTAATATGAGTGTTGCTCAATTGGCGTATGTGGGTGTGAGGATAGAGGAGGAGGATTGCTGCATGCTCTTGTTATGTTTGTTACCTAACATTAGGGATCATCTTGTAATGCCTATTGGAAGTATGACCACTAATTTCAAGATGGAAGGTGTGGTTGCTTCATTGTTGTCAGAAGAGATGCGGAGGAATTCTTCTGAGATGGCCAGAGAGTCCCTTGTTGTTTGAGGTAGATCAAAGGAGAGAGGCAAGAAGAAGGACAAGAAGTCTAAATCCAAATTTGGATGGAGATCAAAGTCTCCTAGCAAAAAGTCTAAGGTGAAATGTTGGAACTGTGGGCAGTCTATTCATATCCAAAAGGATGGTAAGGAGAAGAATAAGAAGAAGAGTAACTCTTCATACCATGATTCTTCTCAGAGTGATGTAGATGCCTTCATTGCAACCTTGGAAACTCAAGTATCTTATGATGTCTGGTTGGTTGACTCAGTTGCATCTTTTCACATGATGTCTCATATAGAGTGGTTCACTAAGTACGAAAATTATGATGGTGGAAAGGTGTACTTGGAAAGTGACTCAATGCTGAAGATTGTTGGCTAAGGTGGAGTCAAAATACAATTCCCTAATGGAATAAAAAAGGGATTGGTGGTGTACGACACATACCAGGTTTGGCTTGTAACTTACTTTCTGTCAGTAAGCTCAATGAAGCTAGTGTGGAATTTTATTTCTCGAGTAAAGGATGTAAGATGGAAAGAGGTGCTATGGTGGTGGCTAAGGGTGTACATACTGGAACTCTGTACAAACTAGAAGCACATCTTGTTCAATATAACAATGCCCCTGTGAAGTGAAGCAAAGCTACTTGTGAAGATAAGAAGAAAGACTTCTCTAGATGCAAATGCAATGGAGGTGAAACTCCCAGTGGAGAAGACCATGTTGTGGCATCATAGACTCAGTCACATAGGTGAGAAAGGTTTAAAAACCTTGAAAAATAAAATTCTTGTTGAAGGGCTTGTAGATTGC
This sequence comes from Sequoiadendron giganteum, assembly GCA_007115665.2. Classification (NCBI taxonomy): domain Eukaryota; kingdom Viridiplantae; phylum Streptophyta; class Pinopsida; order Cupressales; family Cupressaceae; genus Sequoiadendron; species Sequoiadendron giganteum. Next base: position 190,139,834 of record CM021100.1, on the reverse strand, counting down.
AATCTTGAGTTTGATTTTGCAAGTACTGCATTTATGGAAAGCAACAACGTGTTTATTTTTCCTCGAGTCCTCATAAATCTTTTGGTGTACTGGATTATGTTCATTCTGATGTGTTTGGTCCAGTTAATGTTCCTTCATTATCAAAGTCTAGATATTATATTTCCTTTATTGATGATTATTCGAGAAGGGAATTTGTATACTTCCTTAAAAGTAAATCATAAGTGTTTAGTCAGTTTAAAGAGTTTTAAAACTTGGTAGAGAATTAGACTGGAAGCAAAATTAAATATTTGAGGACGGATAATGGTGGTGAGTTTTGTTCTACAGATTTTGATAGATACTATAAAGACCATGGGATTAAAAGGCATAAAACTACACCTTATACTCCACAACAGAATGGAGTTGCTAAAAGGTTGAACAGGACGCTAATGGAAAAGGCAGGGAGTATGTTGAGCGGTGTTGGTCTGGAGAAGAAGTTTTGGGCTGAGGCTATGGCTAGAACATGTTGCCTAGTAAATTGTTCTCCTTGATTTTCTCTTGTTGATAAGACACCTTTGGAAGTGTGGTCTGGTAAGAAGCCCTCTTTGAGACATGTTTGTGTCGTTGGCTATGAGGCATATTCTTATGTGCCAAATGAGAAAAGATCAAAGTTGGAGAACAAGGTTGTTAAATGTATCTTCATTGGCAATGGTGCTGGTGTGAAAGGATACAAGCTTTGGAATCCTATTACTAAGAAGGCTTTTTATAGAAGAAGCATGATATTTCATGAGTTAAAACCTTCTACACCCGATCCACAGCTAGAGACAGATCAAAGACAAAACAAGAATGATGTAGTCGAGATTCCCCGAACTCCATAGAAGGGAGAACTACATGGTGTACCTAAAACTGAGGAGAGCTCAAGCGGCTCTGAGAGTTCCAAAGATGAGAAACCACAACCTCAGCTAGTGAGAAGGTCTACACGTGAAAAACGACAACCTGATAGGTGTAGATTCTCTATGTTATATTCAAACTATGTATATGCTTTAATTACTAGAACTAAGGACCCTATGACTATTAAGGAGGCAATTAATATACTAGATGCAAATTCCTAGTTGGAAGCCATGAATGAAGAAATGTAATCATTGAAAAATAATGAAACTTGGGATTTGGTACCTTTGCCTGAAGGAAGAAATTATGTTGGCTATAAATGGGTGTTTAAGAAGAAGACTGGTCTTGAGGGCAGTGCTAAGAGGTATAAAGTGTGGTTGGTTGCAAAGAGGTATTCCTAGGTAAATGGAACTGATTATGGAGAAATATTTTCCCCTGTAGCTAAGCTGACATCTATCGAATTTTTTTTGTCACTTGTAGTCGCGTATGACTTAGAAACTGAGCAAATGGATATGAAAAAAACATTTCTCCATGGAGAGCTAGAAGAAGAAATTTATATGTCCCAGCCTAAGCACTTCGTTGAAAAAGGTAAAGAAAGTCGGGTATGAAAATTAAAGAAATCTTTGTATGGTTTGAAACAGTCTCCTAAGATGTGGTACCAAAAGTTTGACACTTTTGTGTTGTCAATCAGATTTGTGAGATCAAAATTTGATCATTATGTATATTAAAAATCTGAAAATGATTGAATGCTTATTATTACCCTGTATGTGGATGATATGGTGTTCATAGGGAATAGTAAGACTATGATTTCTGATTTTAAATCTCAATTGTCTGTAAAGTTCAAGATGGAAGATCTTGGTGCATCAAGGTATATTTTGGGAATGAAAATAACCAGGGACAGAATGAGTAGAAAGCTTTGTGTTAGCCACAGTAATTATGTTAACACTGTTCTGGAGAGATTTGATATGAGTGATTGCAAGCAACTAGTTGTTCCAGTCTTGCAGGGAAGGAAACTATCTATTGAAGACTATCCAAAATCATCTACTGAGATGGAGAACATGAACAAAGTGCCTTATGCGAGTGTTTTCAGAAGTTTAATGTATGCAATGGTCTGTACAAGGCCAAAAATTACCCAAGCAGTGGGAGTAATCGATCGATTTATGGAAAATCTAGGAAGGACACATTGGGATGCTATGAAGAGAGTGTTCTTATATTTGAGAGGTACCTTGGATTGTGCCTTGTGTTACCATGGAAATTTGGCTGGATCACAAAGAAATCTCAATGTTTAGGGATATGTGGATTCTAATTAGGCAGGGGAAATTGACAGCAAAAGATCCACCAGTGGATATACTTTCATGTTAAATGGTGGTGCAATTAGTTGGATGTGCAAGCGACAGGTTGTAGTCACTTTTTCCACAATAGAGGAAGAATACATGGCAGTGACTCATGCCTGCAAAGAATTTTTTTGGCTCAGTTGGTTGTGTTTTGATATTGGTTTTGATGCAGGGTAGATCACTATTTGTTGTGACAATTAGAGTGCCATTTTTTTGGCAAAGAATCCAACTTTCCATGCTAGGATGAAACATATCGATGTGCAGTATCACTTCATGAGAGATATGGTGGAGGATGGAAAGTTCTTCTTAGATAAGGTGGATACTCTAAAGAATGTTGTTGATGCATTAACAAAGCCAGTGAACATAGACAAGTTCAGATGGTGTGCAAGTTCGATGGCCCATGACCATGAATAAATTTAGAGTTTGGAGGAAGCCAGTAAGTCTTCATCAAGTGGGAGCTTGTTGGAAAATGTGCCTCCACTTACTGGCTTGGACCTCAAAGAAAGGCTTGATGAATTTATGCCCTTATCGCTTTACTGCGGAGTTCTCATTTGGTCGGCTTGACCCCTTGTTCACCGAGACTTAGTCTGATCAGCGAGACTCTGAGGGTTGTCACAGTGATGGGCCAACAAGCGTGGAGTTGGCGAAATGTTTTTTTCCTTTCCTTCGTCACTAGAATGGTCATTCATCGATGGGAGGAAGTGCTAATTTCCATTGATGTGTCAAAGAATTGAATCAACGATTGTGATTGAATTCATCTGACGGTATTGGCTGCGTTCCGTGGCATCCTAAGGTAGGTACAACAGGAAGTCCTTTTATGAGCGGAATTGCCTATGCGCGTGACGCGTGGTGGCTTCCTAAAGTGATGAGCACAACGAAGGAAGGTGGGTCCCCCGAGTTGCTTTATACGAAGGATTGTCCGGTCATGGACACTTGTTTGCACCTCGGGAGTTTCTTGGGGAATCCGGCGGATGTCGTTAGAGATTCCCCGAAGGAGCTCCCGTGACTTCCACGTAAGCAAAGAAAAGAGAACGAGTGGTGGAAACGTGGAAGCCTCAGAAGCTCACTCTCAGTGGGCTCATGGGAATCTAGGAGATTCCCTCTTGGATGTCCCAGAACCTCCATCAACGGTGGACGTGTGGCGTGTGGGATCCGATAAAGCTAGCGGATAGGGTTTTGGTGATAACATATTTTGACTACCCTAGAAAGTGATGGAATGGCTAGTGACAATGAAGGGATTTCGGTCAAGCGGTAGAGCAAATAGCAGTGTGACATGTGGCATTTTTTCATTTGTTGTTTTTGCACCGTTACTGCAAAACAACATTTATTGTCGAAAGTTGGATTGGTGAAAAATGATATATTATGCAATTAATATGAGATCGGTTTTGGCAGTTGGCAGAGCCCAAAATTGGTAATTTCTTTGCAATGAAATTTATTGCAGGTGTGGCTCAATGCAGGATTGTAGTTGGATCCAATCTAAGATCAATTTGATGTGTCGGTGAAGGAATGAAATTAATGCACCCTTTTTTTGGTGGTTGATGAAAGATTTGTATATAGTCGCTTTAGACTAGAAGTTGAAAGAAGAGAGATAAACAGAATACTAAGAGTCAGTGTGTCTAGGGTTGATGAGTTTGTATTCACTATATGTCAAAATAGCATTGAAACAATGAGTGCATGAAAACTCAAGTGTTGTTGTGAGCTAACTATCAGAGAGTGAGGATTGTAACTTTGTATGTAACTTTTTGTTACTGTAATACAAAGTGTCTTTCTCTTGGTGTGGTGAGTTTTTTCTCGAAAGGGTTTTCCCACGTAAATCTGGTGTTATCTTTGTGATAATTTATTTCTATCTCTTGTTATCCTGTATGTGTTCATCTTAAGTGTTTTAAAGTTTTAAAACTGGTTGTTGCACTTCTCCTCTATGGTTTTAGAGTTAGGAAAGCATTTCCACACTGTTTCTTTCTATTTTCAATAATGAAATGGTTATGGAGCTCATCGAAGCTAAGTTTGATAGGTGAACCATAACTGTGAAGGATATAATTGATCTTGGTGTCAAGTATGCATCAATGTGTATTACATATAAAATTTATTTCACAAATAGAGAAGGGTTTGCCAATGCCAACGCAATTCACACAGCATATCAAATGGTGAAGGAAGGTGCCATTTTTGGATTATGTGATCTATTGAAAGATAAGATGATGGAGAACCTAAGGAGAATAAAGGAAACTGGTTACAATTTTGGTTTGAATCATTCATCATATGCCTTACTTTATTATTTGTAAATGAATTGCCTTAATTTAGTGGAGAGAATTGGGATAAGTTCACTCTAGTTTCCACACAAATTAAGAAACATATTGATAGTGTTCAAAAAAAGAAAGCATATACTACATTCTACTAGGGATTCTTCAAGAATCTACAAACTAAGATGTAGTGTAGAGAAATGATACCCTCTAATTTGGTCCTAAAATATAAGGATGAGGTGACTTTCATGGTAAGTAAGGAGCATTGCTATGTGGAGGCTGTAGAGCCAAGGACCTCATGGATTTTGGAATTTCCTTATGATGTTGCACCTAAGTATGTTCAAGGTTTTGTAGATGTAAGATAGAAAATCATCATCACTAGGGTTTAGAACCTAGGGCAACAAACTTTATATGCTCCACATTCAATGATGTCCTAGAGATCTCAATCAAATGATGATAATGGGAGAAAGAGATCTACTAAGGAAGTGTCCTAGGGTATGTTTAGAGATTAATGAGAGGTTCACCACCAAGCTAGGGCTTGGAAAAATATATGAAATGAAATATCTAATGACAAAACCTATTGATGTGTGAATCTTAAATAAATGGCCTATAAATGCTAATAAATTAAAACAACACATTGGAAAAGTTCAGAGGAGTACCTAGAAAATTGATAGAGCTTGAATGTAGACTTGAAATGTTGAATAACCTAAAATTTAGGCATATTGGGATTCATCCATCAGTCTGGATAAATCAGTCCCAAATCTAGGCTTTTGTAAAGAACAATTTTTAGAAAAAAGGGTATCTGAATATGCAAAAATCTTGAAAAATACCTATAGTGGGACTTATTCACCACTTTTGGTGAATCAGTCCCATTTTGTTGTGAAGTGTCCCAAGAGTAGGATCTTGAAATGAAACTTTGCAAGCCTCTAAAGATGGATCGACTAAGCACTTTTCCACTTATTTCCTGTAAATTAGATGGATGTTTTTCCCTAGATCTGAGTTTCCATGAGTCTTGGCAACTTTTCATGATAATTTTGATGACATTTGCAACTTTGTCATTTTGGTACTTTTGAAGGATTTGAATCCAATTTTCTTTAATCTATAAACCTACAGTCACACATGTAAAGAGGAGAAAAACTTGTTGATTGAACTAGTGATAGGGGTTTGCCTTGGTCAAATCCCTTTGAGGTAATTAAACCAAATGATGAGATTAGGACATGAAACATGAAACATGAATAATGATACCTTTTATGATGTCTTGTGAATTATCCCTCTAACATGAAATGGTCATGAAGGATGTAGATCTATATCTTGAATTTTGACATGAAACAATGCTTGTAGATGAATCCTCAATGCTACATCACAACACTAGATCAATAACATGTTTGATGCTTGATAACCTTGATATGATGATGGATCTTGAACTGCTATGACAATTGATGAAGAAATATACTCTTGAATACCTTAGAAATGATCTTTATTGCTCTTGTGAACTTAAAAATTTTATAATAATGCTCTCACAAAAGTCTTAGGTGAAAATGAGTGAAAGAAACTTATATTTATACATAATTATGCAAGAATTTTTGAAATTACAACATTACAAGATGACATCAAATCTAGGAGGATAAAATCCTACCAAGAATTTGAATTAATTTAAATTTTGGGCCACATGAGACTCATTTGTCCAAGGTGGTGAATGAGTTCCATTAGGAATTAATTATGGGACAATTTTCAAAAATGCTTAGAAAGCTGTAAAACTAGGATCAGGACCCAAAAACCTAGGTGGGACTCATTCACCCAAGGTGGCGAATGAGTCCTAGACCACCAAATCTTGGCCATACAACCTAAAAAACAACCGAATTATTATTGGATGTTGATTTTTTTTGGGATTATCCTTGAAAAGATGCATTAAATGAGGCTTGTGGATGCAAAATAAGGCCAATTAAAGCATAAGAAAGATCAAATATTAATGATAACCTTAGAAAAGTGTGAAAGTGTGTTACAACACTTCAAATAAAGCATGATTAAGGTTTATTAGGTTCAGTTAATTAATAAAACCTTAGAAAAGTGTGAAAGTGTATCACAAAACTTCACAACACCTTAACAAGGTACAATTTAATTTCATTAGTTCACAAGGTCCCAGGACCTAATGTGAGAATGTTAAACACATTACAACACTAAGTCAAGGTATCCTTAAGCTCAATTTCAAAAGGAGGGCCCAAACAAGTGTGAAAATGTCATTGATGACATTTTTCGACACTACATTTAGCCCCCACTTTAGTGAGAGGGTGAACTTGCTTCAAAATCACACTAAAGTAGATATTCAAGAGGGGTCCAAATGTACCAATGTGGTTGATAAAGGATAAAAAAGATAAAAGGAGGTGGGGAAGCCCCCATAATCCAAGATCCTTCATCAAACCAACGTGGGCACAAAAGGACATGCACTAGGTGTATGATATGCAACAAAACAAGATACACAAACATGCAATGCCAAAGACATAAAAAAGAAAAGAATAAGATAGGTGGATCCAGCTTCAACAAAAATGTTCTCACTCTAGGGCCACAAAACTTTAGGTCATCCACAAGGTGATTATCCACAATATGCTCACTCTAGGGCCATAGAGCTTTAGGTCTTTCATGGGGTGAGTATCCAAAATGGGTGAGACACATGACCAGTATGTGTCCACAAAACATGAGTGGCTAAGGGAAGTCATGACTTCATCGGTTGCCATACAGCCACACAAAAACTATACCTCTTGATAACTTTGATAAGGTACCGCACAATAATGATCTTTGAGCTTCATGAGACGAGAAAAACTTCATGTGATTAGAGCTCATGAACAAATAATGAAATTTGAGCTTCATGAGCAAAGAAAAATATGTATGTTTGGATCTCATGAATAAACAAGGTGGCACCATAGGAATGCAAGGTGTGTTATGCAAGGTGGCCATATAACAAGTATTGTAAATGAAAAATAGTGTATGGTATGTTCAAAAGGGGTTTTTCTTAATTCATGTAAGGTCTCTTCTTAGGGAACATAGTACCTAATGTATCCAAGAGATGAAAAGTCAAAGAAATATCACACTCTCGAAGGAAATCAAACCCAATGAAACCACCAAGAAAAGGATGCATCACAAGAAGAAAGAAAATTTCATGATGAAACATGAGTGTCAATGTATGCTCCCACTTTAAAGCAATTGATAACACCATTACTATGAGAAATTGTTTTAAATTAGAAGAAGACATGAGATCTTACTCAGAAATCCCTATGCAAAGTCATATGTTTCAAATAAGCAATTTCATGAATAAGTATGTCTCATGTGATTCAAATTAAGGCATTTCATCCACATCCCAAGCTTGCTCTTACATGTACATGAAATGTGATAAACTAGACAAAAGAGACAAAGAAAAGTGACATATGAGGACAAGGCTATCTAACCCCTTGCCCCCACTTAGTGCAAGATAAGGGTGAGCCGATGAGAAACATACTAGAGTGAAAATCAGTATATATTAGATGAACTAGGTACTTCAACACAAGGAATAGCACCACATTCCTTAATATGTTGAATTTTGTTACTTAAAGCCTTACATTCATTACTAGAATGACCATGAACTCTATGATATGCAAAAAATGAATGTTTGTAGTAAAATTTCTTTCATGTTCTTGGAGGGAGATATATCAAACAATATTGGAGTCTCGACAAGATGCTCTCTTGATCAAAAGTATATGTTGATTTATTTTACAATAAAGATATATCTTTCTTAGTATTAGATGTCATACTTACGCAAGACTCTTTAGGTTGTGAGATTTTGTACTATCCTTTATATGAGGGTGTAAAATCTATCAAATTCAAATCATTAGTGTTTTTTGTGATGACATTAATGTTAAGTGAGGAATTTTCTATTTATTTCAAAGGATAATAGTCAAGATCACTAGTTTTTATCAATTCAAGATGCACTACCATTAAAGTTGGCTTAGAAGAATCTTTTGTTAGAGTGTTGATATTGAGAAAAGGATTGCTTGTTGGTTTGATTTCTATAAAAGGAAATTAACCAAGACCACAAGTTTTTTCTTGTGTGTTAGGCTCTATAGGGACACATATACCTTGTTCTCTAGCACCACATCCTTTTCCACTATATCCATGTTGTTTCATGAGTTCATAACCTATTCCATAAATCTTTTTCATTTCTTTAGGATTCGGTTGTTGTTGATAGTCTATTGCATCAAATTTTTCCATATAATTTGATTCTTCTTCTAAAGTGGTTGAGGTGGATGCCAATGAAGGATCTTCCAAATTATGTGTTGACATTACCACTTTTTCTTTTCTCTTTTTAGACTCTTTGTTTATGATCTTGTATTCTCCCATGAATGTTGGTTCGAAGTAGATAAGGAACCCCAATCATCTTCTAATAGCTTTGTGGCTTCCTCAATATGTTTTTCTTTGTCTTTTTGTTGCACGGATTCTACTTGTGTAGTTGGTTTTAATGTTTTGAAAGGATTTTCCTTTCTTTTCTCAATGTTCAAACAACTGTTTGGGTCAAGTTCAGCTTCAAGTGTGTATACTTTTTTGTTTTATAATACATTTTATGATGAATAGTCAAAGGCATCCCATTCATTGCATGAATCCATGACCTTCCTAAAAGAGATTATACAAAATATAATGAGGCATAACATGGATCAGTGTTATTGAATCCTTTAGAATTAGATTGGCTCCCGCTCTTGTTCCCGCTCTTTGAAGTTTTGAATTTCCGCTCGCATGGTGGATTCTGCCATTGGGGTGCCCAAGGGCCCCCCCCTACCCCCTCCTGACCCGTGTCCTCCTCCCTTGGGGACGTGTCTGGGGGGTACCCCCTCAATGGGATCTATGCTTTCTCTTGGGGGTTCTTTTTGGGATGTGGCATCTCCGGGCATCTCGTTGATGTCGACAGTTGTGCTTCATCTGGTTGCCGATTGGAAGAATGTTTTGACTAATGGGAATCTGGTCGTCGTTGTCTGCCCCCCCTGAGGTAGTCACGTTCGTGGACGCTGTGTTTGACATTCCTAACACTGTTAGTGATAGGATCCCTTCCTCCATGGAGAATGCAATGGTGGGGAGATTCCTCTCCTATCGTCCTATGGTGGACATGGTTAGAAAGTGGGTCACAATGAACTGGAGGCTTAAGGGCAATGTGGAGACTTGCACGATGGCTGGTGGTCTCTTCCTTTTTCATTTTACTGCTGCAGATGACTTGGTGCATACCCTGTCGTCAGGCCCGTGGATGTTTGGGAAGCACAGTTTGGCTTTGTGTAAGTGGAAGCTTGGGTTTGATCCTGTTGTGGCCCTTAATATTTCAGCTCCTATTTGGGTGCGGCTATCGGGCTTGCCTCTCGAGTTTTGGGATGAAGCCATATTCAAGGCAGTGGGTGATTCTTTGGGTTAGTTTGTTACGTTGGATGTTGTCAACAAATCTAAATCAAGGTTAGTTTTTGCTAGATTTTGCGTCAATATTTGTGTTGATAAAGTTCTGCCTAACTCTATCAAGCTTTGTTCCAAGTTGGGAAACTAGGTCCAACCTGTTTTTTATGAAAACACAGTGGTGTATTGTCAAAGGAGCATGAAAGTTGGGCACCTTATTACTGACTGTAAATCGTCAGTTAGTAGGGAGGTATTGGATGTGTCTGAATCCAATATTTTGGCTGAAGATACTTCGAGGCCTTCGGGTGCTTCGGTTGTGGATACTTCGAGGCCTACAGGTGTTTTGGAGATTGTTACCCCAGATGTGGTCCGATCTCTTGTGCTTTCCCCGCGTTCACTTTCACCTAGTCTTTCTCACCCTGTTTCGAACCCTGGTGACTCTTTGGGTTTTGGAACCTTAATTCAAGAGAACTCACTGTCTCAGGATCCTAGAACCTCGACTGTTGTTGCTTTGCCTATAGGGGCTTCTGATGGGGGTGTTGGCCCTAGTCTTTCGTCTATTGATTCGTTGTCTTTTACTTTGGAGACCTATGAGGATGTGGTTGAAGAGGGTGAAATTTGGGAGGAAGAGTGTTCCAGTCTAGTTGAAGAATCTACTAAAATCTTGGGAAGTCTAAAGCTGGAGAAAGTAGAGGAGGAAGGGATATGGACTACGCCTAAGAAGAAGGGTAGGAAGAAGAAGGTTGATGTGGGAGGGGATTCCAAACCTGGGAGACCCACGCAGAGATCCACCAGAATGCGTGAAACGACAAATGAGATTGCCTTGGGGAAGCAGAGGACATTAGAAGTGTCCTCAAAAAAAGGTCAGAAATGAGGATTATGTCTTGGAATATTCTGGGTCTCAATAGTTTGCACAAACAGTGTGCCCTGAAGAACTATATACTAGAACACAAGATTGATGTTTGCCTTCTGCAAGAAACTAAGATGTTGATGATAAACTTTGAAAAAGTAGTAAGAGTTATATGGCCTAATGCTTCCTCTATTCACAGTGATGTTGAAGGAGCTTAAGGGGGGTTGGCTGTGCTTTGGAATCCTTCCAGTTTTCAAGGTCATGAATTATTTCACTGTAAAAATAGCATTGGGGTTTCACTCCTTATTAGTGGAGAAGTTTGGTCTCTAATTAATATTTATGCTCCCAACTAGAGGAACTCAAGGAATATTCTTTGGAGAGATATGGATTCTAAGATTAATATGAATAGGGGAGGTCGGTGGCTTGTTGCTGGAGATTTCAACTCTCCCTTGTTACCATCTGAGAAAAGTGGGGGCCTCCTAGATTACACTGACAGCATGACTAATCTGGTAAACTTCATGTGTTCTTCGGGGTTGATTGATATTGATCTTCGGGGACAGCATTTTACCTGGTCTAATAGAAGGGCTGGTGTTGATCTGATTCAAGTTAGACTTGATTGTTTCCTATGTTCTCCCCATTGGATGAATACCATAGGATCCAACCTTGTTAATCTTCCTAGGACGGTTTCTGACCATAACCCTCTCTTGCTGACCACTATTATTAGTCCTTCTAGTGGGCCCTATCCTTTTCATTTTGAAATAATGTGGAATTCTCACCCTGATTTCAAAATGAAAATTGTTGAATGGTGGAATATTCTTGTCCAAGGGTCCCCTATGTTTAGGCTATGTTATAAACTTAAACATCTTAAACTAATGGTTAAAGGGTGGAACAGGAATGTGTTTGGAGATGTTTTTCAAAGGAAAAAATAGATTGAGGGGAGGCTAAGGATTTTGCAGAAGAATATGGATGAGGGAGATACCAGTCAACAGATAAATAATCAGGAAAAGGATGCCAAAATGGAATGGGAAAAAGTCCTAAAAAATGAAGAGGTATTCTGGAAGAAAAAATCTAGAATCCAATGGCTAAAGGAAGGAGATAGGAACACGTCTTTTTTTCATGCTTCTGCTGTCAAACATCGGAAAAGGAATCAAATTTCTAAGATGATAGGTAACTCAGGGGAGGTGATTTCTGATCAAGCTCTTATTAAGTCCTGTGCGGTCAATTACTTCAAGGAGGCTCTCTCAGCCCCTACAGGGGTGCCCAATTTGGAGTTGGATTGTTTGATTATCCGGGACTTCCCTGCATCCATCTCCCTGGAGGATAACTTGGGTATTCTTAGGAGGGTTTCCATGGAAGAGGTTAAGTTGGATACTTTTAGCATGGGGGCATTCAAAGCTTCTGGTCCTGATGGGTTTCCTCTTGCATTCTTCAAAATTTTCTGGGACATTGTTGGCTGGGATCTTGTGCTTGTGGCTAGGGACTTCTTTCAATCTGGCGAGATTCTTAAACAAATGAATCACGATTTCATTGCTCTCATACCTAAGATTAGTGATCCACTTTCAATGTCTAACTTTCGGCCTATTAGTCTATGTAACACCATCTATAAGATCATTTCTAAGATTCTTGTTAACCGGCTCAAACCTCTACTTGATAAATTTATTAGCCATACTCAAAAGGCGTTTGTCCGGGGGAGGAATATTCTTGATGCTACTTTGACTACCCATGAACTATTTCACTCTATAAATAGATGTGGTAATGTGAGAATGGTGCTTAAACTTGATATATCCAAAGCCTATGATAAGGTTATGTGGGAATTCATTCCAAAGGTCTTAGCTAAGTTTGGCTTGAATAGTTTTGTCATTAAACTCATTATGGAGTGTGTTCGAACTGTTAAGTTCTCGGTCCTGGTCAATGGATCACCATGCGGTTTCTTCTCTGTTGGTAGGGAGCTCAGACAGGGAGATCCTCTCTCCCCCTATCTCCTTATAATGATTTCCGATGTGCTTAGTAGGAATTTTACGAATCTGTTGTCAAAGGGCTCCATTTTTGGTGTTAAAGCGGCTACCTCCCTATGTCCGATTGTTGTGCAGCAATTTGTGGATGATACTTTTTTGTTTGGGAAGGCCTCAGTGGTGGAAGTGAGGAAATGGAAAGCTTGTCTTAATAGTTACGCCTCCTGCTCTGGGCAGTGCATCAATTACAATAAGAGCAAGATTTACTTCTCTAATTGCTCTCCTAACTTGGAAAATAGGGTGACTACAATTCTTGGATGTGTCAGTGATTCTCTCCCTTCGGTTTATCTGGGGCTTCCACTTACGGTCAAGGAGGTTCAATCGGAGTTTTGGAACTCTATTCTGAAGAGGATCCAAAGGAAGTTGGCTGGGTGGAAGGGATCCTTACTTAGTCATGCTGGCAAATTGCAACTACTGATTGTGGCTATACAAGGTATCTCAACCTATTTTCTGGCTATCTTTAGGATGCCTAAGTATATAGTAGAAAAGTTAGAAAGAATTCAAAGGAATTTTCTTTGGGCTGGTGCTAAGGAGAAAAAGAAGATTGCCCTGGTTAAATGGGAAAAGGTTTGTCGGGCCAAAATTTATGGAAGGTTGGGTATAAGGTTGGTTTCTCCATCTAACAGGGCACTGATTGCCAAGGTTGGGTGGAACCAGTTAAGGAACTCTAAGGACTGGAGCAAAATATTGAATGCCAATTACCTTCAAAATAGGCCTTTGATTGATTGTTTTTCAGAATCCCACCCTCTTGGTTCCGTTATCTAGAGGAGTATTTGCAGCATCCAAGGCCTGCTAAAAAAAGGGATAAAATGGAAAATGGGGAATGGGACCAAAATTAAATTCTGGGAGGATGCTTGGCTCCTAGATTTCCCTTTGGCTTGCTCTGATTATCGGGGAGTGATTCTTGATGCTCAGAGATGCTTTGGGATTTATATCAGCAACTATGTGTCTGGCTCTCTTGGTGCTAGGATTTGGAAAGTGCTATCTCTATGTTCCCCCACTCACCTTAACTTGGCCACCTAGCTAGGTCTATTTAGGTGTTACTCTCCAGGTTTAGGTTTCCTTTATATGATAAAAAGGATGAATTCTTTTGGGCTTTTGATAAACAGGGGGATGTCTCTGTTAGATCTGCTTACAAACTGCTGACTAATGAAAGTGTTATTGAGGAACACTGGAGGAGGGTTTGGAATCGTCGCATGATCCCTAAAATAATTTTTTTCTGGTGTACGACCTGCCACAATAGGATCCTAACTTAGGATAATTTGAGAGTTCAAGGTTTGTGCTTCCCCAATAGATGTTTTCTTTGTAAAGGAGGGGAAGAATCTGTTAACCACCTCTTGTTGCACTGCTCGTATGTTGCTGAAGTCTGGGGGATGGCTATTGAGAAACTAGAGGTCCAGTGGGTTATTAGCAAGGACCTTTTATCGTTTATTATGGGCTGGAATGGGCCTTTTGTTCATCCTCTGGTTAGAGAAATCTGGAGGCAGACCCACCCTATCATAGGTTGGTGCTTATGGAAGGAGAGGAATAATCGTGTCTTCAGGAATATTGAGCGGAGTCCTAAGGAGGTGTTTAGGATTGGTGTTCGGCTCATAGAGGAGAATATCTTCCTATTTGATGGCAAACTTCCGAAGGTGGGGCCGAGGGACTTTGAAATAAAAATGGCTAAGAGATGGCACTAGGATTTAAATGCTAATGTCGTCAATAATGGGAAACTCTTAGCTAGGAGGAATACCAAATGGGAGCTTCCAGATTGTGGATGGTTCAAAATTAATTTTGATGGAGCTGCTAAAGGTAACCCAGGAAAGGCAAGCATAGGTGGGATTATAAGAGATTCTATGGGAAATATGGTGGCAGGGTTTGCTGGTGGCATTGGGGTGCAGTCGACTCTTGTTGTCGAGGCTCATGCGTTGTTCATGGGACTCAAAATTGTTGTCTCTTTAGGGATTATTAATCTCCATATTGAAGGAGATTCCAAAGTTGTGACGAATGCTGTGGAAAAAGATAGATTCATAGGTTGGAACACCAAGGACATTTTGATGGATGTTAGCTTCCTAATGTCCAAATTAAGAGACAAAAAAGTGACTCATATTTACAGAGAAGGCAATAGTATGGCGGATGTGCTGGCAAATCTTGGCTTGGGCTAGGATTCGACTAGATGTTGGAGGAATAAGGAAAGACTGCCGCCAAACATTCAAGAGTTGATAGAGAGGGAAATGGCTCCCATGGTTAATAATGACTTGCAAATTTTGGATGATGGGAGCTGATTGGGGGCCCCACTAGCTAATTTGGGTGTGTTGGTGGATAAATACCAATATTGAATTGGAGTACAGGTGGAATGCTACAGATAAAAATGGGCGGGTGTGGAGTAGGGGAAAGAGCATCCACGTGATGACTCTGTGGGATTGGAGGTTGGGCATATCTTATAAAATTATGATGAGATGACAGGGAGGGAACTTAATTGATGTGATCAAGCTTAGATTTGGTGACATTATGTGGGTTATTTGGAAGGTCATGTTCTCTTATTGGGTGTGTGACCGTACTGTGCATGTCACATTTTGGGGAATGGGATTACTTGTTTTTTCTCCTAATTACTTTTGGACAAGTGAGTGTGTTAATAATAATGGGACTATCTATGATGAGTACTAGTTGTATTCTAGAGGCATCGCACCGGCTATTTTAGCTAGGGGTTCCTATGGCTTTTTATGGTGGGTTACTAATTTTAGCTTATTGAGCTACCCGCATGGGATGTTGTGCCTGTCTTACTTATCCGCCAACTTCTGTGTCCTCCACTACTTTCAAAAAATCATTAATGGGCATGTCTTTTCTCACTATAGCATAATTCTCCTCCGTGCGTGCAAATGGTATGAGGGAGTTAATTGCTATAATCCCTGCATTAAACATCCTTTTGTGATTTTTGTTCGTAACGTTTGTCTTTGGTGTTTGTATTCCTGTGATTTCCCTAAGCAGTCTGGAAAAATGGGTGGTGATCGTGTTAGGACGAAACCAGATAGTTGTGATGAATTCTGAAACAACCCTCTTATCTGGCACATTTGCGTGGAGAGAGGAATTTCTCCACTGATGGAACGATTGGTCGGCCATGATCCGACTCTTTCGGGACATTTCACTAGCTCTTGGAAGGATAGAAGGGTTTTTGTGGGTGGAATTTCATTTGAGATAAGCGAGGAGGTCATCGTGTAGGCTACGGGATTGTGGTGTGAGGGGAAAAAGTATCCTAAACACACCAAAAAGCCTGATCACGAGAGTCTCAAGGCTTTCTTTAGAGGTGAGGAGACTCTTGTCAGGAATCAGGCGGGGTTTGAAAGAGCTAAGCTCCCTAAGCTGTGGGATGTGGTCTGCATGGCACCTATGAAATATGTGACGTTGGAAGGTAGGTACAAAACTTGTTTTTTCTATCATTTCCCTCTGTTAAACCATCTCAAGCATAAGATGTTTCTTAGCTTTTCATTTTTCCTTCTTATGGATCTTGAAAGTTCGGTGGATAAATGTAATGTGACGGCCTGTCGTAATCCTTGTGAACTCCCGCCACTCCCAATCCATCAGGGGCTTATCCTTCGTCTTTACCACTTCCATCTTGCCCTCTACCCGCCTAAAGCCATCACTGTCTATGTTGAGAACATTGACCCCATCTCTTCGATTCATATCTCCCCGGCCGAGTCTAAGAGCCCTCCTCGTAAGTCTTGTGCTGACAATGTGGAGAGAGTTAATACCAATTTGGCCACCAAAAAGTTGAAGGGTGGGCTTGGCATGGCTCATGCCAGTGCGGTGGAAGGGCTTTGTGAGCTAAAGGCCACTCAGGCTGGTAAGACTAATAATGTTACTAAATTGAGGAAAGGAAAGGAGAAATGCATGCAGGCTGTGACTATCAGAGATGGAAAGGGTAAGAATGTGATTGGGAAAGATTCTAGAGGGGATACAGTGGTGGGGATTATGGAGTTGACTGGCAGGGAAAGTGTTAGGAGGAGATCGGGAAGGCTAGCCAAGAACAGTAAAAAGAGGCTTATTATTGAGGACTCAGAGGTGGAGTTGTTTGATAGCAAGGGCTACAAGGAGGAAGAGTCTAAGGATGAGGTTGAAGACATAGGGGAGAATCCCTTGCCTACTCCGATGGATAGTAAGAACCCTGGCCATGGTTCTAACTCGCACTCTCCACTGGTGAATGAGCCTAGTGGGTTTTAGGAGACTAGGGATGTTGGGGAAGACTCAAACATGGCAGCAAAGAGATTGAACACTCTGGACAAAAGGTTTAGGGGTCTGACCTGATTCACTATGAAACTAAGCCACTTTGTTACCAGTGCACTGTCAAATGTCATACAAGAGGAGTTGGACGGGAATAGTAGCTAGGAAAACAAAGAGTGGGTGGGCGATGAGGTGGTTGACCTCTTGTTTAAGAACTAGGATGATGCCAGTTAGGTGCTCCTATTGCTGGTTTGTCGGCTATTTTTTGGCTATTGGTGTGTTGTCCCTGGGCTGTCTCTGGGTTTTCCTTTTTTTGTTAATGTTTGCTAGTTGGTTCTGGACTTTTTTGGCCCTCGTGGCTCGTTGTGAGGGGTGCAATTCCCCATAAATGTTGTTTATCTTCTCAAAAACATGGATCAGTGTTTCTAATGTGGCCTTTCCACCTGTAATAGGCAAAGTGATCGCACCAAGTGGTTATTTTCTTACATTTTCAAATCCCTTAATAGATAAATATTCAAGTTGATTTTTTTATTTTTCCACACCAAGCTTATTCAAAAGGGATAAACTACACACATTAAGGGTGGATCCATTTTCAATGAGGGTTCTTTTTATCCCCAACCAATTATGTGTAGCTATTATAATGAAAGCGTCATTTTATATTTGCACTTCCCATGGAGGGAACTCACTTTGATGAAAAAAAATTTCAACATTTATTCCTTGAATCATGGTTGCTATGTCTTTCAAGTTTGCACTAGAGGGAACCACAACTTGTTGCAAATTTGTTTGAAGCATGTTGTGATAATTACGTGAATTCTGAATTAGGTCCCATAGGGATATCTTTGCAAGAGTATTCTTAAGTTGTTTGAAGAGATCATACTCCTTCCCACTATGCGAAGCTAAACGAGGAGCACTAGATAAAATGGGATTAGGTAAAGAGAGGGATGTTGAAGTTGTTTTTCTTGGTTGGGGATTGTTTCTAGTGTTATATATATGAGCAACGATATTATGACTCGGCTATTGTGACACATTATTCTTAGGTGGGTAAAGGATAATTTTGGGTTTGTTTTGAGTTTGAGGTTTGTGTGAAGGTGGGTAAAGAATTAGAGGATTATTAGGACATCCTAGAGGATATGTAGGAGGTCCATTAATCAAGGGGGATCTAACAGACACTTGTGCATTCATAACCTCAACGGTCTTGGTTTGATGTATTTCTAATAAAGGGAAATCTAGTGTCATCTTTTCACCATCATCTAAGGAATGCAAGATGTAATTTTCTTCCACCATGATATCCTCCCTAGGAGGGTTTTTAAGAGAACTGCAAACCAAATTTTCTTGACATTCAAGGACTGGTTCTTCCAAAATGACTTCATCACAAGTAGGGGAATGATCAATGGTTGGATTTTCTTGCTTGTCAATGATGGTGTTTGCTTGTTGAATAATGTTTTCTCTAGGGGAAGAGAGGAAATAAATATTTCCATGACTTTCATCGATTCTATTTTCTAACATCAAAGTATCTTCTTCAAAATTATGAGAGATACTAGTAGAAGAAAAAATGTGATTTTCATGATCATTTATGATTTCATTCATTTGTTCCCTAATATTTTCCAAAATAGGATAGGTAGGGGAAGAAACATAAAGAGGGTTGTCATATCTTAGATATTGATCACCGAACACCAATATATCTTCCTCACTTACACGTTCATCCTCTAAAATATTATCACAAGAGGGGAAGATGTTGAGAGATGAATATAGGCTAGTTGAAGTTTCAATGGTTTTTTGTTGTGTTATGTTATCATCATGATTACCTATGGTTGTTTCTTCTTGTTCATCAATGTATTGCCTAATAAGAGAGGTAGAAGGAGAGAAAAAACTAGGATTCTCAAAACTCTCATAGATTGGTTCTTCAAACACCAAAATATCTTCTTCACCAATAGGAGAGATATTAGGAGAAGAATGAATATGATTGTTAGGAATGTCCAAGGTTATTTTCTCTTTCACTAAAATACTCACATAGGGAGGAGATATGAACTTCTTTTTAGCATGCCTAGAAAGGTAAGGTACTAACATTGTTTGAAGAAAAATGAAGAGCACTTCTAACCATCTTATGCAATGCTTTAAGAATGTAAACAATGCATATCTAAAGATGAAAAGTACTTTTATCCATTGTATGCAAAACTTTAAGAATTAAAACAATGTATATCAAAAAATGAAAAGAAATTTTATCAAACTTATGTAAAAAAAAATTAATGTAAACGTTTTATATGCAAAAGTGAAAAGTAATTTTATCCATATTATGAAAAAATTTCAGAAATGTGAGCATTTTTAGATATAATGATGCTCGTAGTTGAAATGATTGAAAAAATGATTTTTTTGACTAAGATGCATAAAAAAAATGTTCCTGAATATTTCTAGACTTATAGTATATGTTACCAACAAGTTTAGGAAGCAAAAAAATGAGGTTTTTAATGTTGTTAAAGGCATTTTAAAATTAGTTCCAAGACTGATTCACCTAGAGGGGCGTATGAATCCCAGTTAAGGGTTTTTTCACAATTTTCAATAAATTTAAGTGTTTTCTATGTTTTTTAGTTTGTATAATTGGTAACCTAAGTGTAAATGCAGATTTTATATGATTTTAAATTATTTGAGATGCAAAAATGAAACCTATATGCACTTTCACTAATGCAAGAATTAAAAACTCTAGAATGCCAAATAACTAATGCAAACTCTAATGAAATATTAATGCAAGAAAGATCTAGGATGATAATGCACTCCCAGTTAGAATTATGATGTTCTAAATGCAAGTTCACCAAAATGTAAGATATAAAATTGTGATCACTAGTGTTTAGGACCTAGGGAAACAAACTTTCTATGCTCCACATTCGAGGATTCCCTCTAGATCTCAACTAAATGATGACAATAGGAGAAAGAGATATACTAAGTGAATGTCTTGAGGTATGTTTAGAGATTAATGAGGGGTTCATCACCAAGCTAGGGCTTGGAAAAATGTATGAAATGAAAGATCTAATGACAAAACCTAGTGATGCATGAGTCTTGAATAAATGACCTATAAATGCCAATAAATCATAACAACAAACTGGAAAATTGGAAAGGAGTACCTAGAAACTTGAGAGAGCTTGAATGGAGGCCTGAAATGTTGAATAACCTAAAATTTAAAGGGTTTAGGGTTCATATCCTAGGCTTTAGGTAGGTTTAGGGTTTAGGGTTTCTAAGGTTCATGATATGCTTAGAATAAAAAATCTATATGGGTTAATGGTTTAGGGTTCATCTCCTAGGCTTTAGGTCTTATGGTATAGGCTTTAGGGTTTCTAGGTTTCATGAGATGCTTAGAATATGAAATATATATGGGTTAAGGGTTTAGGGTTCATCTCCTAGGTTTTAGGTCATATGGTTTAGGGTATAGGGTTTCTAATGTTCATGAGATGCTTAGAATAAAAAATCTATATGGGTTAATGGTTTAGGGTTCATCTGCTAGGATTTAAGTCTTATGGTTTAGGGTTTAGGTTTTTTAAGGTTCATGAGATGCTTAAAATAATAAATCTATATGGGTTAATTTTTTAGGGTTCATCTCCTAGGATTTAGTTCCTATGGTATAGGGTTTAGGGTTTCTAGGTTTCATGAGATGCTTAGAATAAAAAATATATATGGGTTAAGTATTTAGGGTTCATCTCCTAGGTTTTAGGTCATATGGTTTAGGGTTTAGGGCTTTTTGGGTTCATGAGATGCTTAGAATAAAAAATCTATATGTTTTAATGGTTTAGGTTTCATCTCCTAGGCTTTAGGTCATATCGTATATGGTTTAGGGTTTCTAGGTTTCATGAGATTCTTAGAATAAAAAATCTATATGGGTTAAGGGTTTAGGGTTCATCTGCTAGGATTTAGGTCCTATGGTTTAGGTTTTAGGGTTTATAGGTTTCATGAGATACTTAATCCCTTTAATTAATTCTCTCAACTCCCCTTAATTCACTCTCTTACATCCCTTTAATTAATTCTATCAACTCCACTTAATCCATTGTCTTGCATCCCCTTAATCCATCCTCTTGAAGGACCCTTAAGTCATCTCCTCTTACATCCCCTTAATACACCATCTTGGATCCCTTAAGTCACTCTATATGGGTTAAGGGTTTAGGGTTCATCTGCTAGGTTTTAGGTCCTATTGTATAGGGTTTAGGGTTCTATGTTTCATGAGATTCTTTGAATTCAAAATCTATATGGGTTAATGGTTTAGGGTTCATCCCCTTGGATTTAGGTCCTATGGTTTAGGGTTTATAGTTTATAAGTTTCATGAGATTCTTAATCCCTTTAAGCCATCCCTTTAAGTCATTCTCTCAACTCCCCTTAATCCACCTTCTTACATCCCTTTAAGTAATTCTATAAACTCCCCTTAATCCACCCTCTTGCATCCCCTTAAGAAATCCTCTTAAAGGACCCTTACATCATATCCTCTTTCATCCCCTTAATCCACCTTCTTGCATCCCTTAAGTCACTCTCATAATTCCCCTTAAGCTAACCTCTTAAGACCCATTAAGCCATATCATAGGGTTCATGACATGCATCCCCTTAATCCACCCCTCTTGCATCCCTTTAATTCATTCTCTTAACTCCCCTTAATCCTCGCTCTTGCATCCCTTTAATTCATTCTATTAACTCACTTTAATCCACCCTCTTGCATTCCCTTAAGTCATTCTCTTAACTCC
The DNA here is from genome assembly GCA_007115665.2 of Sequoiadendron giganteum. NCBI lineage: Eukaryota > Viridiplantae > Streptophyta > Pinopsida > Cupressales > Cupressaceae > Sequoiadendron > Sequoiadendron giganteum. Next base: position 190,118,225 of record CM021100.1, on the reverse strand, counting down.
CCTTAAGGAATTCTCTTAGGACCCCTTAAGTTGTATCATCTTAGGTCCCCTTAATCCATCCTATAACAAACATCACTTGAATTTGTAAGGAATTTATAAGATCTAATTTTCTAACTTTACTATATATTTTTCTTTCCTTGCATGAATTATTTAGTTAAATGACTCATAGAAACTATAGTTACTTTATTTACATTAATTTTTTTTGCAGGTTCTCATCAAGTTGTTCTACCATGTGATTGTCATTGTAAATTTTTTTTATCAAGAGATTATGTAAATATCAATTTGTGGCCTTGACCTAAAATTTGATAAGCTTTAATTGTATCTACATAGAAATATATGTTTCATCATGTTATATAGTTGTATTAAACATGCATATACATTATATACGTTTGTTCAATGTGTGAACTTCAATGAACTTATTGTTACTTTTTAAATGCTTGTTCCAATTTTATCTTATACAGATCATGTCTTATATTTACCATATTTTATATAATTGGTCAATTTTATAAATTATACATTTTATACATACAAGGAGATAGATTTTTGTTTAGTGATTCAAATATTTTCTTGAATTGGAAACTAGTTAAAATTACCTACCCTTAATTTATTATGAATATGATCTAAACTATTTAAGGAATGTTTTAATTTATCACCTAACCATGTGATAAATTATTGAAATTTAAGAGTTAATCATTTTAAGACATGTCTAAACTTAATTCAACAATGGCATGTAAATATATATGAAATTTGATTCTAGATAAGAGTTTATATAGTGCATATTACTTGAAAATTAGTACATACATGAGTGCATATAATCATCAAATTAAACTCAACTGATATAAATAAAAACAATCACAATCATATTAATCAATATAATGTATCTGAAATGGTCCATGAAATAACATGTTCAAAATGTATATGTCAAGTCCACATATATTTTTAAAAAATGAGTCATTTATAGTCCATAAAATTTAAAACCATCTAACTATCAAGGTGATCGGTCAAATCAAGTCTCATCTTTGCTCCACGTGGACTAGATGTACCCGTATCATGTTGTAGAAGAGTACAAGAAACTTGAAAGATTTAAAGTTATTTAGAAATTTTCATATAATTTAACATATAAACTTGAAAATATAAACTTGATAAAAATAAATTAATTAAATATCTAGTAAATATAGTAAAAATGATTTTTAGTATGAATAACTTACCATATGATCATTTGAATCTATTAGCACATTTTTTTCAACGGGTAGCATACTTGTCAATTGAGAAGGTCCAAATGCTTGATCTACTATTTCCTGCATTTTCAAATAAACCAAATAAAATATTAGAACCTCAAATATATATATATATATTTAGAAGGTCCATAATAATTGTATAGGATATTTAGTAAAGTTTACAACCTTGAATGATATGACCTCATGATCACACACCTAATATTGCTCATTCATAAAAGCTGGCAATGTCTCAGGTGTGACAGCCATGGGTATCACATGAAATCCATTCATATAGATACAACAATGTATAGATCATTCACACATGTGTACAAATTCAAATTAAAGTAGATCTATGATGTGTATTTAATTTAAACTTAACAAAAATTTGAAAGCACACACCTAAGTTGATAATGACTCGAGAGCACTCACCACAAATTGTGGTGTTGGTGTGTTGCTAAACAGTGTAGCCTTGACACATTTCACTCATTTGGGCGCTTGCCTATGGATTTTGGACCTCTTTTTACCCTTTTTCCAGCCTTTTTTAGAAGTGTTGTAAGTTGTTGTACAACATTTTCACACTTTCCTAGGCTTGTCATCACTAAATCTACCCTTTCTTATGCTAAAATGACCCTCTAATGCTCTTGTAGGTCCAACTTAAGTGTTTTTTGTGAGACAACCCCGACAAAAAACATTAATCATCTTCTTATGTCTCATAAGTCTCATTTCTCCTCTCTCATTCTTCTACTCATCACTCTTCTCAAGCAAGCTAGGGTTTTGAGTATTCTAAGCCACCAAGACACCTTTGTTAAAGCTCTCAAGGGCTAAATCCTCTATTGTTGAAACTCAAGATCTACTATCATGACAAGGTAAACTATATTTGTTTCATGCTTAATTAATTTATTTCATCTTTTGGTTTGATTACTCAAAAGGGGTTTGACCAAGGAAAACCCCCAATCCCTAACAATCAACAAATTTTCCCTCTTTGTGTGACTTACAAGTCTTGTGTGCAGATTTGGAAAAGAACCAAGGTGGAAGAGTCTCCAAAAACTTTTAAAAGCTCTTCAAGGTTGAAGAAGAACCCTAGTTGAAGCTTGGAGGACACTCACAGACCAAATTATTCAATTTCAGGACCGGATACCTAGAGGAGCAGAAAGTGTAGACTGGGGGCTTCCATTTCCACTATTTGATTTTCATAAATTCATAAGAGAACTAAGTCACCAAAAATTGCAACCTAGTCCCTCTAAACCATCTTTTTAGAGATTTTGGTAGATCTGGATACCCTTTTAAATAGGCTTTGCAGCAATTTTCCAGAATTTTCCCTAAACTGGACTAGGTTGCCCAAAATGGCATAAGTGTACCAGTATGCCAGAATTCTAGATTCAGTAGCTTTTCCAATCCTCATTCCAACCTATACAAGTTTCTAAGTGTGCACCTTTTATCTCATAAGTTTATGTTATAGTTTGTTTACATTTCTTAGTTCATTTGCATATCATAATGTGTTTTCCAGCATAGTTGCATTCTCTAGGTTTTTCATTAGTAGTTAGTTTCTATTTTCCATTTCCAGCACTTAGACACACTCCATCACACACAAAAAACCCCTATTCAACCGTAATCTTTAAATGAACACCAAAAAAAAACCTTAGTGTGAAAGAGAGCCATTCCTCAACCAAGCTTCTAGGTGAAAAACCATAGGAGCCTACTGGGGAATCCCCTTTCCCTTATTGCACATTTGTGGTGGTTCATTTTGGTGAAATTTAAATCCCTAGCCCCCTTCTTGTCTTATTTGGATTCCATGATTTTCCTAGGTCTGCATTACATTGCATTTTGCATTGTTTACATTTTATCCTAGGGTTTCAAATTTTTGCATTAGTGAAAGTGCATATAGGTTACATTTTTGCATCTTAAAACATTAAACATTTATGAAATTTTCCATTTTCACATTAGGTCTTCATTTCCCCATACAGAAACCACCTGCACCCCTCAAAATCTTTTACAAAAACTAAAAAAAAATCACCAGCAAGACTAAGTGACCACCCTAGGCGACCTAGTCCCTTTAGGCCCTTGAAACTGCCCTTTACATAGCTGAAAACCTTATTTTTATGCTTCTATTTTGTGTCAATATCTATCTATGTTAATTGGTTGTGTTTTTGTAGCATGTATTTCATTAAAACTAGCTTAAATTAGCTCATTTCATGCATTTCTTAGTTTCAATCTTGCATATACTACATTTCTTTTTCAGATTGTTGCATAGTGTAATTAGAAAATTACCTTGTTTCCCATCTAAGAAATTACATTTGAATATTTCACTTTAAATTATTGCATCACATTCTCTTTCCCTTCTCTTCATACCATGTTTTCTTTTAAAATATGTGGATTTCATTTGGTTTCAAATGAATTGCATAAATACAACATTACTTCTTATGAGTTCAATGTAGATTACAATAATGAATTCATTAAAGAATATGTTAATAACATTACATTACCCCTTGATGAGGATATTAGTGTTGATAATCATAACAATCATACTTGTGCCTCTTCCTATACCTCTCTTATTAGTGACAAAGGTATTTTGGTGCAAGAAGATACAAGAATTGAGGGTCTTGATTGTCCCTCTCCTCATCCCCCTTCCAAAGACCCTAACCAACAAAATGATGACATCATAAACACATTTCTAAATATTTCCTTACCTAGCCTCTCTAACCATGACCATCAAATTTGTCTTTGTTCTAATAACCCTCCTCAATGCAAAGAGGATAAGTTGATGTTAGAAGACATACCTATTACAAGTCATAAGAATCTTGACCCTCCCTTCCCTCATGCTCCTACCATTTGGGACAATCTATTTGAACAACCTAGTGGTCCTTCTCTTGATGCCTCCCCTACTTGTGATGAAGCTTGTGGTGATCATATTCCAAGCTCTCTTACTAGGGTCGATAGTATGGAACAAGAGAATGAGACCTTAGAACAAAAATACAATCAAATAGAACCCTCTCATAATCATCCCAAACCTAATACTTCCATCATTGATCATTCCCCTACTTGTGATGAGGTCATTTTCGAAGAACCAAACCTTGAATGTCTCGAACATGCGGTTTGTAGTTCTCCTAAAAGCTCTCGAGCTAGGGAGGATATCATGATGCAAGATAAGGATAATCTTGATCATAACAATATTATGTCATTAGAAGAAGATGTTGAGGCAACAATAGCCTCTCACTTGCTGAAGGATGTTAATATTATTCAACCTCAACTCATCTTTTACCCACCCTCACACAAACAACAACCTCAAAACCAACCTAAACTCATCCTCTATCCTCCTTCCAACAAACCTCAACCTCCATCTAAACTCAAACTTATCCTTTACCCACCCAAGACTAATGTGTTGTAGCAACTGACTCATAATATCGTTGCTCATACATATTACACTAGAAGTGCTATGCGACCCCAATAACCAAGTCCAACACCCTTACCCAATCCTATCTTACTTGCTACCCCTCACCTACATTCACTCATTAGGGAGTATGACCTTGTTGACCAACTAAGGAATACTCCTGCTAAGATATTTTTATGGGACCTTATTCAAGCCTCCCCTCACTATCACAACCTGATGCAGAATGCCCTGCTACAAATTCCTATCCCTTCTAATGCACACACAAATGACATAACAACTATGATTCAAGGATTGAATGCTGACATTGTTTTCCACCAAAGTGAGCTCCCTCCTTTGAATGTGAAAAAAAAAGTTGAAGCCTTCATGATTGAATATATCAATACAAATACATAGGGATAAAGTCAATCCTTGTTGAAAATGGATATGCTATTAATGTGTGTAGTGGAAATCCTTTGGATAGGCTCCATATCAATAAATCAACCATTCAACCTACCTCTTTATCTATCAATGGATTTGACAGTGTAGGAAAAAAACCGCTTGAGCAGTGTGATCACTTTGGCTCTTATAGTTGAAATGGCCACATTAGACACACTGATCCATGTTAAGCCAAATGATGTTTCATATAATCTCATTTTAGGCAGGCCATGGATCCATGTAATGAATGGGGTTCCTTCCACTCTTCATCGTAAGATGAAGTACGTAGACAACAACAAAGTGTACACACTTGATGCCAATCCCGAGCCTTATAGTGTCTTATAACATGAGAAAAACAAATCCAAACCCTTCACCACATTAACACCAACCAAACAAGTGGAACCCATACAACAAACGTCCTCAGATGATGATTGGGTTTCCTTAGAGTTCACAACTCCTTTACTGGGAGAATCCAAGATCACAAACACAAACTTTGACAAGGGAAATGTAGTCTTGTCAACACAAGACTCGGTAGATCCTTTGAAAGCATCCACCTCATCTACTTTAAACAATGAAGCCAATACTGAATCCTCACCTGATCCAAAAGCACTTAAAAATACTTATGGAAAATTTTATGAGCTTATGAAACAACTTGGCTATAGTGGAAAAAGATGTCATGCTAACAAACAAGGTATTCGCAACCCTATCGAGCATCATATGTAAACAACGACTCATGGTATTGGATTTTGTCCTTTCATCAAAATCATCAAGCCTTCATCCAACATTAACACTATCCCAAACCATCCTTCTAAATCACCTTCCAAAAGTGATCCTTCACCACAAACAAAGAAACCTTGCATAATATCATCTCGCAAACCATTACAGATTTGTATTTTTCACATTCCATTAAAGGAGTGTACACAATCTCATAATCTAAAGTGCCTTGCATAAGTATGACCTCCTATACTAAGCAAGACCCTTCTTTGTTACAAAATCACGGATCACCTCCTCCCCTTGATCAAGAGGGCATCTTTTTGAGACTCCCCCAAGATCACTTGATCTCTCTTCCTCCTAGCACTCAAAATAAATGTTTCAACAAACATTCCTTTTATGCCTACCACTGATTACATGATCATTCCACTAATGAATGTAGGGCCTTGAGTTGTAAAATCCAACATATTAAGGAATATGGTGTTCTCCCTTCTATGGGGGCACCTAATTCCTCTAATCGATACTAATTTTCACTTTACCTTGCATCTCATCAATCCTCTCGACTCACTCTTTTCCTGCACTAAGTGGGGGAATGGGGTTAGTTATCCTTCTCCTCGTATGTCACTTGTTGATGTCTCTCTTGAATAGTCATTAACCTTCCATGAAAGTATAAGAGAAATCTTGGGATGTGGACGACATGTCTTAAGTTGACTTGCATGTGACATACTATCTCCCCTTTTCATAACGCAGCTTATCAGAAACATATGACTTGGCATAGGGCTTTTCAAACAAGCTCTCATGCTCACAGTAATGGTGTTAGCAATTCCTTTAAAGTGGGAACATACATCGACACATACATTTCATTGTGTGATTTTCTTTTTCCTTGTGATTCCCTCTCTTGCAAACATTAGGTACAATGTTGCTCAAGATGAGACATTTGCACTTTTCCTCTCTTGCAAACAAGATGAGACCATTTGCATTTTCCCTCTCTTGGAGAAATTACGCATGATGTTCCTTAAGATAAGACATCGTATAAACAAAAGAAAAATTCCTTTGAATAATCCTTACACCATCAAACATTCATTTTCTTTTGTGGCGCCTTAGCAAATTTATCAAGAGGTATAACTTTGATATTGTTGAGTGGGAAGCCCAACCAATGGCACAACTTTCCCCATAGCCACCTTTGTGTGTGTGAGTCCATACCAGCCATGTGTATGTTTCTCACCTTTTTGGGCCTTCTCACCCAGTGGACAACTGAAAGGCTCATCACCCCAGAGTGAGTAAATCTCATTTTCGACAAATAGCCTAGATCTAATCCACAACTATCTGGACAAACAGTCAAAGCTTGATCCAACCCTTTTCACTTTCATTCTCTATCTCTCTTTAGTCCTTTTCGCCGCATGATCATGTATCTTGTTTTGTTGCATATCATTCACCCTTGAATGTGTCATTTTGCACTGATGTTGACTTGACTTAGGATCTCAAACCATGGGGGCTTGATCGCCTTCTTCTTCTTCATCATCATTCTTTACCATCTCCATTGGGCTACTTTAGTGTGATTTTGAAGCAAGTTCATCCTCTCACAAAAGTGGGGGCTAAATGTGTCGCCAAAAAGTGTAGCCTTGACACTTTTCACTTATTTGGGCCCTTTTTCCAACCTTGTTTCAAAATGTTGTAAGTTGTTGTAAAACATTTTCACATTTTCCTAGGTTTGTCATCACTAAATCTACCCTTTCTTATACTAAAATGACCCCTTAATTCTCTTACAGGTCTAACTTAAGTGTGTTTTCTGAGACAACCCCAAAAAACAACATTAATCACCTCTAAATCCCCGACCACCACTTGAATTTGTCCAAGTATACTAGGTCACCACCTTGGGAGACCTAGTCCCTGTTGACATAAAAATCAAATTTAACTTCATTCTGGCAAGATTTTGTCTCCTAAACCCTAAGGTCAGCTTGTGAAGTTGTATTTTTCAGGAAATTAGGGCACAACATATATACATAAGTGGTTTTCCCCTCATTTTGCACCTTCTTCTATCTCCTAATTCCTATTTTCTCTTCTCTCATTTTTTCTACTCATCACTCTTTTCAAGCAAGCTAGGGTTTTGAGTATTCTAAGCCACCAAAACACCTTTGTTGAAGAACTCAAGGGTTGAATCCTCCATTGTTGCAACTAAAAATCTATTATCATGGAAAGGTAAACTCCATTTGTTTCATGCTTCATTAATTTATTTCATCTTTTGGTTTGATTACTCAAAAGGGTTTTGACCAAGGCAAACCCCTAATCCCTAACAATCAACAAGTTTTCTCTCTTTATGTGATTTGCAAGTCTTGTATGTAGATTTGGAAAAGAAACAAGGTGGAAGAGTCTCCAACAACTTTTCAAAGCTCTTCAATGTTGAAGAAACCCTAGTTGAAGCTTGAAGGACAATCACATACTAGATTCTTCACTTTTGGGACCCGATACCTGGAGGAGCAGAAAGTGCAGACCAGGGGCTCGATTTCCACTCTCTAATTTCCATAAATTCATAAAAGGACTAAGTCACCAACAATGGCGACCTAGTCTCTCTGAACCTACTTTTCAGAGATTTTGGTAGATCTAGATACCCTTTTAGCCGAAATGGGCTCTGAAGTAGTTTTGCCAGAATTGTCCCTAAAGTGGACTAGGTCGCCCAAAATGGCGTAAGTGTCCCAGTAGGCCATAATTCTAGATTCAATAGCTTTTCTAGTCATCATTCCAACCTCTAAAATTTTATTGCTACACACCTTTTATTTCATAAGTTTCTCTTACAATTTGGTTACATTTCTTAGTTCATTTGCATATCACAATGTGTTTTCTAGTATAGTTGCATTCTCTAGGTTTTATATTAGTAGTTGGTGTGTATTTTCCATTTCCAGCACTTATACAAATTTCATCACATACAACACACCCCTATTCAACCCTAATCTTTGCATGAACACAAAAAAAACCACTTAGTGCAAAAGAGAGCCATTCCTCAACCAAGCTTCCAGGTGAAAAACCATAGGAGCCTATTGGAGAATCCTCTTTCCCTTATTGCACATTTTTGGTGGTTCAGTTGGTACTCGGTATCACATGAACTCCTTGCATCTAGATGCAATATATATTTTCACACATGTGTACAAATTCAAATTAAATTAGATATGTCCACATAAATGAAAATATATATTGGTTTGTACCTGACCAAAAGGTGAGCCCAATCCTATAGAACTTGAAATACAAACATGATCATATTGAGATTTTGGCATCATGTGATCATGCATCTACACCGAACACTTCTTGAATTGATATTATATATATATAATTTAGTGTTATTATTTACATGAATTTTGCACATTTCAAACAAATAATTTAAATGTTCCTAAGTTCAAAAGATGTACATAACTATGTAGGATGATCCTCATAATATAGTAAATCCAGATATGATTTCATCCTAGATGCATGTGGGTCACCTAAAGTGGATGTGTGAGTATACCCATAGCCTGAGCTTCCATGCTCTCTATTTCCTACTCTAGTTGCCATGTGTGTAGTTTGATGAGTGAGATGTCTTGAAAGAGAACTCAACGCTCCTAATGTTGACAACATCATCTACTGTTGAAATGCAATGGGAAAACTAGGAGAATGAGGAGTAATAATAGGATCAATCAAGGCATATCACTGAGGATTGACATGTGCTTTGTATCTATGTTGGGGCATGCCATGCCAAGCTCCGTGAAATGACCTCATACCAAAATAGTTGGGTTTAAAACCCAACTCAAACTCAGCCCATAACTTTCTCAAAAAGTAAAGGGGCACCTCACAATTTCCATGTGGTGGAGTATCAAACACCATGCACCATCTATCCCAAAAATTTGTAGCTATTTTTGGGTGCCTACACCATTTAATTGAAATTCATTTTTTGGTGGGGCAGAATTGGTTTGTTTGTTTGGGGGCTAAAAAAATGTTGGCAAATGACTTGTTTGGTAATTTTTAGGTCATGGATTTCTTTATAAGACAATCCATTTGCATAGGATTGTCTCCTCTCTTCTCTCCATTGATGGAACCTATCTAGGTCTGCATCAATATATCAAACAGAATCGACAATAGTTTGCATTGAAGATGCAAACCATGCGAGATTAGGGGTATACTAGGCTCAATTTTTATCAAATCTATATTTTCTTCAATCACATTAAACTTTTCTCTAATGCTCTCTCTTAACTGAGCTTGATCTAGTATAGGGTGTGGGGGGTTAGGAGGTGGAGAGGGTGGAGGTGTGGGGTTTTGTTGTGGTGTCAGATCTTGATGAATGGGATCTTCAAGTTATTCATTAGGTATAGAATCATCTATGTTAAATTCAGGCTCCATGTTCAATGAAATGGCAACTGCATGTTAAACATTAAAAATATATATCAACAAACTAATTAAATAATGTACACAATTTGAAAGCTATAAATGGCATTGCACGTGCACAAATTCAAAATATATTTCATTTGAAGACACATTCAATTTAAAACATTAAAAAATCCATAGCATGAAAATTATAAATTTTCCATTCCTTTTTATTGTCTATTATAGACCATGAACCTTTAAATTTTATTGCAATAAATATGATTTTGAGAATTAAAGCCAACAAGCATATTCATATAAAATTTATTTTATGATATAGAGAGTTTAATTTCATTAAATCATGTATATTGAATTGGTTTTGTGTTGACTTCTAGTATCCATATGGTTTCATTTTCCTTGCGAGGTTAAAATTGAGTGGTGTGCGGTTGTTAATTTAAAATTATTGTATCATTCTACCTTGGAATAATGAAATTCATACCTTAGTGATCCTTTTTAGATGATTCTATGTATGTCCTAACATATGATTGTCAATGAAAGATGCCTCCTAGGCATCATGTCACTCGTCAAAATGGGAATGAGGGGAAAGCTAAGAACCCACCTATGAATCCTATAGGTGGTCCTCAAGTTATTGATCTCCTTCAAGATATAATAGTAAGGGGACCTCATCAAGAGGCATCCCATTCAGTGTATTCCCATCATTCTTGGGAGAATAGAGAGGAGAAGCCTTAAGGTGGAGAGAGAGCACTCTAGGAGCCCTCATAATTATAAATTATATGGAGAGGTAGGTTGAGGGCCACCCATAGAGGGGATAGGTAGGTAGTGCATGTGGATGGTGTGCTGCTAGGGAAATATCATGTATACTCAATTGGTTTTGTGTTGACTTCTAGTAACCATATGGTTTCATTTTCTTTGCAAGGTTAAAATTGAGTGGTAAATTGTACTTTCCAAGCCTATTTTGACAAAATTTGATACTTGGTTTTGAGTTCCTTAGAGGTGTGTATAGGGACATAGATACAAATTTTGGGGACTTGTTGTGCACCTAAGCAATAAGATTATGAACATAGGTGAATATTGCTAAAGAAATTGAACAAAGACTTGGAAAAGTGAGCACACCAAGTATTTGAAGATTTTTTAGATGTGGAGAATAAGGATTGGGAGTGATAAAAGGTATTACTAATGCAATCTCAAGGGATCACTAATTAATATTATTAAGACCGTATTTGAAACAAACTTTAGTATTTCTTTGACATCATAAATAGACCTATCTAGGGATTATATGTGATTTCAGGGCTAGTAAAAAGACAACAAATCTAGACATTATAATCCTTATTTAGGTTTAGGTCCTAGGATTAAGATTTTTAGTTTTTAGGTCCATGTTTTTTGGAACCTAGGGTTTAAGATTTTGATTCCTAAGTTTTGTGTCCAATTTAGGTTAAATTCTAGTTAATTTAGGTATAGATTTTATGGTTTTCAATTTACAATTTAACGTTTTTGGTTTGGTTGATGCTTTTGAATTTAAAAATAATTTAAAAACTAGATGAAATATTCAATGTAAAAAAAAAACACAAACAAAAACTAAATAACAATTACAAAAGAAAAATTCAAGATATAAAGAAAAAAAAAGTAGAATTAAACCAACCTAGAGGTCGCTGAGGTTGGTTGTTTCAATGGGAGGAGGTGGCAATGAAAATCTTGTTGAAATGGTCCCTCGGGAATGCATATAGGAATTTATCTCTCCCTCAAGCTCACCAACCAAACTGCAGTGACAAAATGAATTATACAATCATTTATTTAAAAAATTAAATAGCTTTAAGAAATGTGTACGCGTTATAAAATGTGTATTCATTAGTAACATGTACATGTTTTTTAATGCGTAAGTGTTTTAGGGTGTGTAATCGAACTCTAAATGCATATGCATTTGGATTTAGGCTCAGGTACCCGATCTAAAGCGCACACACATTTTTTCAAAACATGTATGCATTTCTTGCAATTTTTTTCTGTTTTGGTTGAAACTTCCCCTCTTCGTGGACCCAACTTCCAACTTTTACCCATTAGTATAGTTACAAAGGTTGTTGGTTTGACTTTTGTTGGGGGGGAATTGTTGATGTTGGAGATAATCGTACTATGTTGTGGTGTTATCATCAATGTTGTCATTGATGTATGTGATAAGTAATGTTATTGATGAAGTTGGTTCACCTAGTTTCCAAGTGCTTTTGAGAAAATTTGAATAAGAGAGAGTTTAGTGTGATAGAGTGGTGCTCAGTGTTCTACTCCACAATTATTCATGATTGAATATATTCCCATGTGGTTTGGATGTGATGATCATTGTTGTTTATAGGTGTTATATCCAAATTTTTAGGTTCCATATCATTCTATAGTAAAAGATGTGTTTGAAAAATGTCTATTTGGTAAAATAGGTTGTCTCAAAGAAATGAGATTACTTTGCATTTCTTCGCAGTGAATTTTCTTGGCTTGTAGATTTGCGCACATTCTTATATATATTTTGCATCTAACTTCCCTTGAATTTTTAGGTGTTGTGGTCTTCTACAAGGTTGTTTGGTGTGTTGTATGTTTATGTTAATGTCTCTGGTTGCATAGAATGAAGGTGTTCTTAAGTCTTAGGTGGTTGTAGTGGTAGTGGTAAATATTTTGATGATGTGGAATATTCTTTCATGAAACTTTGGAATGTTGGTGTATGGTCTACGAGATTTTTTTGGACCTGGAGAGGTGTGTTTGGAGTCACTCGTTAGTGTTAGTGCAGGTTTGGCTGACTTGGCGCATTGATTGTGGTGGATGATTATTGTTGTGGAAGTGTGTCAGTGTAGATTTGGGTCCTAGTTAAGTTGTGGTGTACTCTGCCTTCACTTCTTTATACCTTGGAAGTGTTTGGTGCTGACCTATTTGATGTTGCATATGTTTCCTTCAGGTTGGCCTAATTGAGATTATTTTAATCAAGGATTATATAAATACAAGGTGTTTTATTGTGTGGACTCAGTAGGGGAGTGTGATGCGAAAGATGCGAAAGTGATTAAGTGTGATGATGTGAGTGTGAGATTTAATGCCTATGACTCCTAGATGTAGTGAGTAGGTATCTACACTTTAGTCTATTGAATGATTTTTTTATTTGTACTTCAATGAAACTTTACCTTTGACATAAGAGAGATGTGTTGTTAGCAGTTCAAATTGGTAGCTAGCCAACCCTTCTTCTATCTTCTTTCTTTTGGACAGTGAGTACTTTGGTAGTGAGCCCTTTGATAGTGAGTCTATTGTATTCAGTATTGCTATTACTTTATATTATGAGATAATCCTCATAGTGGTTTTTCCCTTCTTGGGTTTTCCACATAAATCTAGTGTTCTTATTTATTTGGATGTGTAACTTCCATTAATGTTTTATATGTTTACATTTTAATAGTGCATGATAAGGGTTTAATGGTTGTTAAGGGTTTAAGGGATAATCCAAATCTTAATGTTAATGAGTGTTTTAATGTACAACTAATTCACCCCCCCCCCCCTCTCAGTTGCCATGTGCATCAAACTTAATTTGCATAAATTTTAAAGCATGTAGTAGTGAGTATAGTATAATACTACAACTATCACATGGCAAGGAGCAAAGAAAACAATTTTTAGTCTATTACATGGTCATATTGACTTGCAAAAGGATCAAATTCTCTCAATATCTTCTTTAAAGCATGAAATTCATCAGTAAGATGATCAAGTGTTCTATGGTATGCATAGTAATACATGTTTGTACTCTTTCATTTCTTATCTTCTCATTCATAAATATGTGGTAATGTAATGAGTCCTTGTTTGAGAAGTGTATCTAAGGCCTTTTCAATTTTTGCTACAAGGTGTAGGAAGGGTAACTTCTTAAGCTTATAAGGTTTGTGTTTATTACTTGATTGACTAACTGTTTGATGTGGAGGTGGTGTACCTTGGTAACCTAATCCCTTAATATATTCTAATGGTCTTTGTTCTAAAAGGGGATAGATTTCATTCTTATTGGTTATGTTATATCCTTGTTTTCTCAATATTCTTAACCCTTGGTAATAGCATTGTTCTATTTTGATGGGTTTGTCAATAAATTTGTGTGCATAGGATAGAAGAGTATCAAGTGGCATATGTTCCTTGTATTTTCTATCAATATGTGTTTCCATGCTATTTGGTTTAGGTATGCCTTGTGATTAAGTTTTGGTATGTAATAAAGAAAACATGTCAAGTGGTGGTATGATGGGTGGTGTTGGTTGTTGCTATGGTTGAGTAAGAATTGAAGGGTAAAAGGTTGCATTATTCTCAAGGTTACATAAGGAGTTGTTTATGAATTCCTACATGATATCTTCATTGTGGACCAAGATATCTTTATCAAGAAGACATGGATAGGGAGATGAAGTATCATGAATATTGTTACCAGCATTAGGATCATCAAAAAACACACAACTTGAGATATCAACCAAGGATTTAAAAAAATTCTAAACTTGATTAAGACATGCAGCTATAGTGATATGAGACATTGCAATGTGGTTTAAACTAGTATGCTACTAAAAAATAGACAACAAAAAGAGACCAATGATACAAAAGTAGAGACTTGGGTGAGTTTTCAGCGAAGAATATTAGGATAGAGGTGCATAAGGTGCCTGTGTCTTTAATAGTGTGCCAAAAAAAAAAAAATTGACTATTCAGAATGTTGTTTAAGATTTTTGATTATGTATACAACTAGGTGTAATAGTGAATATTTTTTCAATTTTTTTGCAATTTTACAGATGTGAATTTGAGAGTGCAAATGTGTAGTGATACGAAATGCAAAATGACAACCTTAAAATGTAGAATCAAAATTCAGACAATAGAATCTAATGGAAAACACTAAGACAAAGATTTGATGCAAAATTTAGGCACAAAAAGTAGGATAGAGGCACCCAGCGAACCTATGTCCTAGCTAGAGTTTTAGAAAATTCAAAGTTTGAGTATGTTTTTTTTTGTTTAATTTTCTCAATTCTAGGTTTAGATAGTTTTTACATTGACTATTTCTAGCAAATTTTGTTGTTTTTATGACCATGGAATGAAAAAATTCAAGTATGCAACAATGTGAAAAATGCTTGAATAATTAATGACACTTTGAAATGCAATTTTGAGGTCTAAAATGCAATGATTAACTGATTTGAAGATGCAATTTTTTAGAATGAATATTTGATGCAATGTTGGGACAAAACTATGCAAAAAAATTCTAGTTTTTTTTTTTAAATGCAAGATACAATTTGGATGCAATGAACACCTAATGAATGCAATTCCAATTAAGATCTAAGCTAAAAATGACTGAAACAAACCCTAATGCAACTTATGATATGTAGTTTTTATCTTCTTATATGCAAAAATGAAAGATGCATAGCAATGGAATGAACAATTTCTGATTTGAATGTCATAATGGATGCAATTTGGAATGTAAATCTGATTTAAGATCACTAGAACAAGCTTATTGCAACCTATGATGCAATATGCTATGTGCTTTTTTAGATTTTTAGGACTTTTTATTAGGCAAACATAAAACCCTAGATGAAAAATACAAACTAATGCAATGCAAGACCTAGATGTAAGGAGAATTTTAGATGGTATATAATGTTAAAAACTCAGGTTCACCAAAATGAAACAAAGAAAAATAAAATTCTTATGGGGTGCTAGTGTGTAGAACCTAAGATTTTTTTCTTTGGGGTATCTAAGTGTTTCATTCAATTATGATTATATGTATGAATGGATGACTTGACAAGGTGGTATATGACTAACTTACAACCTAAAAGGTGAGTCAAATAGACCTTGACCAAATATAAAATAGATTTATGAATGAAATGCAATGCAATAACTAGCCTAAGAGTGAAAATTACTTTTTTGATGCAAATACAAAAGTTATAGACTAACACAAACAAATTCTAACAGTATAAATAGACAAAGTAGAGATTTGTACACCCATTATGCAAATTTGGGGCTAAAAATGAGGGACACTCGCGTCCAGGGTGTGAGTGTCCTTGTAGGATTGTTTCGAACTTCAAAATTTTATCCTATAGTGCTTAGTTTTTTCTCCAATCTCCTGCCTACAGAATTTCCAAATCTCTGATATAAATTGTTCTAACTCAGTTTTCACGACTTTGGCAAGATGTATGAAAAAAAATACAACAATGCAAAATTGATCTTCAATCCTTCTTAAACCTATAACCTACACATGCAAAGAGGAGGAAAATTTTGTGCCATATAGGGGTTTTCCTTAGTCAAGCCTCAAGTAAGTGTTCCCACTTTCCACAATGGCAATGGACCAATGGATAGAATAATATTTGAAAGGAAGTAATGATGAATACCAATGTGATGCAAATCACTACCCTTCAATGGCTTTCTTGAAGGACTAAAGTCACACACATCACTTCAAGGGAATTGGATCTTGCTTGATTGATTGTCTTGAATGCTTGAATGCTTCATTTTCTTGGAGACCTATGAAGTGTTAGCCTTCACAAACAATATGACAACATAACATGAACGGACTTGCATAATAACATCATGAATGCTTGGATCTTGGCTTGCTACTAAAAATTCTCTTCTTGAATGCTCTTCACAATAATTTCTCCAATTGATTTTCACTTCTTTCTAGATTGATTTGAAATGATGCAATAACTGGGTATTTATAGGCATTTATTCAATTTCCTGACAGTTAAATTTTGATGGCCGACTTCGAACAATGTAATTGCAAATTTTAAATTGCAGACACTGACATATTTGAATTTGGAGCCAAAATAGGGGGACAGCGTGAGTGTCCGAGTCCTATTTTTTGGGATTTTAGGGGTCGGGGACAATGTCTTAAATGAGTGCAATTGATTTCCGCTTACAATTCCTCAGAAACTATCAAAAATAAGCCATAGAATGCATTTAGGAAATTAAATACTCAATTAGGTCCAATAATTTAAGGGGGGCCAAAACCAAGTGTGAAATCATTAAGGGTGATAATTTTCTACACTACATCACCAAGCTTTGAATAGTTGAAAATCTAATTTTAAACATTGATAGGAATTTGTAATACACATAAATAATACGATAGGTAAATTCATAGTTGTCATAATAATTTTATGAAAAACCATCAACATATATAAAATTTCAAAAAATGATTAACAATAAAGACTCAAACCATCTAATCTTAAAATAATATCTGTTTGTTATAACATCACATTTATTCTTTTGTCCTCTATTATTACACTACTACATTAAAATTGTAGAAAGACAATAATTGTACTATTGATTTTCAAAACACATTACGAACTCTCTTCAGTTCAAAAAAATAAACAGGGTATTCTCGTCAATTCTCTAGTCAAGAAGGATAAGCTAAAGTAATGCCTAAACATACTAGTAGTAACCTTTTAGACATTTCTAATAACACTTAATGACCTTTGAATATTCTCGCCTTCTTGAACTTTGAATATTCTTACGCGTCAATAGTTTTGTAAAGAAGCGAGAGTTGACCTTTGAATATTCTTACACGTCAATAGTTTTGTAAAGAAGCGAGACAAGCCTGTTCCTTTCCATGGTAAGAGGACTTTACAAAGTTAGCGATTAGAGTCATTCGCGTAGACGAAAAGAAAATAGCTGCTGCTGCGCTAAATACGTTTGGACAATTTCAAAGAAGTCGGTGCAAAATACACTCTCTGGTCGAAAAATATGATATTGTAAGTGTGCCCTATATAAATCACTCCCTCACGGAATAAGATACACAAGAGTTTGGGTGCAAAGAGAGAGAAATAGGATGAGGATATAGATGTAAGGCGTGCAATTACGACATGCACAATTTCTGTGCCACGGCTTCTCCTTCCATTCCACATCCATTAAGTGGATGGAATTGTTGTCAGGCCCTGTAGAGACAGTCTCTGGTGCAGCGCTTGTGAGAAATCTGTATTGGGTTTGAGGTATTCCTGCAGTGCGAATGGTGACGCTCTACATCCCTGTTGTGCAACCCTTCCAAAAACTTTCATAATTTCCGACAGTACTCTCCGTCTCTCCAAAAACTTGTCAGCGGATCCTTGTAACCTGTGTCAGCGAAGAACTCGGGGATGGGCTTACGTCTCCACAACCTACAACATCCACGTCCATTGTTTCAAAGAAGCCTTGGAAACGCCAGAGTCCCCAGAATTCAATTTATCTTGCAATGACTCTCGTCCTCAACTTTCGAGCGGTTGCCTCCAATTAACAGCAGGACCCAGCACTTCATATCATCAACACTCAAAAGCGGCATGCACCACTTCAGGAACTCTGCAGAAGTACCAGCCTAACAAATCCAATCATGGGTTTAGGGAGTTTTGTAAAAAGACCAAGTTGTTTCTCAAAGCCATCAGTGCAATCCTTTTTGGAGATCCCTCTTCTACTTTGCAGGCATATGCGACCTTTGTGTCAAACCAGTAGTGGCTTCTGCGAGATTTGGTCGTGGCTTTACTGGGGTTTGTTTGATGGAGGAGCATCCCTAGTTATTGGCTATCCTTCATCAACCAAAAAAAAAAAATTCTTTTATTTTTGTTTTGTGTTTTTGGGTTTTTACTGTGCCATTTTATTTTAATCTTGTAATCTTGTCAAAAGTCTGTGAAGTTGAATAGTATAAAGTTGAATAATTTGTAGGGATCAAGTTTTCTCGGAGTGAAAGATTTCAACATTGGAATCATGATGAAATGTTTAATCCTTATTTCTTATTCCAGAAATTTTTAAAAAATCTATAACTTGTATTCTAATATTAAATAACAAAATCAATCTTATGAATGATATAAAAAATTTCAATAAATAATTATAACTTCTTTTAAAATGTTTCTGATTTTTTTGATACTTTTCGAATTCTAATTGATACCTTAACATTGCCCTATAAATCTAATTAAAAAAGCTTAAATTGTAAATGTACCTCGGATTCTCAAATTCTAAATTCATGCCTTCTTTGAATCTGTCAAGAAACTATGTAATATCCCACTAAGATTATAACGGTCCACCTCAAGTGGATAAAGAAAAATATTCTTGGTATCTTGGGTTACCATTAGAGTTTGTAATGGTATTTGATGTATATAGGTATAATTTTTTTTAAGTTTCAATTCTAAAAAGTCTTTTATAATTTTATTTTTTTATATTTTGATATAATAGAAAATTTTCATGTTTTTTGTTTTACAAAAAATTTAAAAATAATATTTTTTAATTAAATAATATTAAAAAATAGAATATTAATATAAATGATAAAAGCACAATCTACAAGTTATATATAGAACACAATAAGAAAATCTTTAATTTCTATGATTTATAGTCTTGTATTTTTTTTTATCTAAAAAATGTTAGATTAGTTCATTTTCAAATATATTAAATGCAAGTAAAAATACTTTAATGAGATAGTGAGAAAAATGATTTTGAATGACCAAATAATAGAAAGAAAAAATTAAGAATCATTAATGTGGAGAGATCCTCACTCAGGTAAGATTAAGAATGATGTAAGGAATTTACTTTGTAATTATTGGAGTGCACATACTCTTCCTTCATCAAATGTCTAAGTTGTTTCTAAATGTAAGATATGGTAGAATGAATATGCATAAAAATAGTTAGATATAGCTCAACATGAAATGATGTGTAGGTAAATTATTTTGTTGATAGTCCTCATATGAATACTAAGAAATAGATGCTTTAAAATACAAGACCTTAGTGTATGAAACTTAATTTTGTACATAATTAAAATGAATTAGATCTAAGGAAATTGAATATTCTTACAATTGTAAGAGCATTAAAGGTTTCTAAAATTGCATTAGGAGTGTTTCATTTGCATTTACAACAAAATCACAAAATCACATGATAGTTAAAGTTATAAATTTTAGGCTAGTGATAGAGAAAAACAAGATGTGTAATATAATGAACCAAATTTATTAATGAATGTGTCTCTCGTAAACTAATTATTACTTTTAATACAATTGAAATGAATTGAAAACATAAAAAATAATAAAATAGGTTTATAATTTACATCATTAGTAATACAATGAATTCATATAAATAAATAATTTTATAACTTAATTAAAGAAAAGTCTAAATTCTCAATTACAATGCAATGAAATAGGTATAGATATTTATTCATGTGGAATATTTAAAAGATATATTTATCATTTAAAATAGATAGTACTAGGTCATATATGAAGTTATATATATGAAAAATTATATAGTCTTAGCCATACAAGCTTATTTCTTGGTTTGTAATCTAATGGATTAAAATTTCAGTGTCACTTTTGTAAACATCAGTATGATTCTCCTTTCTTCCAATCATCGATTTTTAAAATGGCATCCCTATGCAATTCTGATTCAAAACCACAAGGAAAAATCATTTTGGTAGGAAGTTCAAAATGTGGTCCAAAAGCAAATTGTGTAGCACCCAATCCTCAATCTACTTTTTGGAGAATTTGTTCCCCGAAAAGCATCCAACAATCGTAGTATTCTCCAATTCGCTAGCTCATCCTTATTCACAAGAGCCAAAATGTCAAACATGATCATGGTAATATAATTGTGTCCATCTATCTTTTATCCATTGTGTCTTTGATTCATCTGAACCTTTTCCATTCCTTCAAAAATTCGCAATGATTTGCCTTTTCACTACCCCGCTCTACCAAATTTGAAATTTTACACCATTTTAAAAAAATAAATATACTTACAAAATCATATTTTATTTTAATTAAATATTAATTAATTACATTTATTATTTCAAATTTAAATCATTTAATTATAACATTTTTATCATTCTAATTCTTATTCTTGGAATATGTGTTTATTAAATCATTTAATTGATTTATCTTAGTATATTTTTTAGGTACTAATTTATCTATTTACATTCTCTTGAGTTAAAGCTTCTTACATTTCTTTAGCCTATGGTTGTGGCTTCGAACATGTATGTCTACCAACATTTTCAATTTTCTTACAAAAATGGTTTGAAGACTCGTTGTATGTACAACCCTATGCAAACAAATTTTCATGAACTTTTTTCTTTTCTGCCATTAAACGGAGATGTAGGTAAGTTTGTACAGACTCTCAAGCAACCGACACGTAATTTCATGACAAAAGCCTCGAATGAGATCGCATTGAATTCTTCCAAATAGTATAAACCTGTTTACCGCTGGATTCACAGAATCATTGGAACAGAAACATTCTGGGAAATTGTTCCAGGAAAAGTCTTTTAAGTCATTGGTATCGGACAAACGTATTTAGTACTGATGGCCCATCAAACAAGGCGTCGCTGAATCGTTTGAGAGCTATCTTTTGTACGTTGCAATAACCATACTTTATGGCATCCACTAAACTTTCTGAGCAGCGCGGCAACGGTGAGTTTGAGTTTGAATTTGAGTTTTCCTATGCGCAGGAACTGGCGACCGCTGACTGTAACAGTGAAAACAACGACGGTTTAAGAGAACGGAAAATTAAGTTGAGAACGGCACAGGTTAAGCGGCCCAAATGCACCACTTAAGCAGTCAAAGTTTAGGGTGGGGTCCCATGAGGGGGCTTTAGGATCTATTTTTAAGGAGTAGGAGGTCTCGTGAAATCAAAAAAGAATTGTTGCAGGATTAATTAGAATCTTTTCCTAAAGAATAGCAGCTCTTACCTTTTAGGAATGCAAATTTGAGGGGGTGAAAATTGGGTGGGGTTGGAGATTGCCCTTACAGTTTAGGAATTTTATTTGTCATTTGTCAATCATCTTTATTTTTAAGCTTCTTTAAATTTTGAAGCTTAAATTTTAAACTGAACTGCACAATAAATAAGTTCATGAGACCACCAGCTTCTTTAAAATTTGGAGCTTAATATTTTAAGCTGAAATGCATTACCAAGTTCATGAGATCACCACCTTTAAAAAATTCCTAAAAATTCTCAGCAGCACCCACTGAAACTTTTCAGGAAGCCCCCCTCCATGGGACCCCACCGTTATTAGTGTGTGACATTTAAGCCTAGCCGCTAGCGAGTAGAGTCATTCACATAGACGAAAGGAAATAGCCATTGTCGCACTAAATATTTTTCAATGATTTCAATGAAGTCCTCGTGGAGTCTGATTGGAGTGTTTTATTTTGATTGAGCCCTATATAAACTAACACTCAAGGAAAAATATTAACAAAAATTTAACTGCATAATCTTTGTGTGCAAGACTTCAAATCGTCTCTTAAAAAAATTGAGAATGTTGGAAGGCATAAGTGTTTGAAGATACGAACACACGCTTGGCTGTTGATATAAATACTGGATAATATCGGACGGTTGCAAAGAAGAAAGCACAGGATAAGGATAGAGAAAAGCCGATGTATCCAGTATTCATATCAACGGCCACAAGCCTGTGGCAATGGCTTCGAACTCGTATGTTTATCAACATTCTCAATTTTCTCACATAAATGATTTGAAAACTTGTCGTATGTACAACCCTAAGCAGAAACTCTCATTTAAAGTTTTGCCTTTCCGCCATTAAACAGAGAGTTGGGCGAGTTTGTACAGATTCTCAGGCACCAGACACATAATTTCACGACAAAAGCCTCGAATGAAATCGTGTCAACCACTTTCAAATCGTGTAAACCTGTTTAGCGTTGGATTCAAAAGAATCATTGGAACAGAAACAGTCTGGGAAATTGTCACAGGAAATGTCAAGACATTGCAACAGTAACAGTCTAGGAATCGTACAATCGTATTTAGCGTTGATGGAGAATCAAAATCGGTTATAGGAACAGTTCACAAAATTGTTCTCTTAGATTTTAAAAAGGAAAACAAAAACTCCTTGTGAGTAAAATAGGAATACCCAATCATGGACGGCAATAGAATTCCTTTATTATTTCGTAGACTTCAAATAAACTTCATCTAAAGAAGGTTCAAGGATTTTGGCGATAGAAAATTATATGTATTTAATACGTTAGCGAGAATGTGTTTTGTCTATGGATATTTTTTAAAGGATTAAATAATTAATAATCTGTATTAAATAAAAAAATAAAATAAATTTAGACAAATCTAGATTTTTTCCTTAAAGAAATTAAGTATTATCTATGATAAATATTTGTGTACATATTTAAAACATAAAGCAATGCAAATGGAAAAGAAAGTTGTCATCAAATTGACAAAAACATTGCAAATGAAAAAAGAGTGTTCCCATCTGATTGTTAAATCAATATTTATCTGATTTTTATGTAGTAAGTGAAAATTTTGGAAGCTTTTACATGATATTTTGAAGAGTTGGTTTACCATTAAATGACATTGTTCATGTTTATAATAATACTAACTTGTATTTGGTAAACTATTCCTCTCTCAAATAAAACAACACCATCCACAACTCTTCATCATTTGTAGATTGTTCTTTTTTGTGAATAGAATAAGAACACTCAATTAAATATCATAATTTTTGTTGTTCTAAATAAAATATTCAATAGTGGATGTTGTTTAATTAAAAGTATTTAAACTAGCAATCGCACCTTAGTGTGCAATGGGTACGCCGAAGATGTGCGGAATGTAATGATGTGACATAAAATTGAGAAAATGCATGTATGAACTGCAAGATGTATTTAGTTTAGTATTTGACTATATACGAATATATGCAATATCAAACTAGAATATGTGCAATTTTTTTTTTCCATTTTGTAATTGAATTGAAAATTGCATAAACGAACAACCATTATATCTCATGTATCAAACAAATGCATTAGAAAATAACTTAAAAACTATAATGTGATACCAATTTATTAGTAACATGACTTGCGGGTGTGCTAAAATCAAGTACGTGCAGTAATAATCCTTGGGAATTTGTAAAAGTTGCATTGATAAAATAAAAAGTGCAGAAGAGGTTGTTGATGTTCAAAACTTCATTATCTATCTTGAGATGGCCATTGCTGCAGTAGGAAATTTATATGCATTCCCGTATAAAGTATATGTTGAAGGAAAAATAGGTGCAACTGACAGTAAAGAATATCGTCATCAACAACATGGGCAATGTACTTTGACTGTAATGTAATGTGAAAGGATTTTAAATGAAATACACAATTTTGAAGTTTTCTTGAAGGAGTGTTTAAGTTGTCTTTTATGAAAGAAAAAATCTTGGAGTCGTTTGATGTAAATTATTCCGACTTATTTCCATCAACAAAGAAGGTGGTTGCATAGAAGTGTTTGGACAAAGAAGGCAATTGTATCAAAATGTATTTAAAAAGCAATAGTTTAGAACCATATAAATTTGTAGAAGATAACATTTGATGTCCATATTCTTATCTAGCTCTTGAATACAACAATCAAACGTAAAAAATTAATATGTTCCTAGTAATCTTTTGATTTATTAAATGTACATCGTACCTTATGTACAAGCAAAGTGACGAGCATTGAGGAATTAACCAAGAGAGTATCATACAAGATTGTTACAAAAGTATGAAGTAGTATCATAATTTTGAATGAATGTTCTCAATAACGGGAATTTAAGAGTAAGAGGTTAGGTACATATGAATACCAAACAAATATATATTCATCAAAACTTATGCACAAGCATAGTGATCAACATTGATACTTCCTTGATTGTTGAAGTAGTAGAATCCAAAAAGATATAAATGTGAACAACAGCATTAACCAAGAGAGTGTTTTACAGGGTTGTGTTCTCACAAAAACTATGAAAGTTTAGCAATGTAGAGTACAAAATAATATTGAATCTTCATATATCATAGGTACAATTTTTATCTAACAGTCACATTTAACAAATTGCAAATTTCAATAACTTGAAGTAAGTATTAATCTTCTAATTAGAGTGAGTTAATGGTTGTGTTGCAAAAGTGTTTTTCCTTGTATTGTTGATGCTCATAAGAATTTGCACACCTGTAGAAAAATGAATAGCGAGTGGAATTTAATGTTTGATTCGTAGTTTATGATTTTATAGTTTTGGAGTAGGGGAAATGTAAGTGGCAAAAGAAAAGAAACTAACCTGCAACTTTTTTTTTGCACTAGTGTTTGCTCAGGAGATGGAATTTGACAATGCCAATAAGCGTTCTTCCTCTTGCTTCCGATGAGCTACATATGGGCTTTGTTGCATACGTGCGTATTGTTCAAATGTGAAGGCTGGTTTTATGCACAGGCTTGCAAGTGCACGTATTCTAGAAATAGTTGTGAATGTTAGGCCCTATCGATCTACGTTGCCGATGTTGATTGTTGCCCTTTCAAGTGTTAGTCCTTGTGATTTGTGTATTGTTAAGGCCCATGCCATTTTGAGCGGGATTTGACGACGAAGCCCACGACTCAAAGGGGAAAGTGGGACATTTTTAGGATTATTATGGTCCCAAACAAGGCCAATGTAATTATTGAATTGAACAACAACAAACAAGGGAAGTGAAGGTGGATTCTCACCATCCTTGTAGACAATTGATTTCACTACCCCAAGTGCACCATTAACAAGGCCTGTTTCCACCCATAAATTTGAACATAGCATAACCTTTTGCTGAAGACATAAAAGAATCCTAGATTGAAGTTGTTTTTCTGCTGGATTTGAACATGGTGGCCCCCTTAGTTGCTCTGTTGTTGACACTACAATTGGTGTTGCTAAAGATAATAACATTTGATGGTTATGTAGCGAGACCATTTCATTTGTTGCAAAAAGATGTATGGAGGGCAGGAATGTAGTTTGCTCTATAGGGGGCAGTGTTGAGATGGAGCATGACATTAGAATTTGCCAATCTTCAAGTGTAGGTTCTGCATTGCGCAAATTAGAGAGGAGAGACCGAAAAGAAATCTGTGCAGGATCTTCACCAATTTGATGAAATATTTTGGTTAGTGTGATAACCTTTGTGAAGCTTTTCCATAGAATGCCCCCGTATGAGCTAGAGGCATACATGGGGATGTCCTTGACCGGTGGAGGCTGTCCTAGGTCACCGAAGAACATGATTGAGCGACCTCCAAAAGGAATCTAGTTATGGTTGGGGAATGCTTCACGTAACCTCATGTCAATGCGTTCAAGCAACTTGGGTCCAACGAAGCTCATTTCATCTATCAATATGTACCTAATGTAATACATTTTTTCTTGGAAGTTTGCCAGTGATTAACCTTGCAGGGGGTCCATTTCTTTGATAGGTATTCAAAGGGCAGAGTGAATTGTCGATGCTTGTATGTTGAATGTTGCTACACCTGTAGGTGCAAGAAGTAGTAATGGTGATTGGCCATTGTGGGTTGAGCTCATCAATGCAAATTTGATGGCTTTTATCAGGTGCGATTTACCAGTTCCAGCAGTACCTTGAACAATTATTTTTAGAGGAGGTTGCCAAGTATTAGCATTTACATGTGACAAAACTATATCAAATGATTTTTGTTGTTGGATAGACAACTCTTGTTGGGTAGGGCAAGTGGTAAGATGGTGGAGTTGGAATGTTGGACGGATGGATTCTATGAATGTAGTAGCAGAGACTTGCTGGTGTGGATTGAATTGAATAGAACCCCAATCATGGTTAAGGTCAATGTCACGTCTACCAAGCATGTCTAGCTCATCAAAGTGGAGGGGAAGACTTGGGTATAGGCGAGACAATACTTGCCATTCAGATTGGTTGTTGTCTTGTATTGTATCATCTCCATTGGAAGAGGTGCTTGAATCAATATCTTCTAAAGCTTCAGGTGTTGTCCGTAGTACATGCCAGGGATGGTAATCCTTGGAAAAACTCTCCCACTTTTCTATAATTTGAATAGATGATGAACCCAAATCATTGACAATGTTGCGAAATGGCTTGTATAGAAGTAGTTCACTCCAACAAAATCCTTCAAAGTTTTTGTCATTTTTTGCAGGGATGGTTATGAAGCGAGGGGAGACGCGAACAATGGCAGGTATGGAATGCTCTTTCCAGAGGCTACTCTTTCTAGATGTTCTGAATGTCCATTTTTGGGTTACTTCAATAAGAGACATGGACTCAAGATTAGGTGGGCGGGCCATGTAAGCGTCAATGTAATTTGGGGATGTGGTAATTGTTGTTGGGGAGATAGAAAGATGACGAAAGTTTTTTTGGCTAACATTTAAAGAAACAAATATTCTGCTTGATAGGGTGAGGGGGAGTTTTAGTAGGAGGTGGCAACTTTATTAGGCTCCAATATCACGATCCACTAGTGTTTCAGCAAGCATTTTTCGAAAAGTTGTTGGGGCTGGCATGTCAGACTCAATATTGGTTGAAATGTGAGAAAGCATGTCATGGTATGTTTCTGATTTTCTTTCCGCTTTTGCTACATATTTTGCAATGTATTTGGGGACAGCATGGATGGAGAGTATAGGTTGGCAATCTACATTGGCCCTCCAAATAGAGAGTATAGAAGGGTTGTGTAGGTTTATACGATCATCATTGCGACATGGGGTGAAAGTAGGTTGGCCAAGCTCATCTATTATAAGGCTTGAGTGATCTTGCATGGTCCAAGGGGCTTTCTATCGACATTGAAGGCTTGTGCCTTTTCTCCTAAGGCATGTTTGCAAGGTACACTTTGTATGATGCTCAACACAATTAATCAATTTAGTGTAATCGACAAAAGGGTCTGACGACATAATCAAGCCCGTGTTCATTAAGCAAGGATCATTAAGAGGAGCTTGATGGATTCTTTGGTTCCTTAAAGGAAGGGGTTTGGGATTCCATGCAGATACATATCTATTAATATATTCAACTACATTTTCTACTGAGTGGAGGTTTTTCCATTGTATTGTCTCGATATTAGGTGCATCTTTTAGCCACAAGAATCCATGGATATGTGCAGAGCCCCTATGTTGCCATTCATACCTAGTGGAAGGTTTATGTTTAGGAATAACTTAGAAGGTAAGTAATGTAAATAGAGGAGAGTAGAAAGAGTATACCTATACCAGTAATCAGTTGCACCAAGTAGTTTCTCCAAGACCTCTTCACGAAATGCAGTAAATCTCTTATGCATGTATTGTGCTGTAAGGTGTGGATTTTGAACTATATTTTCTATCCTCCATTTGTAAGCTGCCTGTGGATTTGTAGGTGTAGTAGATGGCATAATACTATACAAGTCTAGCCATTTGGTATCAGCTGCAATGAGTGTAAAGAATAGCGTTGGAGTACCAACTTGTATGACCATATCTGAAAGCTCTCCTCTACAATGGTTCCAGAATGGGCGTGTTCCACGAATTGATGAGCCAAAGCGCATGAGTTGTTCAACAAGCTTGTCATCAGGCAAGTCCTTCAGTCATTGACGAAGATCAAAGATAGTTGTTGGCAAGCAAGGGTCAATGTTTTGTTGGACGAAAAGAGATGTTGTGGCTTGGCTACGATGGCGCATGAGAATATTTAGTATGAAGTACCTAAAGCGTGGGTGTTGGCCAAACCTATTATCCTGGTACTTAAGAAGGTGGAGAGCATACTCATGTAATTTGACTTCTTTGATGCGTTGTTGTTTGAACGCAACAACACCTGTTGGAAACAAACTAGGGAATGCCATGACAAACAATCCTTCAGTGTTGTACTCATTGATGGGAGACGAAGATACTGGTGGCCAATCTATGGACACCTGTGGCTAACCTTGTCCTAGTTGCAATAAAGAGCGCAATTCTTCAACTTCTCTACGTGCAGCAGGAAGGCTTGCAACAAATGAGGTACTGGGTGGCATTTTTTCTTGCAAATAGTCATCATTTGCATCATCGGAATGCATCATGGTTGTAGCTATGGGACTAGGAATAGTGTTTGTTGCATGTAGCAAGTTTATAATGTTAGTGGAAGCAATTGGCAGTGATGATAATGCAATATCACTGAATTGTATGAATTTGTAGTATGGGTCATGTAAGATTTTATATTGCAAGGCCTCAAATACACGTGTTCTACTTACGTAGAAGCTGTAGTCCTGGTGCCCTATGTTTTTTTTGTTAAATATATCTAAATCATCTATATGCCTAGGCAAGTGGGTTGCAATAGTAGAAACATCTTGAGGAAAACAAATAGTGTGGCCACTATATTTTAGTTGGCCGCCCTTGGCATAGGTAACTTGGATAATTGGGCTAACCCTTGCTATTAACATCTCTTCAACTTGCGTTAGTTTTTTTAAACAAAGTGGTTGCTCACCAGGGTCCATGTTGTTCCATTTGGAAAAGCGGTGGCCATTTTTTTCAGATGCACATCGATAACAAGTAGAAAGTCCTTGTGATTGCCTTGTTTTAATGCCAGGATATTTCTCCATGCAGATGAAATAGGTTGACATATTTACAAGTTTATCCAACTTTGAACGAAAGGTATTTCTAGCAACGTAAAAATTTTGAGAAAAAATTGGAGGTGGATGGACATGGGAAAATGAATTTGTTGGAATTGGATTATGGTATTCAATTGCAAGTGTATGTAGGTGGGAGGGATTAGTGGGTGGAGGGAGTGTAGATGTGGAGGCACAATCTATGGCAATATGTGCATTTTGTCGTCTCCTTTTGTTGATGTCATCTTTTCTTGCATTGTAGCGTACTCGTTGTTGCTGATTTCGACGAGCACGTTTTTATGCATGTCTTGTGTTTTCCAAGTCCATTGAATACTTTATGTGAAAATGTGTAAAAAACATTGAAACCGATGTACACTGGTAAGTATATATATAGATCCTTTATGTTTATTTCGACACATTCATTTTTACAAAAATATAGAATTTGAAATTTATGTAACATTGTACATGGAAAGAGTCTATTGCACCATAATTGGAAAAAACATAATTATAAATGATCAAAAAATAATAATAAAATAGTAAGAAATAGCATGTTACAAAAGAATCCAAATATTTAATTGTAGCATGGTGTAATAATAAATAACCAAGCGAAGCATTGAATGTGAGTAGAAATCTAATGTAAATAAATTGTAGACATGATGTGGCGATAAAACATCGAACATAGCAATAGAAACCATTTTGTTTGAGATGTAAAAACAATATTTACAAACATAAGCATGCAAAAATCTGAGGGAACAACATGATGTGGCAATAGAACATTGAACATAGCAATAGAAACCATTTTGTTTGAGATGTACAAACAAATATTTATAAACATATAGTAGATTGTACATGTCGAGTGACATCTTAAAAAACTAAACACACTTTACAGTTGTGGTAATAATGCTTTGTGTTTCATGGCCACCAAAAATATTTGTTTGGATGGTAAGAGCAAGTAGAAACTGGCAATTGACAACATTGGTGATAATGTCATTAGCAGCATTATTGTCTACTAGTAGGAGTTGAAAATCTTCTGTAGAAACACCTAGCAATGTAGTTGTTGGTTCTTCAAATGCAGCAACTTTAAGAAGCTGGCCTATAGCATCTTATAAGTCCATCTTCAGTATATAGCTATAATCACACTCTGAATTTTTTGAAGAACACTTAGGGCATTTAAACAAACCAAGAGAAATTTGTAAAAGCTTTTTTTTGCATTTTTTGTTTTCCACCAAGCGAGGGCAAGAAAGGTAGTAAAAGTTGTCTAAGTGCAGCTTTGTGATAGTGGCCTTCACGCAAACATTTTTTTTTTCTCAACAAAGCTTGTCTCTGCAATACTTGAAATAGGAATTGGATTTTCAAATTTGTTAGTGGGAAAATGGCTCTTTGAAAGGGAAAGGTAGGATTTGGCAGTACCTTTAGTTGCATACCAGGTTTGTAATGTAGTGGCCTCTACCAAGTTGGGATTGATTATAATGGTAGTTGGGAAAATAGTATCTATGGATGTTCCAGACCAAGATGTTATGCGTCCACTTTTGATCAAAATAATGGGGGGGTTTGGCTGCATAGAAAGGTCAGATATTTGTTTACCAACAATTTCACAATGGTGACCCCATAGTGTAATGTCAATGGTACGACTTGACATGTCTATAATGGTTGTTGTACACTTTATTGTTTCTGTACCATCTCTCTTACGTATGGTTGATGTAGAGGAGATGCGGAAGAGAATGCCAATGACATCTACGAGGGTATTAATAGGTAATGACATTAATGACTCTATGCTTCGGATATGATAGGTGTGCTCGGGTATACTGGAGTCTGCACAAGTGGATGGAATTATAGTTGAAGAGGAATGGAGGAAAATTTCATAAGGATTTGTGTTGCTACTATATTTCATGTTGGTAACTCTGATGCGGCCATTAGATATTACATATAGGCTATTGGAGTTTACAAGATGGTAGAATGTGTCTACAAGTTCATTAAAGCAGGTGACATGTATTGCAGTACCTGCTTTATCTACGAAATCAAACCCAAACACTTTTCCATCATGGCTTGCATTTTTGTACTCGTTAATTGGACTTTTAGCCAATGCACGACCCTCAATTGTCCAATGCTTATGGTTGGGGGTTAATGATGCAATTGGAATTGGTTCAAATGGGGCCATATTGTGGTGTTCCATTGATGTTGTGGATTCTTCAAGGGAAGAATTGGTGGCTTGGGTATTGGCAAATTGCTCTTGAGAGCTGCTAGAGGGCATACAAGTTGTAGCTTGATGGATAACAATTGGAGTTCCAACCAACGACTCATTATTTGATATTATTTCCAAACTATTAATTACAATTGCCCTGCAATGAAAGGACAAAGATACATATTAATGAGATGTAGATGCTTAACAAATAAGATCTAAACAATAGAAGGAAAGTATGCACGTACATGAATTTGGGGAACTTTTTGCAACTGTAGTTTTTGAGACAGACAATAGAACCTTTAACTAACGCCTCCTCTAAGACAAGCTCATTGAATTATGTTGGTAGTAGAGCAGCATGTTTATGCATCCCATCAGATAGTTGCATGCGTAATTTGACAAAATTGTAGTTTTAGGTTGTTGGATGGACTCAATAGATACAACTTGTAAAATTGGCTCTAAATTGGGTATGCCATCTAGTATGTTGGAAATTGCATTTGTAGTTAATGTTGACATTATAACCTTGCAAGTTTGAGGAAGTGGTTGTCCTGCACACAACTTAAGAGTATGGGAATTAGGTATTGAAGAAAAGTTCTTTCCAATCTTTAATATGTGTGAAATTAAAATATGTTAAAATAATTAATTGACTAGGGTAGTAGGGGGAAAAAGGTAGGTATTTTGGACATGGTGCTTGTGATGTCTTGGTTTGAATGTATCAAGTGTATGTGTGCAGAAAACATGTATATAGTGAAAGTCGAAATGTACATGAAAAGAATGCATATCCATAAGTGAAAAATAATAGGTAAACCTATAAAAATAAAAAATATTTGTAATAAGTCTAGGTTATAATTATTTTGTAACTATTTGTTTTAAAAATGATAATAAATTAGGTGAATTCATTGTGAACACAATTATAATAAAAGTACAAGAAATTAAAAGCATTTGCAACTATTAATTTACTGAGCAAGTTCTTTGAAAAAAGGTTTTTTTATTTTATAGCATATAAGTAGAAGACTCTTTAGTCACTTTAGATTGTAATACATGAGGTTGAACAATACAAAGTATGATTGTAAACATAGTTAGTTGTACGAGATTTACATAGTGAGAAGTACATGTATAAAGTGACATATTGTGCACATGGATATGTATAGATAAATTGCATACCATCAAAATGAAGGGTTCTCTAGAGAGCTATGATTATATACGTAGTTAGCTTTACAGAGGTTACATAGTAAATAGTTAAATTATTTGATCACATATTTTGTAGGTACATCTCGTATGCATGGACTAGAGAGGGTGTGTTGTCATTTTCGTACAACCGATCATAATATATTTCCCTAAGGAAAGTGCAAAGGCCCTCCAATTTAGTGTAGTTCTTTTGGAACGAGGACAGTGTATCCTAAAGCTTTTCGATGTCCAAATCTTGTACCTGAGGCGTTGATTGGCAAGCATCTTTGAAATTGTGGACAATGGTGTGGCAACTATTTGTGATAGTAGTTGATAGATGTTCAACAACGGGCCCAAGGCTTTCTAGTTGATTTACAGATGCACAAGACTCTACTACAACATGATGGGGATTCAAAGAGACATTAGGGCTGTGTTTATTGTTCAGTGTATCCGCACTAGAAACTTGGATGATATCAAGCATTTGATTGTGGCTAGCCATTTTCTGAGATGAGTTAAGTCAAAGATTTTATAAATAAAAAACAAAAGAAATTGAAACAATGGGAAAACATAATTAATATAGTTGAAATAAAGATAAAGAATTGTCAATGCATGTTTACATCATTGTTGGTACTAGGAGACAAAAGATATCTAGCACATGTATTTACTCAAACAATATATTTCTTAATAAATAAAATATAACAGAAAACAAAGAAGGGAACCTAATGTGATTTTAATAAGTTAAAAAATAGCTCTTAAATAAATTTAAAGTATAATACAATAGTAAATAAAATAACTTTAAAGAATATGAAAAGAAAATAGTTGAAATTGAAGATGAGTTATAAGTAAATATTTAATATAGGAAATGCTAAATGAAATTTAATTGAAGTCAAAAATTAAAAAAATTTCTTTCTTCTGGATAAAAGTTATATAAAATATATTAGAAAGGAAAACCAAGTTTTAAAAATAGGGTAAATATATTTTCATTTATATAAAAATTGGGTAAGTAGATTTTAAATATGTTTAAATCTCTGTTTGGTAGATTAGTAATTAGATTTTGAATATCTTCAAATATTTCTATTTCTATTTTTATATATAATAATTTGTTAGAAAAAATTAAGGTAAGTAAATATCTTGAAATATCTACTTGGTTATAAGTAAATATTTGTTTTACTAAAGTAGATTTTGACATTCTATAAATATTTGTTTTACTAAAGTAGATTTTGACATAAAGGAGTGAAAAATCTGAAGTCACATATTTGAAATAAGTAATAAAATGAATTTAAAGAATCTGAAAAGAAAATAATTGAAATGAAGATGAGTTATAAGTAAATATTTAATATAGGTAATGCTAACTGAAATTTAAAAAGTTCTATTTTTTCTGGGTAAAAGTTATGTAAAGTATATTCAAAAAGGAAAACAAATTTTCATACCAAATAGATTTTGAATATCTTCAAATATTTCTATTTCCATTTATATATATAATAAATTTGGAAGGAATATGTAAAAATTAGCTTTTAAAAAAGTTATGTAAAGAATATTAGAAAATAGATTTTGAATATCTTCAAATATTTTTATTTCCATTTTTATATATAATAAATTTGGAAAGAATATGTACAAATCAGTTTAAAAAAAGAAGAAGGATACTTGTAAAAATGAATATAAATATTTAAAGATGAAAAATTTATGAGTTTTTTTAAAAATCACAATTCCAACTACCAAACAACTTGTAAAAATAAATATAATTATTTAAAAATGAAAAATTTATTCTAATTATGGTAATATTAATTATATTTAAAACTATAAATTTTAACTATGTATTAGATTGTGAAATAGTATTAAAATTTAAATATATCTATAGAAGAGAGAATTGATAAAAGAAAATTAAAAACAATCCCACGCATTTACAGTTTGCTGGATTTTTTTTTGCCTATGGGTAAACATGTTTGAGTAATTGGAAAAAATGACGGTAAAAATGACAATTGCCATATGAAAGATTTTGCAAAGATTTTTATGAAAGACACTCCATAAAGAAAATTAATAAGTCGATTAAATTTGAAACAGTATTTAAATAATATATAATTTTTCTTATTAGTGGACCAAGTCAACCTAGAGACCAAGGGAATGAGGAAAGGAAGGTAGCAATGACTAATAGCAAACCTTCTGTTCCAAATCTGCCAGCTGATTCTAAGGTCTTGGACATATTTTGTAGAAAAATGGCGTAATTCAGTGCTTCTCATTGTATATTCTGCTCTTTGTATACTCTGCTATATTCTGCTTCCCCAAACCTTGTGCAGGTTGTACTAAGGATTTTCACACATATCTCACTGCAGTTTGTAAAAGATGTCTGGCAAAAACCTTTGAAGGCTATGGTCTAATCACTGCATGAGCAGTAAGCTGTAATATACGTTGACAAACTACATCCAATACCAAAAAAACTAGTTAAATATAATAAAAATATATATTTAGTATTATATTATATAAAATATAAATTCTAAGTAACAATATATATATATTATATAATTTTATGCATAATATAAATATAAATATAATAAATAATATATAATCATTATATATATATATATTATAATAATAATATTTGTTCAATATTATATAATATAATATACAAAACAAAGTATTTATATATTATTTAATTTTAATATAAATATAATAAATAATATACTTTAAATATATAATATAATACATATAATTATTTTAAATAATATGTTAAACAAAGATAAAGGAAACAATTGCCTGGAAGTTAAGACCGATTTCCAAGGGCCTTATAAACTGATTGACAGATACTATTACCACATCATATATCACCATAACATACAGCTCATTGATTACGAAAAGTGATGATAAGAAACACATACTAAAAATTTAAAAGATTTAGAGTATTGAACCAATTATGGTCTTCTGGTAATCGCTGATCATAGGAAAACGGGCAGAGTTTGCGGATAATTTTTTAAACCAGAGAACGAAAAATTGAAGGAAAAAAGGTTAGGATGATGAAGCCACAGATAGCACAGATATTTACATACAAGAACCTAATATTGAACCCATCATAATTACCATAAAATGAATTAGGAAAAGAGGCGTTTGAAAAATTCTAGTTAAAATTTCATAATACTTTGGCATCTATGCAACTGTAATTAGAATAAGCTGGAGGAAAAAAAGCACTAAAAGAATACCTTGTTGACTGAAAGGCGGTAGAATTGGCGAGCTTTGATACAGTTTTTGTAATTTTTGCAGCAGGTATGAACGATTTTCGTGATCAACAGAAGACAGATTTGCAAGCAATCCCAAGTATGAAGAAATGAGTCAATTGTAAAGAGTAAAAAGATGGATAAATGAGAGATAATATCTTTACCCAGGGTAGATGAAAGTGTTTAATCTACCATGCGATGTAAAGAAACCGTGGAATTGTACAAGATATTTGTTGGGTTGGATTGTAAAAACTGCCAAAATATTCTGACGGCTCCGCATCCGATGAAGGTAAAAAAAAAACAAAATATTCACTTTCCCATTCGATGAAGGTGTAAAAGACAGCTGGTGGTTGTAAGGCAAATGGTGGCGATCGACAAATTATAGCGTAAATAAAATAAGCCAACATCGGGAAGCGAAGAAGAGAAATATTATCCAAAAGAAGTGGACAGCCGAGATTGATATAACTGCATTGCAGTCTGTCTGGTTGAATATTAACCGTTGGGCGTCAAAAACAGGTCGACTATTTCGAAATAGGATACGCCTTCGATGTAAAATATTTAGATTAATTTAATTTTTTACTCTTAAATATATTTAAGAAATTTACACAAGTTCAATATCTTAAATTATTAAATATAAAAGTCCAAGAAATTAAATTTTATTGTAAAGCACGAATTGCACAATGTCAATGGACTCCTTCAAAGAATTGAAGGATATTAAGGTCACATCAAAAGAGGATGCATATCCCACATCCATACACCACCATCAAACACAACTTGTTTATCCTCATAAGAATGAAAAACCTTGAAAAAAACCTCTATCAAAAGTGTAAGTCTCAATTTTATCCTCAATCAATGACCTCTAATGCTCACAAATCCATCTGTGTAGATCTGAGAGAAGGACAACAACAACGGGTGATCCCACAAAGTTGGTTTACAATTTTTGAGAGATTCTGATTGTTGTTGAAATCACATATTTTTAGAAAATATAATGATTTAAGCCTTAAAAAATCCATTTTAAGGATTTCAATTGAAGAGGGTTTGATCAAACCACCGTGGATCAAACCCTATTGGATAGAACCCCGCTAGTTTTAAACTATACCTACAATGAAGTCTCATTTACACCTATCAAAATGCTGATAAAAAATCACTTTTGATTTACCTTTTGGGAGATCAAATAAATTCATTTAAAATTTATTTTAAATTATCATGGTAGTCCTCAAAATGATCTATGCAACAAATATAATTTTAATATGTTTTGGTTTTATTCTGTATGTGTTTTTCAAGTTTTATTAAACAAAGGTTTTTCACCGAAAATCAAACTCTTTATTCTACACATGTGGAAAAATAGCATATTATCAAAATAAAATTTTAAAAAATATGTTCAAGTTGGGTATTGATATCCTTGATCCATTAAAAAAATAAAAATATAATTTCGATACATACGTAAAAATTTATATTGTATACAGTCTGCCTATGTTTCAATTGTAATTGGTTTGACTTCGAAACTTGATTAAGGAAAAAATATTTAATAAAACACTATCAAACCAAATGAAAGTGCTAGATATCATAGTTACAAATCTAAATTTGAAAAAATTATAATTTTATCCTTCATACAAAAAACATTATGTTGTATACGGTGAGCTTCACTTTTTCAAAATGTTGTTTTTTTTTTAAATCTAGTTTTCGAAACGGATGGAAAAACAAGT
The DNA here is from genome assembly GCA_007115665.2 of Sequoiadendron giganteum. Taxonomy (NCBI): domain Eukaryota; kingdom Viridiplantae; phylum Streptophyta; class Pinopsida; order Cupressales; family Cupressaceae; genus Sequoiadendron; species Sequoiadendron giganteum. Next base: position 190,080,726 of record CM021100.1, on the reverse strand, counting down.
GCAATATGATTCCAAAAAAATTGAAAAAAATATATTTAGAATCTATAGACAAAATGTAACAAATCACTAGTTGGCATCATCTTCAAATTCCTCACGGTTTAGCCGCTATAGGAGCTCGAAAGTGAAGATTCACTTTTAAAAAATCAGTTCAGTGTCTAATTTGCCCAAAAATTGTAAACTAGTATTGTGGGATCACCCCAACAATACTTGCAAATCAAACCCTTACTTTAAAATAATGTTCATAATCCATAGCATCCTACCCCAAAGACACCACAAGAGCAACATTAGCACAAAGAAGAGACAACAGTAGTTTCCTTCGATCATGCAAAGGGTTTCCAGACAAAAAACCCTTACCCAAATTTGAACCCATAACCTTCTGAGAAGAATTTCCCGAAGCAAATCCCTTCAACACAATAGTTGTAGGAATATCCCCAACAATATATTGAAATCGCTTCAATAAAGGAACGAGAAGGAGAAGAAGGCCTAGGCACAATATGTCAAACCCCACCAATCAAAACAACAAAACAAAAAAGAGGAAGAGACACAAGGTCAACCAAATTCCCTAACACAACGGTCCCAACATCACCATGTAGAGCTGAAGACCCCTCCACCATCAACACAACAAGAAAAGAAGAAACCCTAAAAAAATAAATAGGATCAACTGCCAAGAAAATAAAGGTTTTACAATGACAAAAAGCAGAATGTAGCTAAAAGACTAAAACAACAAGAAGGATACTTTAACTTAAAAGATGGAATTTGATAACAACAAGGATGATAGAAATGTAACTTATGGTCGGTCCAGCCTCCTGTAAGCTCCACACAAACGAGGTACCTACACACAACAAAACGAGGAAAAATGTTGGGGGTGTTTTGGGGCTTACCATAGTCAAACCCCCATTTTGGTGTTTCCACCTCCACGAACAACCAGAATATCCACAAATAGAGAAAGTATGATAAAGAAACTGTAGTGTAGAAAAATGTATGCCTTTACATTTTCACACTTGTTTGGGCCCTTGTAAACTAAATGGACCTAAATTGTGCCTTATTTAGGGTGTTGTAAAGTGTTTTCTTGCACTTTCACATTAATCTAGGGTTTCATTAATAAATTGGGTTTCTTTATGCTTTAACTGGCTTTGTTTTGCATACACAAGCCTTAATTAATGTACCTTTCCAAGGATAATCCCAACACATATCTAATGACCAATCAAAAATTATTTTTTTTGGATTGTATGGCCCAAATTTAGTGATTTGGGACTCATATGCCACCTTGGGCATATGAGTCCCACCTAAGTTTCAAGGCCCCAATTTGGATTTTACACTAATCTAAGAATTTCTTGAAAAATGTGTCCCAAGCCTAGCCTAATGGGACTCATATGCCACCTTGGGCATATGATCCAGTGTGGCTTAAAATTAAATTAAATTCAAATTATTGGTGGGATTTTATTCTCTTAGGTTTGATGTCTAGTTGTAGTGTTTCAATTTTGAGGAACTAGGCATAAACAAGTATCAATACAAGGTTGTTTCATTCATTTTTCACCTAGAAATTTTACAAGTGACCTAAGACTTTCATGAGAGAATTCATTATAGAAAATTTGAGTTCACAAGAGCATACAAGAGCATTCAAGATCCTCCAAGAGTTTATTATCAAGCATTTTGGAGCATTATTCCAGTGTCAAGCATCATGTCGAAGTCATCATGCATCATGTTTGTTTTTGAACTAACACTTGTGATGTAGGGTTTCACGATTCAAGCAAGCATTCAAATCAAGATCCATTTCATTCAAGTAAGAATTAAGGTCAACATGGTTGAAGGGAACAATAACGTTACGCTTCATTTCTAATGAAGAAGTGTAACACCTCTATAGATTCCAAGGGTAAGAATCTTGTGAGGATGGTAGTGTGCCACACACATATCCATGCGCTACGCTACCATCAATGATAGAAATTCCCCAACTGACACTACAAACAATCGCCAAATGGATGGAAAGTGGATGGACAATGTGGAATAGCACCAATGGGTTTGATTTTTCTAAGGTAAGGGATGTAAATGGAGAATTTGCAAGCAGTGCAAATTCACACCATTACATTTTTCCCCCACTTTACCGAGCATATGTGCTACCGAATGTGAGGTAAAGTAGATTGAAAGAGTTTAAAGAAAGTATACTTGAACCGTCGAGGAAGCAAACTACAATCTAACACACCCGAAAGCACAAGAAGAGGAGATGGCTCCGGACGAAGGTGATAACCCGAGACACAGAAAATCACACAAAAAACCAAAGAATATTATTTATTTTGAATGATGGAATTATTACATGTAGAGGATCTCAAATCCTTGAGTTATGCAATACATGCCAATTATAGAAACTATAGAACTTCCCCTTTTTCGCAGTATGCACTCTTTCCTCAAAAAGCTACCCAAAAATTAGAAACTAGCCCATAAATAGCCCCTTTTTGGTTTGGAGCCAAAAAAAACATTTGAATTATGAGTTTTGGTGGTTTGGTGCCAAAAATTACAATTTGAAATTCAAAAATTGAGTCCTAATTCAAAAATTGGCAATTTTCCAAAAATTGACCAACTTCCGGAAGCCATAACTTTTGATCTGGGACTCCGGTTTTTGAACCATTTGAACTGTTGAAAAGGTCTCAGAGTGAAGAATGTGATAAGAACCCACTTTTCTAGTTTTGATGTTTTTTGGGCCCATATGGGACCATTTATTTCCTCAAACTGGACTCAAAATATTTTTCAGGGCAAAAAGAAGAAACTGAAACTTGAATAACTTTCAAACCGAGAATGATCTTGACTTGTTTCTTTCGTGAAAGTGATTTTTTTTCTTGAAGATTCCCTTAAATTTCTACCTCCTCACACCTTCAAATTCACACCTACTAAAATAGCAGTTGAGTAGAAAAAGAAGAAAAGCAGTTTTGAAAGTTAGGAATTCTTATTCAATGAAAAGGGTATCCAGAAATGCAAAAACATCTACAAAAAGCTAAATGAAAGTAAAGATATTTTTGGGTGATGCAAGATTTCTTTTACACCACTGGATGCTCCTATATCAGACACCCAAGGTAATTTGAGAAGTGATCCCATCACGTCTCAGATGGTTGAGGAAAACCCAAAGGGTCAACCTCTGCCTTAGACAACTAGGATGAATCTTCCACATGCCTACCTCTCCACTTCACTAGATATTCTCTGTACTGCCTATTTCTAGTACTCCTTCCCACATGGCTATCCAAGATTGCTTAAATCTCCTCCTTCTCTAAAGTAGGTGTTGGAATGCCACATTGTTCCATTTTCAATACTTCCTTTGTGCCACCTTCATGATACTCTATCAAATCTGAAATGTTGAACATAGGGGAAATGTTGACTCCATTCGACAACTCTACCTCATATGCGTTCCTTGAATCATGCCTCTTCAAAATGTTATAGGAACTGAACTTCTTCATCTTCAATTTGTTATAGGTTCTCAGTGGAAACCCTTCTTTCCTCAAGTGGACCATCACTTCATCACCAATTTGAAATTCCTTATACCTCCTCTTTTGATCTGCCTTAGCCTTATACTGCATATTCATCTTGTTAATATGTTCTTTTACCTTCTCATGTATATCCTTGATGTGCTCTGCAAAGTCTTTGGCTTTGGCACTTGTCTTCTCTTGGTCCATCTTTCTCAGTTCTAGAGCGGTTATGGGACTACCTCCATACACAATCTGGAATGGTGATCTACCAGTGCTTTTGCTGACAAATTTTTTGAAAGCAAATTTTTCCTGGGGTAAGATCATTTCCCATCCCTTGGGTTTATCTCCTATCAAGCATCTCAGTAGGTTACCCAGACTCTTGTTCACAACCTCAATATGCCCATCAATTTGTGGATGGTGTGCAGAACTGAACTTTAACTTCGTTTTAAACTTCTTCCAGAAGGTCCTCCAAAAGTATCCAAAATAATTGGTGTCACAATCTAAGACTATACTCTTTGGAAGACCATGTAGCCTCACCAACTCTCTAAAGAACAAGTTGGTAATGTGGATTGCATCATGGGTCTTTTGGCATGAGATGAAATGTGCCATCTTTGAAAACCTATCAACTACCACAAATATTGAATCATTCCCTCTATGTGTCCTTGGAAAACCAAGAACAAAGTCCATACTTATATCCTCCCAAGACCTCTCTGGTACGAGTAAGGGTTGATACAACCCTATATTCTATTTCACTCCTTTAGCCATCTCACATACCCTACAATTTTGCACAAACTTCTTCACATCTTGTGATAACTAAGGCCAATAATAAAGCTCACTGATAATGGCAATGGTCTTATCCCAACAAAAATTTCCTACCATTCCTCCATTGTGCTTCTCCTTTATCAGGTTCTCCCTCATGGAACTCCTTGGAATAAATAATTGACTTCTCTTAAATAGCATGCCATCCTGGATTATGAAATCCAACCACTTTGTTTTGTCAAATGTAACAGGCTCCTTGCAAGCTTTCCAAGCCTCTGCAAAATCAAGATCTTTCAGATACAATGTCTTGAGTTCACTGAACCCAACCACCTCAATCTGCATTTTTGTCAACAATGTCTACCTCCTACTTAAGGCATCTGCAACCCTATTCAACCTCCCACTCCTATGCTTTAAAACAAAGGTATAACTCTGCAAAAATTCTACCCATTTCATATGCCTCTGATTTAATTTTCCCTAACTACTCAAGTATTGTAATGCTTGATGATCAGTATACAAAACAAATTCCTTCGGCAATAGATAATGCATCCATTTCTTTAATTTTTGAGCTATTGCATAAAATTCTTGATCATATACAGAGTACTTTCTCTTTGCGTCATTTAAATTTTCACTGAAATAGGTAATGGTCTTACCTTCTTGGATTAACACTACTCCAATGGCACAACCACTGGTATCATAATCTAGCCAAAACACCTTATTGAAATATGGGAGGGCTAAAACGGGTTGTTCTATCACCTTCTACTTCAACAGATCAAAACTCTTTACTGCTCCACTTGAACTATTTTCTATCCCCTCTCATTGTTTCAGTCAGGGGTGCACAAATACTACTGAAGTTTCTAATGAACTTTTTGTAAAAACTGGCCAAACCATGGAAAGATCTCACCTTAGTAGCAGTTCTTGGGGTAGGCCATTCCAGAATAGCCTTCACCTTCTCTGGGTCCATCTTGAGACCTTATGTCAAGACAACAAACCCCAAGTACACTAACTCCTTCACAAAACTACACTTCTTCAAATTAATCAACAATTTATCTTCTCTTAACTTCTCAAAGACTCTACCAATATGCATTAAATGCTCATCTAGTGACTTACTGAATATCAAAATATTATCTAAATACACACTAACAAAACTTCCTAGAAACTCTTTCAGTACCTCATTCATGAGCCGCATGAATGTGCTAGGTGCATTGGTTAGCCCAAAAGGCATGACTAACCACTCGTACAAGCCCTCTTTGGTCTTGAAGGCGGTCTTTAATTCATCTCCCTCTCGAATTTGGATCTGGTGATATCCACTCTTCAGATCAATCTTTGTGAAGTACTGAGCTCCACTCAAACAGTCCATCAAGTCATCCATCCTTGGTAGGGGAAATCTATACTTGATTGTTATCTTGTTTATGGTCCTGGGGGTCTATACACATCCTCCACTCCCCAGGCTTCTCTGGTTCTAATACTGTAGGTACTGCACATGGAATCAGACTCTCTCGAATCAAACCCTTTCTCAACAACTCCTGAACTTGTCTATTCAACTCCTCATTTTCTACAAGAGTCATTTTGTGAGCTACCTTATTTGGAAAACTAGCTCTAGGGATCAAGTCAATTTGATGACTGATCTTCCTCATTGGTGGTAAACCCTCAGGTACATTATCAGAAACAATATCCTAAAACTCATTCATTAACTTAGAAACTTCTACTGGCACCTTTTCACTATCCTCCTTATCCATTCTAGGAATCAATGTATAACACACACGCTCATGCTTCATGCCTTCTAACAATTTCCTTCCATCAGCATAACAAATTCTAGCACTACTGCATACCTTTCCATCAGCCTTCTTTAGGGGTTTCAACTTATGGCAGACTCCATCCTTCATCAAGGAATAAGTGTTTGCATGGCCATCATGTATAGCTCACATGTCGAACTACCATGGCCTCCTCAACAACATGTGGTATGCATCCATGGGGATGATATCATAGAGTACCTCATCTCGATAGCTTCTAATCTTGAACTTCACCAGGCACTGCTCAGTGAATAGAACTTTGTGGTCTTTCTACAACCAGGCAATCTGATATGGATGTGGATGCCTTTCCCTCTTTAGCTTCAACTTTGTAACCATCTCTTTTGACACCAAATTATTGGTGCTCCCACTATCAATAATGACATCACAACATTTGTCATCACATTTGCACCTTGTGCGGAATAGATTCTTCCTCTTTTCTGGCTTCTTCGCTTCAGTCACCAAGGCTCTTCTAACCACTAGGGCTTCTCCCCTTTCAGCATCATCTGAATGCTCAGATTGAGCCTCCTCATTTGCATGTGCAACCCTTGCACGACCTTCTGATCTTTTTTCTATCCTTCCTTGGTGTTGTGGACATTCATAGGCTTGATGCCCTTCTTCACCACACTGGAAATAGGTTCCTCTAAAACCACCTCTTCCGGTTCCTTGTCCATATCTTCCTTGTCCTCTACCTCTTTTATCACCATTGTTTTGATCCTGAGGGCAGTAGAAGTTATCATTCTTCTGGCTTCGAATGGTACCCACATCCTCATTTTTCTTCTCATCCTAATTTTGGCTTCCCGAAGATCTTCCACTACCCCTTCTGCTTTGACCTCCTCGTCCTTTTTTTTTGCTGTCAATTTTTTTGTTTAGCTTCTCTTCAACTCTCAGAGAAAATTGGTACGCATCCTCAATTGTGGTCATTCTAACGAGGCTTAGCTCCTCTTGAATGCTCGATCATAACCCATTAAGATAATGGGCTACCTGTTATGCCTTGCATAACCACCCCATATTTTTCCCTGGTCAAAAGTGGGTCCCCCCCTTTTTTTGTTTTTGTCCTTCGTAGATTTTCAAACAAGGTGTGGAGAAAACACTTTGTTTTTTTTCTCTGTTTTATTGATCTATCAGAATGAAAACTAAATTGGGTTTTGAAACTCTCTTCAAAGACTTCATCCTGATCCTGGTCCCAACTATTCTTTTAGTCTTTTAGTTTTATCTCTATCGGAGCCGGAGCCGGAGTAGAAAGTAAGCCTGAACGTAGTTCAAGTTTCAAAATCAATTCTATTTGGTCCTCCACCTTTTTGTTTTGTGTGTTTGACTTAGGTTTTTATGTTGAATTTTCTTATGTTGGTCTTCGTGTTTTGTTTTGACTTTTTGTTTCGTTTTCTTCATTGTTAGCGGAACCAGAGTCAGAACATGAACCAAATACAAAACTTTGACAAAGTTTCAAAAACAATCTCAACTCCAATTCTGCTCCCATCGTTTTTGGTCGTTGACTTTATTGAAGTCGCACAATAGAAATGTGCCAATTCCATCTGCAGTTCTGACTCCGCTCTGCCACATTTATGGCATTAATTACATAAGCTTTTTACATATGATAACTATAATTTTTTACCTTAATTAGGGATTAACTCGAAGTTAACATCATTGTTTAAAAGATCAAGAGTGAACCAGAGTTGCAATGGAGCATTTGTGTGTATGAGTCGATCGAAAGGGAGATAATTGTGTGTGGAATTGCTTCAGGGGACTAACCTATTTATTTGCATTTGAGGTAGGGTTTCTTATTCCTTTCTATCATTGTTTTGTGTATCGTTTCATTCGATTTGTTTGCGTGAACTCATGATTGATCAATCTTCTTGAGTTCCTGTGGTTTGTGTTGTTTATATGCTTTTGTTTTAAAGTTTGTTTGTTTTTTTTTTGTGTTTTAGTGTGTTAGTGTTTCATTTATTTGTTTTTCCTCACAATCATTTTCACGTTTTAACCGTGACCATACTGTGATGCCCTAGTTTTTAAATAGCATAGATTTATTGTTCTTTTGCTTGTAGGATTTGGTAAATTGTAGTATTTACTTAGGACTATTATTTATGCATCGTTTGGATAATTTGAATTAGGTTACAAGTCGTGCCCTAGGTTGTTAGCCATCGAGGTTTTTAAAAGTTAGGGTTTTTGGCATGTTTTCCATTTTGAATATGATACCCTAATTGGCATAGTTTTTCTTTTGATCATATGGGTAGTTCTTTTAAAAGGTTATTTTTAAGCCCATGCGACCGAGTTCTTAAATCATGGTATTATCAATTATCCTATCGAAAGCATTTATGACGTCATGGTTATGTTGAGCGGAAGTGAGATCGGAATCGATTTAGATTTTGAATCATGTTTTTATAGTAGGTATCAATTCCATTTCCATCTCATCTTTGGCTTCGCTCTCAGTAGGAAAGAACTTTCAAAAATGATAGTGTTAAATAAAAACTGCCTGGGTCTCGGCGATTTTCTTTTCCTTTGCGGCTACGCCTTATTTTTGTATGCTCACTGTCCTCGGAGCTCGCCACGTGGCTGCCTCACGAGGTTTTTTGCTTCGACTTTGCTTTGCTTTTCAGCGATCTCCGTATGCGTGCCACGTGGCTCGCGCTGGCTGCTTTTCCAAGTTGGGCCCGCCTTGTTCCTTACTTTTGCTCAGAGCTCTCCACGTGGATCCTTCTCGTGGCTTTTTGTTGGGCGTCTTCCTGCTTTCTCCTGAGCTCCGTCTGGTTGACATGTGGCATTTCTTTTTCAATGCACCAGTTACCTTGGAAATTCCAACAGATCTTTTTGTGCTTCCCCCTGCCGAGTGTCCTCTCCTCTTGTTGCATGGCTTTCTGTCTTGTATCGTGGCCTTGCCAGCGTGTTGCGGATCGACGGGTGTTTCCTGTGGCGGCTCGAGATCATCTGAGCCGAAGATCACCATGCGTGGTCTGCCTTTTCATGATGTGTTTTCAGGCGGTGGGATGGCCTATATATGGGCCTTGTTTTCTTTTATTTGTGTGTGGATCAAGTTTTGCAAAGACTCTCGAACATTGGATAGCAAGCCTTTTGTAATAGTTACCTTTCAATTAAAGATTTTGGACTGTGCCAAATAAACTCGGCCTTTCTGTTTTCAAGCATTTGTTAGAGCTATTAATCTGTGCTATTATCTTTATTTTGTATGAAAGCCTGTTCTTCAATTTCTGTAACCTTTCATAACTGAAAATAATATAGATCATGTCTTCTTCGAATCTTCTGTGTTAAGATAAAGTTGTGCTAGATTACATTATACAAATTGGAGGGTTTTGTTTGCATAATGAATGTTTGTGGAGGAAAACAAACTTAATTAATAGCATTTAGTGGTTCAGGCCTTTGCATTTCGCACTGTGCTTTGTTGGAATTCGTCTAAGATTTGGTGCATCGCCTGTAGTGTAAACTTTACATTCATGCTATTTTCCATACCTTTTACCTCAACCCACTAAGCGAAGAGTCGGCTTCGATAAAATCCTGGAGGTCACTTAGTTAGCGCACCATGTCCCCCGATAACTAAGTTTCCCATAAGACTGTTGCTACATGCAAAATTCTACTTCAACAGATAGTAACCCAGGCAGAAGTGGAACCGAAACTGAATTCAAACTTAGAAAATATTCATAGAACCTAATCGGGTTTCATTTCGATTTCGGTTACCATTTCAACTTTGACTCTATTCCCGCCTTGTTATTACTGCAATTTCAATAACTATTTTGACTCTAACCCCGGTAGTGTTTTAAAAGAGATTGTTTAGAGTGTTTTCTACCTAGTTCCGCCTCTGGTATATATGTGAAGGGTAAGATTTTAAAGCATATTTTTTTGTATCTATTCACGGATCTAATTTAAGGTTTTGATTGTAGGAAGCTAAAGGATGTTAGGAATATTAGGAGAAGCTTCTCAGAGGAATCAGCCTGCAGAAACTTCAAAGGCATCAACTAAGACTAAGAAGATCAAACTGGAGAAGCTACCTTATACCTTGAGATATAAACATAAGGGTCATGTGGTCACAGCCAGTAAAGTAGAATCTGAATGGGCTGATATAACTGATAGCAACTTGGGTCCATTCAGCTATGAGGAGCTATATTTGAAGACTTTTGTTGAAGAGGTTACAGGAAGAACACAAAGAATAGTTGAGTCTGGACTAGCACACATTGTTGTGTTTCCACTTTCCATCCAATGCCCATAATTGATTATGATAGTAGTCGGGGCTTATAATCCTGCCACTAGGCAATGTGTGGATTCATAGGATAACATCATCATAGACTTGAAACCTAAAATTTTCCAATACATGTTTAATGTTCCCAACCCAAAGAATCTAGTACACTTGAAAACAACAAGGAAACCAACAAAGCCCATTTGAAAAAGAAATGGCTAAGGACAGAAAATAAATCTTTGACCAAGCTTGCAGATCAGCCAAAGAGGGTAGATTTCTACAAGGAAGTGGCAGATATAATAATTATGCTATCAAGGGTCTTTGGAAAGTGGGATACTTTTCATTTCAATGAATGCATGTTTCCCTTCATTCAAACAATTTTGGATGGGAGACAACAATTTGACTGGCCAATGATTGTATCAGATAGCATACACAATCAATTGGTCAACATAAGAGAAACCAAAAGTTTCTTCATGACTTCCTATGTGGTCTATGCAGTAGCCAGGGGAGGCATCTTCACAGGATTGAGCAGGGTAGGAATATTAGGGGAAGCTGATGGACAAAAGAAGCTATGGGATCATTATGATCAGTTATCCCTACATGTCTTAGAATCACATTTGAGAAGGGTTAATGATGCATTCTTGTATGTAATCATTAACCAACTTATAGGAGATGCAGGGTACAGGTTGAGCCAGGAGGCCATGGCCTTTATCATAGAGTGGGGTTGTTGGTATATCCAATACCCCAGATTCACTTATTTTAGGTTGGAAGGATTTGAGGGTCATCCCCACCTACTTCCAAGATGTTGCAACAATGGGATGGTCTTGATGGAGTTTGTCTACCAAGCTTTAGGGGTCAATGCCCAGTTGGCACTAAAACACAAGCTAGGTTGTCATAAGTTCCTAATGTAATTGGGTGAGTATAGTTGCCCACACCTGGTGGGAGATAAAGTAATTTGTAGTGAACTGGTGCATTTCAAGTTGGGCTTATACACTTACCAAAAGTATTTTGATCCAAAGAAGAAAATGAATGCATTGTTGGCCTCAGTTTTTGACAAACACTTCAACTTGTTGGAAGACTTCTGGAGTGATCTCCAAGACGAGTATGACCTGAGAAAGAGAGACTATGAGAGATTACATGTTCCTCTTATGGTGGAATTTGGAGTAGTTCAATAGATGTTCCTGATGCACTATCTGATGATGGTGTGGTATTGGATCCATCCTATGAGGAATAGAGCATAGGAACAAAAATTTTGGATCCAGTGGATTGGGAGGCTGAGGAAGCCATTGATATAAAATGCATAGCAAGACCTATGTTGGATAGGAGTATCCAATGGGTTGTTCTCAAAGCCAAGGATCCTGGAGGTCCAGCTCCCAAGAAAGGAAAGGGGTATAAAAGAACCAAGAGTAAAATGCCTCCAAAGGAACCATTGGAGTTCTTCCCTCCTGACATAGAAGAAATTGAGCTTGAAGCTTCGGCTCAAGATGTACCTGAGACATTGGAGGAAGATACTCCAACAGGATTGGTGGCTCCAACATCATTTGCAGGAGAGCCATCTACCCAAGTACCACATACAGAGCAACAAGATGAAGAGGTGCCTAGAGGCACTCTTCATGATACAACTGAGACCTTGAAGGAAAAGGAGGCAGAAGTAGAGATTCGTGACATTGCAACCGATTCTGATGAAACCTTGTCAGAAAAAGAGGTGCAAGAAGAGATGCCCCTAGAAACCGAACATGTATTAACTGAAGAAGATCAGTGGGAACTATTTGAAGAAGCAAAGAAAGTTGCAGATGCAAAAGCACATGCAGAGGCAATGGAGAAGCAAAAGGCAAAAGATGCTAAGGCACAAGCATATGCCTTACTGCAACAACAACAAGTAGAAGCCAAGTGAAGAGCTGATGAAGTACTAAAACAACAAAGGAAAATGGAACGGGAGCTTAAGACTAAAGAAGATAATGAAAAATTAGAAATGGTGCAAAAGATTCACGAACTAGAAGAAGAAAATGCTAAGCAAAGAAGAGAGAGAGAAGACCTTGAGGCTAAATTTAAGATGATTGAAGAGGCTTGTAAGAAGGAGGAAGCAGAATGAATGCAAAAAGAGAAAGATGTTGAGGAGTTGGCTAGGCAACTACAAAAGGAAAAGGAAGTCTCGGAAAAACTCAAAGCATTGGAGGAAGAAAGAAACAAGTTACTTGAAGAGAAGAGGTTAGAAGAGGAGCAACTGAAAAAGGAACAAGAAGACAAAAGAGTGCAAGAGTAGAAGGATAGGGAAGAAGCTGAGAAGATGGTACAAGAAAGTGTGGAGAAAGAACAACATGATGTGCAAGAGGTTGATACTCAACCTAAGGTCAATGTGTTACAGCCTTTACCCTCTACAATTGTTGCTTCTTCTTCAACTATGATGGCCACTACTCCAAGTGCTCCCACTTGGTTAAAACTTGATCTATAAAAGAAACCAGTGACACCCCCACAACCACTCAATTGGGATGATATAATGAAGGAGATTGAAAAGGAAAGACCCAAAAACAAGGCCAAAATCCTACATTCCACTAGACTCGTTGAAGGAGGAGAAATTGTTGTTGAGTGCACCATACCAGTGGTGGATAAGGATGTAGGGGATATGTAGCTAACTGATTACCAGTTAGGCATAGTCAATTTAGGAGGACCCACAAGGAATCAACAGATGAACCTAATTGATGTGGTAGCATCATCCACCAAATCAAGAATGTTGAAGGATAAACAAAGGAAGGATGAGCTTAAGGCTCAATTGGATCAATTGCACACTTTTCTGAAAGATGTTTCCGCTCCAAGGTCATAATAGATCACCACCATAGAAACACCAGTTTTGCTGAGTAAAAGGGAAGTGGATGACTTGGTATAGGTAAAGAATAAAGCTGGAATGATGGACAGATGGGTTGATAGGCTCAACCAATAAATAGGTGAGGTGCTAGCAAATGGTTTTGAAGTTCTTGGGGATGCTTTGAAGTTAATAGAAGAGATAAATCAGCATTCCAAAGCACTGGAAGAGGAGGAAGATGATTATAGAGGGTATATTCAGAAGATTAAAGAAATTAATAAGTTACCAAAATCTACCCTTCTGGAGCAATCTATACTTGAGGAAGACAATGCATATTTCCTAGAAAAGGCCTCCAATATCATTTGGTTTAGATCTGACCTTTTGTATAAACATAAGAATGAAGTTTAGGATTCTAGCAAGGATCTAAATGAACATCTGGATGAACTGGAAGTAGTTATAGCTATTTTAATAAATGTGGATATATCGGTGAAGGAAGGCCTTCCTTTTAAGTCAAATAAAAGAGAAATGGGGTGGTAGACTTAAGGAGGTCATGCAAAAGGGAGATGATGGAGAAGATCTGTTGTTGGATCGGCTGATGGATATTAGAGGAGAGGTAAGGGCTGGTAGAAGGGAGTTGACAAAGTTGAAATACATGAAAGGGTTTGATGTTGCTGAGTTGAAGAGGATCAAGTTCGAAGACAGTTGGATTGGTGGACCATATTTGGATATGCTTCAACAAGTCTTCTCCAGTTATGATGAGTACACTTTAGAGCAAAGTCTACATGCATGACTACCAGTCTTATGGATGCATGGCTTTATTTTCTTCTCTCTATTTTTCTCTCCAGTTTACTCAATGATCAATGTGGGAACTAGAGATCAACTGATCTGAGTTTCCAAGAAAATTTAAGTTCTTGAAAAGGTGGATCTCGACCTAAGATAGAAAGGACTTCATATTTTGTACATCTATATATACCGGTACGATACCATATTGTAAGGGTCGGCTAATAAAGAATAGAATTGGCCACCTGATAGTGGCATATAGGATTTTTATAGTTTTACAAAGATACATTGTTATTTTTAGTTACAGTTGAATACAAATACAGGTTTTTATGCAATATTGTGTTTTGAATGGAGTTTAATGGATGAGGTTGATGAATTATAATTTATTTGTATGCCAATGGTTTGTTGAAGCATAAATGTTTCTTATTTGATGAGAATCAATAGAAGAAACCAGATTTAAAGATTATTTCATTAAATTATCTATGAATTGAATTGTTGAATATTTGTTGATCTATGGTTTTAGCAACGAATGGGATTTTATCCTTTTATCTTTAAAATACTATGATGTGTGATTGTGATTATTAAACTAAGCACCATAGATGCATGCAATAGTATGGGTTGTTCTATAAATTGCATTATGCTATGGTTTTCTTGATCTACTAGAGGAACATTAATTTTTGAAAATATATGTATGAATATGAGATAATTTCATTCATGTTTTACTAATGCATGCCCTGACCTATCATTTTTTTGTTTGTTTAAAAACCCCTTATTGATAAGTATAGATTGATAAATTCATGTTGCTTACATTCCTTGTTACTAGCAAAGGCCCCTTGAACATTACAGTTGCATGAACCAATTGGGTGACACCAGACCATTGAGAACCAACTACCAGGACCTTGGGAGTTAGGCCACTATGTGTTGTCTTTCTCTTTCAAGAGAAATAGAGTATTGAATATTTTGTTTAACATTGTTTGTGTCATTTTCACCATCAACACTACCTTCTCCTTGTTGGCCTTTGCATGTCTCGTTCTGATGATCGTCTTGTGAAAATATTTTGTGTATTCTTTCACAAATCTATTTTCTTGCTTCAATCCTTGCAATTTATTCAATAGACCTAACTCATAGTCCACTCGTATGAACTGCTTCTTCAGTTTCTCCACCATGCGATCCCATCTGGTGATCTTTCCTTTTCCTTTGTTATTTCTTTCTAGTTGGACCTCTTTCCACCAGATATTTGTGTGGCCATTCATCTACGTTTTTGCAAAATTGACCCAATCCGAGTCCTCTATTTCTTCGTACTTGAAATACTCTTCTAGCTTGTTGATCTAGTCGATCAACTCTTTCGGGTTTAGACTTCCGAAAAAATTGGGAACTTCTACTCTGGGTCTTTTTTCAATCTTCGAAATGACCCTTATCAGCCACATTTGATCTTGATCAATCACTTCTTCTTCCTCTTCTACATCTGAATCTTCCACATCTTCTTCATCCTCACTTTCTTCTCTTCTTCTCAGGTTTAATCCTCTTCTCAACTCTTCTTGCAATGCATCAATTTATCTCTGGAGGGAACTGAAACCCTCAGCCGCCAATGGATCTCTTCCACTAGCATTTTTGGCACCTCTGGAACCACCTCACCTACCACACATCACTCTTGGAGGCATCTTTAATATCTCGAACCCACAACCATGATCCTAGTATGGACTGCCTCACGATCGGTAATTTGTCCACACGCTCAAGAAAACCCACTCTGATACCACCTGACAAGGGTGCTAACCCGAGACATAGAAAATCACACACAAAAACATGGAATTATTACATGTAGAGGATCTCAAATCCTCGAGTTCTTCAATACATGCTAGTTACAGAAACTACAGAACTTCCCCCTTTTCGCAATATGCACTCTTTCCCCAAAAAGCTACCCAAAAATTAGAAACTAGCCCATAAATAGCCCTTTTTCAGTTTGGAGCCAAAAAAAAAAATTCAATTATGATTTTTGGTAGTTTGGCACCGAAAATTACAATTTGAAATTCAAAAATAGAGTCCTAATTCGAAAATTGGCAATTTTCAAAAAATTGACCAACTTCCGGAAGCCATAACTTTTGATCCGAGACTCCATTTTTCGAACCGTTTGAACTGTTGGAAAGGTCTCAAAGTGAAGAATGTGCTAAGGACCATATTTTTTGGTTTTGATGATTTCTAGGCCATTTTGAGACTATTTAGTTCTTCAAACTAGACTTAGAATATTTTTCAGGGAAAAAAGCAGAAACTAAAACTTGAATAACTTGCAAATCAGGAATGATCTTGACCCGATTATTTTGTGAAAGTGCTTATTTTTCTGTCCTGAAGCTTCCCTTAAATTTCTACCCCCTCACGCCTTCAAATTCACACCTGCTAAAAATAGCAGTTGAGCAAAAAAAGCAAAAAAGTAGTTCAGAAAGTTGGGAATTCTTATTCAATGAAAAGGGTATCCAGAAATGCAAAAACATCTACAAAAAGCTAAATGAAAGTAAAGATATTTTTAGGTGATGCAGGATTTCCCTTACACCACTAGATGCTCCTATATTAGCTCCATAGGTACTTGGTCTCAAGGAGAGTTGAACAAAATGTGTCACAAGTCTGTAGAATTATGGAAGGTGAACAAAAGGTTCTACAGGCGCTCGATCCTACAGAGTTGAACAAAGAGATCCTGCAAGATGAAAGCACTTTATAGTTCCTCGAACTTGCAAAGGAGGCATCCCCAAGTGCTCAATCTTGAGGGAAGGCAGATGTGAAAGGCTCAACAGAGTTTGATGAGCCCTTATAGGTGCTCGGTCCTGCAAGGTTGATTGAAAAGCAACTTCATAGGTGCCCCTATAAAGCAACATGTTAATCCACAGTTAAAGCATGTTAGATAACAAGAAGCCACACAGGTAGATAGATAAACAGTCATGCAGATAGTCAACAATTGAAGGAGAAGCTTTCAAAGGGGTCCCTCAAGAACCCTTCAAAAGAAAAGTGGTCCACTCAAGGGACACTCTGTTTGAAAAGTGATAACTTTTTTCACCAGTGATTATAGCATCAAGGAATCCTTCTGAAAGATTTCTTTCATGAAGGAATTTGAAAGAAAGAATACTCCCTCGCAAGGGAATTTTTTTAGAATTCTTCATCATAGAAATTACTCCCTTCGCAGAGGAAATTTTTTAGATTCTAGCTTACAAATTCACAAGGAAATAAAAATTACACTAGGGGTCCATGTTGAAGAAAGAATTTTTTGAAAAATAAGAGATTTTTAAGAAGGGATTTGTTGGCCACTGAATATAGCTTTTTGAAAATTGAAGCAATATAATAGCCACCCTTAGGATGGTGTGTGTTGATCTCAGAGGCACGTGACATCTTAAGGAGAGAAAAGAAAGAATGAAAGTGATGTTGGGGCCCACATAACATGACGAGATGTAACTATGGTAATTTTGTCACACATGTGAGGGACAACACATCAGCACCACAACATCACAAAGTAAGCAAAGAAGAGAGAAAGATAAGAAGAAAGGACAAACAATGGCACAATGAACAAGAGACATGGGGATTTGATATTTCAAGGTCAAAGATACTTATAGATATAAATAGATAAGTATGATATATAATATATAAATGAACTGTCATCAACCCCCTACTATATTAGACCATGTGAAGAAAGTTATGTGCAATGAAAATGAAAATAAAAAATTGGGTCAACATGGAAGGGAGGCCTAAATGCCCCCAACACTTTTCATCATCCCAAATTTTCAAAAATCAAGGCATGACAAAGAGAAGAATGGTGTGAAAAATAGAAGAAGTTTACAACACAAAACACTCTTGTATCCAAGCACCTACGAGGGTGACAAGGGTCTTCCAAGAACGTGCATAAAATAAGCATGGGGAAACACAACACACACACAAATTTAATCTATAGATAAAGAAGATGCACCCCTAGTCCTGATCAGCTAAGAGGTCATCGCTCTCCCAATCTAGATCATTATAAGGGGAAGGAAGATGAGCCTGCAAGGGCAGGATAGCAAGGGGAGCACCCTTTGACACTCCTGTGACAAGATCCAAGGAAGAGGGCCCATCGGGGTCTTCTTTTCTCAACTCTTATGAGGTAAATGTCAACGATTTCATAAAAATCATTGACAGAGATTGGACATCGTCTATCGAGTTGAACATACACTTGATGAGAGTGCCATGTGTTAATTGAGTAGGCAATGAAAGAGGTGCCCGAGATCCATTGCTAACCTCACTAAAAGACTTAGGGGCAGTGATAAACTTCGGGGACGTCGGGGTTGCCTTCATTACTAAGATGACACGGGACAATGCAGAACTAGCTTCTCAAGAAGGTGACCCCTTCTTTCGACCCCCATTAGAAGCAAGGTGGTTCTTTGATTTGTGATTCATCAAAGGATGTGAGATCCCCATAGATGAAGCAGAAGGAGAGGAGGAAGCAAAGAACATTGCAAGAGACACCATTGATGTATTCAGCATATCCATCGGTTTGGTAAAAGGTGGGATGTATGAAAGGGACATCAGAATAGGAGGCTCAACTGAAGGCGCAATGAACACTTGCACCCTTTTAGGGTGAGGATCATCCATGCTTGCAAGGGGATTCATAAGTAAGATCAAGGCAGAGAGAACTGAAGAAGAAGGGGCAAAAGAGGAGGATATAGTAGACTTGACATCGAAATAGGAGTTGTTGGCTCCCCGTCTTCCTTCTACAAAGCAACCTGCTTAGTATCTAGAGCCTTCCTCTAATGCTTAAGCTCACACTCAAGAATTTTATTCAATTCTAGGAGCTAGAGGCAACAGGTTGAGAAGGTGTGAAAGGCTCCTTTTCAATCATTGGAGTATCCATCACAACCATTTTTGTGGAGGGAGTAACTCTTGGACAAAGATAAAAGGAAGAGATGCAAGAGCAGGAACAATAATAGGCAGGGAAGTAAACTTAAGTGCCTCAATGGTGGGCCTCTTCTCATTCACTACCTTAGAGGTAGGAGAAGTAGGAGGCCACGGAGGCTAAAACGTAGAGGCAACTCCATGGGAACCCTTCCCCTTACCATACAAGATGGGTTGAGGCACCGTGGGAAAGATAGGAAGGTTGGAAACTTGACAATTGGCCTTCTGCCAAGCAGGCACCATCGGAAACCCAAAGAGATGTATAGGTATCGAAGTTGACAGTGCCATAGCAGGGGGTGATCCCACAATAGTGGTTTACAATTTTTGGCCAAACTGGACACTGCAATTATTATTTTTAACTAAATCTTCATATTCGGGCACCTATAGTGGCTAAACCGTGAGGAATTTGAAGATGATGAAAACTAGAGTCTCATCACATTTTGTCTGTAGATTCTAAAAATATTTTTTTCAAATTTTTTGGAATCAGATTGCACTTTTTTTTCCATCTCCCACGAAAAATGGTTTTTTTCAAAAAATAACATTTTTAAAAAGTGACGCTCACCGTATACAACATAACTTTTTTTGTATAAAGGATATAATTCTAATTTTTTTGAATTTAGGTTTGTAACTATGATATCTAGCACTTTCATTTGGTCTCATATTTTTGTATTGAATATTTTTTCCTTAATCAAGTTTCGAAGTCAAATCAATTGCAATTCAGACATAGGCAGACTATATACAACATAACTTTTTTTGTATGTATCAAAATTCAAATTTATCTTTTTTAATGGATCAAGGACATCAATACCCAACATGAACATATTTTTTAAAATTTATTTTGATAATTTTCTATTTTTCCACATGTGCAAAATAGAGAGCTTGATTTTTGGTGAAAAACCTATGTTTAATAAAACTAAAAAATCACATACATAATAAATAAAAAACATATTAAAATTATATTCATTGGATAGCTCATTTTGAGGACTACCATCTTCCAGTTGGGTCTATGAAGTCTCCTCCATTTTCATCCTCAACCTGAGCTTCAAAGGGCGAAAATTTGGAGTCTTTTTGTGTCAAAGGGTGGGAAGGTGGGAAAAAGGGGGTTCACTCGAACCCCCAGGGGTTCGCTCAAATCCCTGTTCAGTCTAACCAAGGTTTGATCGAACCCCCTTTCCACAATGGGAAATGTGGGTTCCCACATGCAAAGGGGTTTGCTCAAACCTTGGTTCAACCAAACCCCTTTTGGGTTCGTTTGAACATTGAGTTCGCTCGAACCCTTCAAAATGAATTTTTTTGCATGGGTGAGGTTTTTGGAAGTTTTACTTCCTCACTCGAATTGTAAACCACTTTTGTGGGTTCACCCCAGAGCGAGAGGCAAAAGCAGATGGAACTAAAAAGGAAGAAGAATACTCTTGAGTAGACTTTTCCTCCTTTCTTTAAGCGGTAGAGGTAACCTTATGTTGTGATATCATGAAAGATTTAACTAAAATGGCATAGGGAGAAGGAGGGTAGGTCACTTTCAGTGCTTTTCCCCCATTCTTGTATTTTACATAAGTTTGATACAATAGGTTTTTCTTGGGAGGGAGCGGACCAATAGGGGAAAGCCTGAAGTGATCAAGTGAGTAGCCCCCACATGCTACCATCATTTTATAACTGATGCCATGGACTACATGTATAAAACCCTCATGAGAGAACTTTAAGCATTTTTGGATCACCAAGGGGATTGCGTTCATGGAAACTAGCCAAGGAATTCCTAGTTTCACTCTGAACAAGTCAGATCCTGAGATAATATCAAAGCGGGCATTTACAGTCCTGGGCCCAACCAGGACTAATAGGGTAATAGAACGATGGGAGGGACAGAAAGCCTAGCATATGTACATATAGTGATTTTAGACTCATCATATCCATCCTTATGTAAAAAATTTATCAACATGATCTCCTATGTGATAACATTAACCTAGCATGTAGGGTCAACAAGAATGCCAGTTACGGTATTCTCATTGATACAAGAAGTCAAAATGTATAGGGGAGAGGGTTCTCTATTAGCATTCATCAACAAGTCCTATGAGATAAAGGTTATAGGAGGAGACCCACTCACAAGCTACACAAATGGGATGGGAAGATGCATGAAGGAAGCCATCTCTATTTACACTAGAAAGGACTTTCTCATAAGCCCCCAAGAGTTTAACAATTAGACGGTGACTTATTCAAGGTTTCATTTCACAACACTAAGGGATTATTCTAGCTATGCCACTAGGGGTCGTAGGTTGGGTTACAAGGCAAGGTGTCTCGTAACACACACATGTACAACACACCTAGAACACGAGGTAAGACTCCTTCAATGCTACAAAACAAAACTAGAATAGTTCACATCAGGTTCACCAAAATGTAGAGGAAGGGGACCGACTGCTCTGGACCCTAGGTGACGAGAGGGTCTAGAACAATCAGCTACCTTGATCTACCTCATGCTAAGGGATTTTTTTAAGCTAGGTTTGATACTTTAGGGGATGAAAAGGAAGGAAAATTGATATGTTACTTTCCTTCTGTCAACCCAAAAGGTTTAGTGAATCAAGTGAGAAAATTTCCAAGTCTAAACTGTAACCTAGGCAGTTCTCTTCTAAAGTACTCTAGCACATAAGATAGACAATAGCATGACATGCCAACATCTGTACAAGCAAAAAGTATGAGGTACAGTCTAAACTATTAGATATCTGACTAACAACTTGATACACATAGTTTTATGCAATGATAGAAAGCAAAATCCAACTAAAAGATTAAAACAACAAGAAGGATACTTTAACTTAAAAGATGGAATTTGATAACAACAAGGGTGATAGAAATGCAACTTACAGTTGGTCCAAAGTCTTGAAAGCTCCACACGAATGAAGTACCTACACATAGTAGAATGAGGAAAAATTTTGGAGCTATTTTGGGGCTTGCCACACTCAAACCTCTGTTTCGGTGTTCCCACCTGCACAGATAGCTAGAATAGCCACAAATAGAGAAAGTAAAAGAAAGTATTGAAAGGAATAATACTAATAATTTCTAACAACAATATGTGACATAAAAAAATAATGATGCTAAATGAATGGACATCACCTCCCCAACAAGATGCTCTCAAGGCACATGAAGGGAGATGCGAGCTCGCAAGCTTGAAGATGCCAACATTGTCGCAACAACAAAAGGAGTAAAACCAGTAGAGTGTCGACTTGGAACTTCAAAATGGTGGAGATTGCTATGTAGAATGCTCAAGAAGTGTGAAGAATATTGATTGAGAGTGTAGAAGATGAATTGAATGTGAGAGATAGTGTTTTGAAGATGAATAGGATCCAAAAGAGTCATTCAAGGTTGATCAAAGGGCACAAGGATGTGTAATGATGGATTTCTGCAAGTTAGAGTTGTTAGTGTCCAATGCATGCAATATTAAATAATCCAATCAATCAATAGAATGCAAAGGAAAATAAAATAAAAGAATGAATAAGAAATCTCTCACCCAATTCTTTCCTCCATGGCTCACTTCTATTGTACCTTCTAAATTTGTTGTGATAATGAATTCCCTCAGATTGTGTGTGTGAGAAAATTCTATAATGTCTAGCCCTAAACAAAGCTTTGAAGGATTTGTATAAACTAAGGCAAAAGAAACTTAATTCTAGAATGCAAATAGCTAATATGACAAATGTAAAAGATATTAAGCGATAAGATTCCAAGATTAAGAGATGTCAAAAATGAGGACAAGATTGCCATTTTATAGAAAATGAAATCTTGCACGGATGGATAAGATGAGAGATTGAGAAAATTCCCTAAAATCAAAGGCCAAGATTTAAAGCGGCAACTCTCAATTAGGGTTAGGATAATATTGTCAAATGAGTGAATAAGATTTAATTAAATAAATTAAATCAAGGATAAATGTGACAGTGGGATGAAATTAGTATAAATCAGAAGATAAGAGGATGGGATTTTAAAAAATCAGTAATCTTAGCAATTACTTGATTTGTAGAAGAATATTTCCATTTTGAATTAAAATTAATTCAAAATATGGATTTAGTGACTTAGCAAATAATTGATTTAAGATTATTTACTAAAAGAAGAATCACTTAACTATGTGAAGTCATTTTAAATAAATTATTTTATTTAAAAAAGAGGAAAATGTCACATAAGACAATTAAATAATTAGAGATAATTATTTAATTTAGAAGAGGTAGTTGATTTGATTAAATAAATTAATAAATCTATTTAATTAAAAGAAGATTTTGAGGATTAGTGACATATTAAATAAATATATTAAAATATATTGATTTAATAATCAAGAGGACATTACTAATATAGATTAATTAAATAAACTGAGAATTTTATTTAATTATGAGTAGACTTTAGATAATTAGTGACACATTAAATAAATAAATAATATTTATTTATTTAATAATCAGGAAGAATAAAAGATCATGAATTAATTAAATAATTATGAATTATTTAATTAATAGTTGAAGGTGGGTTAGGAACATAATTAAAATGTCATAATTATGCTAGGATGAAAAATGGTAAAATAGTTCTTGCAGGCCTTGGTCATTTTTATGTGTCTACAGGATGTTACGCTTCATCACTAATGGATAAGTGTAACACCTCTGTAGATTCCAGGGGTGGGAATCCTGTCAGGACAACAACACACAACACAGACATCTGCGCATCACGCTAGCATCCTCAACAGAAATTCCCCCACTGACACTACAAACAACCACCAAATGGATGGAAAGCACATGGAGAAGATGGAATAGCATCAACGGGTTTGATTTTTATAAGGTAAGGGATGTAAATGGGGAATTAGCAAGGGGTGCAAATTCACACCATTACACATTCATCTTGTCTCTATGCCCTAGGTTAAGGCACCAGTCTTTATAGTTGTGTTTGGATACATCTCCTTGGTCTAAAATTTGAAAATCAATCATGTTACTCCAATTTCAGATG
The DNA here is from genome assembly GCA_007115665.2 of Sequoiadendron giganteum. NCBI lineage: Eukaryota > Viridiplantae > Streptophyta > Pinopsida > Cupressales > Cupressaceae > Sequoiadendron > Sequoiadendron giganteum. The sequence goes on along the minus strand of CM021100.1, from coordinate 190,057,101 downwards.
TAATTTATTTACATAATTTTATTTTCATGTTCTTATGCTATTGAATTGTTTGAATGTCTAAGAATCAAACCATCTACTAGAATTCATCTTTAATTCTTAGTCAATTTGTGAGAGCATATCTACTTATTACAACATATGAAGAAAATGGCAAAGGAGTCTTTAACTATGTTGTTAGGATCACCCTCCTAGGTCCTGTAGAGCCTAAAGTGTAGAGGGAATGCATTTATCCAACTTTCACCTATTCATTGGCCAACTCCTTAAATATATTTGATCATTAGACAACTAATCTATAGAGTATCTTTAAGTGTATCCTGGGAATTAAATACCATCAACAAACCCCTCATTCAATATTGGTAGTGATTTTTCCCAGTATTAAATATTATTCCCATGTGCAACCCCATATTAAATATTTGACCAATGTTACATACAACACATAAAGTGGCCCTAAGAATGCTAGACCCATGAGATGCACACACCTCTAGATTCCCTAGTTACACCACATAATAAATAAATATTGCATTATATCATTATGCAAGGTGGACACCACACCTTTTACTAAAAAATTCCACTCATCCACCCATCCCATTGTATTCCCAATTGATCTTTGATGGCTTGGATAACTATCCAATTCTTGAGCTTCATCTATTAATTTTTTGACATGTCCTAACAATCCTAAGCCATAATCACAATTGTTCCCTTATATCTAGATATAAAACAAACTCATCCCATGTAAATATTGTACATATTTTATATATCTAGCATCCTATAAATATGGTCGGTCTTGTATCACCATCTAAGTTAATCATTGTACATACATGTCAATATGTCTCATCCTTGTGTTTGTGTTGTTGCTAAGATCCCCCTACCAATCCCATGCTTTAACAAAATCCATTAGCCCCCTTGGGTTTCAAATATATTAATAATCTTTTTTCATGAGAATATTTGGTTCTACCCATTCATCCTTGGTATTTGCAGGATATCGTTTCTCAAATCAAGCTACATCTACCCCATCCATCATCCTTATGACAAAAGGTGCTTGAGATGTTTGTTATTTCATTGGTGTTTTTGGATATTTGTTTATCTTTCTTTTGAATTTCCTACTTTACCTATTCATGGCCACTCAATTCATCATATCATGGTATGCTTTGAATGGTGAAACTAGAAGGATGGTCTCGGCTTGTATGTGATGTGTATTCATTTGAGAATAAAAAATAGAACAAAGATGAATACATAAAAATTGAAAATTAGATCTAAAACACAATAATTTGAGCTCAAATTTAATCTAGACATTACATAAAAATATAGAAATTAAACACCAAAATATCATATTAAAGACAAAACATTTAAATAAATCTAAAACTAATATTAAATGTTCACTTTTATTCTTTATAATAGTTTTTTGAATAAATAAATAATATTTTAAAAATATATTTCTTTTACCTGATCAAGATTAGGTTATTTGCAAGTTACCTTTTTATATTATTATTAGTTCATATCGATGGGCAGGTTTACTATTGCATTCATTGAATTTTCTTTTTAAATAGTTGTTTGGCCAATCAAATTGTATTGTTTAAAATATTTTTGTCTTTTTCCTATAGTTGGGATTTAATGACATATTTTTTGTGTTTAAAAATTATGATTTATCTCTTTTTCTATTGGTTGGATTAGGTCTACTTTTCATTTTTGTTTAAGTAAATTAGGAAAATAGAGGGACATTATATATTCTGGCAAATATTTAAGCAATGCGAGAGATTTGGTGGCAGGTTGGTGGGTACTGAAGCAGTGAATGCATTTTTAATTAATTAAATACAAATTGTGCAAGATGTGTTGGAGGGCTGGTGGGTACACAAGCAGTGAATGCATGGTTAATTCATGAAATCTTAGGCAAATGTTGGGTTTTATTCAAGGGTAACCTGGTAGATTGGATTACTCGGCTCTCGAATAATGGCCATGTCAAGGAAGCACATTTAAGCTTTGGCTTCCTCCAACAAAACTTCTTCCTACACAAGGTGTCTACCATGAACAATGTTGTTATGTCTACTTTGAAGTATGGAGGGCAAGGCAAATGCAAGGTTTTTAATATTTTATGACAACCGTCATTATTTTCACTAACTATTTTTTGTTTGGTTTTCTTCTTGTAGTCACCACTACGCTTCATTTTTATTTTTATTTCCTTGCAAGGGTTTGAATATTTCCTGGCCATGGAGGTGGGCTTGCCATGAAATGCTAAAAAAATGAAAATTTAGGTTGTGTATAAATTTTTTTGAAGCTCAAGGTTTAATTTTTATGGTTTCCGCAAAATGGTGGTAAATTGCGAGAAAAATTTGTCTAGGGGCTTAATCAATGCTCAATGCTGAGATAATAGCATAAAATTTGGATATATATTTGATTGTGTCATATTTGGATAGATTTTTAGATTTTGAGGAGGTTTAGACGGTTTGGAGCTACGATTCCATTGATTTTTTTAGTGTATTCGGAGAACATTCTTGCTTAGCGTAAGTTTTACAGTCGAGGATTTTTATTTTCTGAAGATTTTAGCTCAGATGGGGTAAATTTTCTTTGCTTTGTGCTATCCACTGTAGAACTTGGCAAATCAAGATTTTAGGTCATCTAGGTTAGTGCATTGTCAAGAGCATCTTGTTCGTTTCCTTCATTGCCTACTGATGGTGGTTTTTCCACTAAATGCATGAATTTTTTTCATAAAATTAAACTTTTGATGCCTTGGAACTTGATGAAAACTTGCATATTAATGAAAAAATTGAGCCTCTTTTGATTTGTGTGCATGCAAGCAGGGGTTCAAGAAGGCAATTGAAAATTTTGAAATTGTGACTTATTTGCAAGCATCCCAAAATTTTATTGTACTCTTAGAAGGCAATTAAAAACAAATAAATGGATATCAACTTTGCAAACCAACATCGAATAGTGTTTCCCTATGCATAATCATAAAATAGTAGAAATTATATTGCTTTAAACAAGATACCAATGATAGAAAAATTGACATACTTTATTGTTAAAGCAGAAAAAACAAAGAAAAGATAGATTGAATGGGTTTTATGGATATCAACTTTTCAAACCAACAACAATAAAGTATGCATCATGTCATAAATGTAGAACAACTAGCTTCTACTCTTGTAATCTCAGCCATGGAAAGAGTGTTGGAAGAATGAAGAAGAATGTCTAGTTGTGCAAATTTCTGTTTTTCATTGATGTCACCATGTTGATTGAGTCATCAATTTGATTTGGTACTCTGAACCGGTATGAAGAACAATTTTACATCCTCTGGTATTTTGGTTTGGTATTTTGTTCTGCAATCCTCCTCTTCTAATCATCGTTGCTTGCAGTTTTGGGAAATGGTTCTTAGATGTTGGAAACCTGTATATTCAAATCTTATGTGCTCATGTGCTTGTATGGTGAGTTGGCACTATTCTATTGATCACATTTTATTATTAGGTCTATTCTTGGGTGACCTAATGAATAGCTAATATTGTAATGAATTAAATTTAGTATTGTGGATGTATGTGTGAATCCAAGCTGACATGATATAGCATGCTACATAGTTGAATTATTTTTGGAGAAGGTTTGTACTAACTTTTCGCCAACAGTTAGTCTTTTTGGTGAATAAAGATTGCATCTAATTAGGTCGACCTAATTGATGCTTGTGGATATATCAAATATTTATATTAGATAGTTTTGATATTGAAGTGCATGGAAAAAGGTGGAATGAATGTGAAATACGAATGAAAGCGAAGTGAATGTGAAGTATGGTGCGAATTTGAAGTGAAGTATGTGAAAATGATGAAGTGTGTTAAGTTTGTTTATTGAGCATCAAAGGAACCGAATCTACACTAGTTAGGTGTAACTCCATCAGTTCATGTTCTGGTTGTAAGCCATTTTGTTATTGTAATCTTTTTGTAGGTAGTGAGCCTCCTTGCTTGGACAGTGAGTCTTCTATGTAAGCAGTGAGCTTTTTTATCTGGGAGTGAGCCTCTTTTGTATCCTATTTTGGAACTATACTATATTGTGAGTTAACCCTCACCGTGGTTTTTCCCTCATAAGGTTTTCCACATAAAATTTTTGGTGTTCATGTGTTGTGTAGTTTCATGTTTTGTTAATGCTTTTAATTATCTTTACTGTTATATGCATTGAAGTAATTAGATGATGTTTATTCAATACGTTTAAGAAGATATTGATTCACCCCCCCCTCTTAGTATCTTGGAAATTCAACAATTGGTATCAAAGCTTTGAATCCTCAGAGAAGAAGCCTAACAGCTTGAGGAAGATCCTATAGATTGAACAAATGGATGATAAAGAAGAGCTCTAGGCTGCTCTTGAAGATCTTGACAAGGCTGAAAATGAAAATAGAGATCTGAAAGAAATTCTTGATGAGGAAAATGAATGCATCCAAAAATTGAAAGAGAAATTGAAGAAATTCAAAGAAAGACACAAAGAAGTGAGCAATTAAAACAAGCAAATGAAGAGATTACCAAATAAAAAGTGCAAGTGGAGGAAAAGAAGAGAATTGAAGAATTTCTAAATACAGTGGTGCAAAGCAAGTCTGATGTATGCTCAAGGCTTGAACAAGAAGTGGTGAACCTAAAAGAAAATCTAGAGAAAGTAAAACTCTGTGAAGATAGAACTTTTCAAGACAAGCTCCACCAAGCTTGATGAATTGATTGTAGGACATAGACCTTCTAAAGACAAAGGTTATCTGGGAAATGAAGCCAGTGAAAACTTTAAGAATGTGAAAACCTCAAATCGAGTGGACAATCAAAAGACTCAAGATAAAGGGAAGCAAAAAAGAAATCCAAGAAACTTTGTTAGAAGAGCAACTATCAGACAATCAAATGCTCAAAGGTGCCCATCCTTCAATGGTGTTTTCTTTTCATGTAATAAAATTGGTCACAAGGCAAATAAGTGTAGAAGTAGGATGAATTAGTTTTTTGGTTCCTTCTCTGGACAATGTTATGCATGCAAGAAAATTGGACATAAATCTATTGAATGCATATATCTCAGGTAAGAATGATTAGTTAGGTGATGATGAATAGGTTTAATGGAGGTAGAATGAATCAATATTTTTTTGGCTACTGCTATACATGCAACAAGTTTGGACACAAATAAAATCAGTGCAGTTCAAGGGTTAGTGGAAATCAAACAAATCAAAAAAATATTGTTTGCTATAATTGCAATAAACTGGGACATATTTCAAGAGTTTGCAGAAGTAAAAAGGGAAAGCAACTTGCTCTAGTAAAGAAGAATGAACCTATGAAGAAAATTGTAAAAGATGAGGTTAAGAAAGAAATGAACAAGATATGGAAAAATAAAGAAGAGCCAGAAACATCAGATGTGTCAGTGTCCTCATCCGGTGCAGACAGTTCCTCTGAGAATTAGACCTAGCATGGTCTTAGGGGGAGTATTGACAAAAAAATTGTTTGAAACCCCTAGAAATATGACATCTCAGATGTTAGCATGAGGATATGTTGTAAGGAATGAATAGGCAGAGGTATGCAAAATAAACTGGAAGAAAATATCTAGACATGTTTATTTGCAGAGAAAATTAGGGTTTCTCAGTGCAGTGAAAAAAGGTTTTTATCATCTTTTGAAACCTATTTCATTTAATGTGAATTAGGTTAGCATGATGGTGTATAAAGAAAAATTCATAAGTTATTTTTTATCACTTGTGCAATTGAAGAATTTGAAGAACAATTTAGAGTAGTCTTGAAGTGATCATGAAGTGTTTTGGAGCGATTGTGAGGAAATCTAGGGAAATCATTGCAAATAATTAAGAACAAAAAATGAAAGCGTTCAAAATCATCTCTCTCTATTTACAAGAAAAGGGAAAAAGAAGAAGTTTCGTTGAGCAAGATAAGAATGACGATGGAATCTGTTAACAGAGGATCGAGTGGAAATATTCTGCTAAGGCTGAAGTGAGTTGAGTTGGAAGATTTTGATCATTAAAAGATGAAGGAAATGGAACTAGGGTTAAAGAAAAATGAATTACAAAATGTAAAAACTTTGGGTATGGATTTATGGGGAGAATTTCCTTGGTTTTTAGATAAAGAATCCATCTTGTTCCTATTGAGTCAATTCAAGGATGGTAGCATTATTTTGGACAAACCCTATCCGATCACGAAGGAGGAAATTGAAGCTATTACTGGTTTGTGCAGTGTTGGTGACCTCTCTCAGAAGAAAACAGTAAAATATAAAGATGTGGAGGAGCTTACTGGGATCGACAAAGACCCCCAAGCTCTACTGATAAATACCATTATCGACCTTGCCGTACAGTATGTCACCTACAGTATCACATAAAATCTATTTCAGAAATCGTGAAGGTTCTACTTTGGCTATTCTTGTATATCTTGCACACATGATGGTGAAGGAAAACAAGAAGTTTGATTTGTGTAGCCTAATCTTGGAAAACCTAATTGAGAATGTACAAATGTCTTTGGTTGAGGGTTATCCTTTCTGGTTTGGTTCTTTTCTTATATGTTTGGTATTTTACTTTTTGAATTTGCTATCGGAAAGAGAGAATGTTAAGTGGGAATATGACATCCATGTTAGAAAGCAATTTTATAGGTATTTGGAATGTATGGAGGATAAATAAAGTGCATGCAAAGTCTATTTCTTATCCTTGCAGAAGGATCTATGCTCTACTCTGATAGTGTTTGGTGCTATGCCCAACAATCAATTTGAGGAGGGTTCCTCCTTCGATAAGAAGGAATTGGAAATTTTTATTGGTGGTTTCGCTCCAGAACCTAAAAAGAGGAAAATTAACAAAGAAGATGTCATCGCTATCTCGGAAGAGAAGGAGAATGAAGAAGACTCCCTACTTGGATCTAAATATTTTGATCCAAATGATATTCAGACGATGTTAGATAAAGGTGATATGAAGAAGATTGTTGAAATGTGGTTTGTCTGCCCTCCGGTGGATAGACTTAAAATCAATGATGCTTTGGTTGAGTATCTGCTCAAGAAGGGTATTGATATTTTAGATGTTTCTGAATCATTACCAGATAATCTAGAAGTTGTTGAAGAAACAATGTTGTTGGAAGGAATTGAAGGACATAAGTTTGAAGCTATGGTTGAGAGAAGATGTGTCAAAGCTAAAAAAAAATTATCCGAACACATTAGTGAGAAAAGAAAATGCATTAAGGAGATGTATGACATCTACAAGTATTTTCTCCGGTGGCTTGCAATTGTCGATAATTTTAGAATCAAAATTGAAGCCATTGAATCCGAGATAAATAGTATTGGAAATATTTTTGATTTCTTCAAAGACAAAGATAGAAAATAGAGAATAAGAGTTGGAGAGTTGCAATCGAAGTTGTTGACTACATTCAGAGACAAAGAGAAGATATGGTTAGAAATTTTTGGTTGGTTAAAGAGATTGTTGAGGTTTGGTTGGATCATCTCTTCATAATACTCTTTGATGCAGAAGGTTGTGAATGACAGTGCCTATCTCTGGATTGCCCCTCCTCATTTACGTTGCTGACTTTGTTGGATAGCATGTGTACTAGAATGGATTTTGTAGTGCTAGCTTTAGAGAGGATTCTTCCAACTGTGAGAGAGAGGTACAAGAAAAAAAATTAGGTGAAAAGTGTTATTTTTACTTAATTTTCTAAATGTTCAAATTTTTGGCCCTTTTTCTTTGATGGCAAAAAGGGGGATAAAATGAAAACAAAAATGAAAACAAGAAGAGATATTGAATTGTTGGAAAAAGGGGGAGTTTTGGAGTTTTGGGAGTTTTCCAATTTTGGAGTTGGAGTTTCTTTATTCGAAATGGGGAGTCAGAATTTATTTGTGTATACATTGTCACCATGTACATATGTTTACATCTTATTTTGGTCACCCTTTGCCATTGATGTCAAAGGGGGAGAGATTTGGATAGATTGTCATGTAGAAAGGGGAGTGTGAAGTTAAAGGTTATACATTCTTTTGGCACATGTTGCCATCAATGACAAAAGGGGAGATTGTTGGAAGAATGAAGAAGAATGTCTAGTTGTGCAGACTTTTGTGTTTTTATTGATGTCACCATGATGATTGAGTCATCAGTTTGATCTGGTACTCTAAACTAGTATGAAGAACAAGTTTACATCCTCTAGTATTTTGGTCTGCAATCCTCCTCTAGTGACCATCGTTATTCAAAGTTTTGGGAAATGGTTTTTGGATGTTGGAAGCATGTATATTCAAAATCTTGTGTGCTCATGTGCTCGTATGAAAATTTGGCACTATTATGTTGATTGCATTTTGTTATTAGGTGTATCCTTGGCCGACCTAATGAATAGATGATATTGTAATGAATTAAATTTTGTATTGTGGATGTATGTGCGAATCCAAGGCGACATGATATATCAATGTACACGATTGAATTGTTTTTGGAGAAGCTTTGTACTAACTTGGAGTCGATAGTTAGTCTTTTTGGTGAATAAAGATCGCATCTAATTAGGAAGAACTAATTGATGCTTGTGGATATATCAAATATTTATATTAGATAGTTTTGAGATTGAAGTGCATGGAAAAAGGTGGAATGAATGTGAAATACGAATGAAAGTGAATTGAATGTGAAGTATGGTTCGAATGTGAAGCGAAGTGTGTGAAAATGATGAAGTGTGTTAAGTCTATTTATTGAGCATCAAAGGAACTGAATCTACAAAAGTTAGGTGTAACTCCATCGATTCATGTTTTGGCTATAAGTCATTTTGTTATTATAATCCTTTTGTAGGCAATGAGCCCCCTTGCTTGGACAGTGAGTCCTCTATGTAAGCAATGAGCTTTTGTAACTAGCTATGAGCCTATTTTGTATTTGGTTATAGAACTATACTATATTGTGATTTAACCCTCACTGTGGTTTTTCCCTCATTAGGTTTTCCATGTAAAAATCTTGGTGTTCATGTGTTGTGTAGTTTCATGTTCTATTAATGCTTTTCCTCATCTTTATTGTTATATGCATTGAAGTAATTGGAAGGTGTTTGTTAAATAGGTTTAAAAGAATATATTGATTCACCCCCCCCCTCTCAGTATCTTGGGAATTCAACAAAGAGCACTACCAACAATAGATAGATCAGGGCAACCATATCCCTGCAAGCCATTCCAAACATAAAGATGTGAAATTTTTGTGAGGAATTTATAAGGAACAAAAGAATTGTGTATAGCTTGCCTCTAACGTTACTGGTACCTCCAACCACCTTAATATTAATATATTTATTGAATCCTATGTAATGTAGTGTCGAAGTTGGCGAGGATGAGCCCTTTAAATAAAGAATGGCGCCCTTTTAGTTTTTTCTATACAATCAATATGTGATGCATTGCATGTTTTCATCAATGGAGAATTTGTAGGTATAAGGCCATCTAACATCCCTAAATCCAGAATGTGCCTTCTAATTTAGTACTGTTCAGTCAGATATTTAGAGTGGATTAGTAATTGCTAAATTTTTATCTGTGTTTTTGGTTTTTGGATGTTAAGATATAGAAATTGAGAGTTGGTTGGAATTTTCATGTTGGATTTATGCTTTTCATGGGTATTTGTAGGCTCTCAATTTAAAATTAAGGAAAAACCAAAAGTGAGGTGTTCATCTGGTGTGAAGCTTAGGGTTGGAACAAATATAATTGCACTCTTGAGTATGACAGTCAATTTACAAGTTTGTTTCAAACCACATGTAGTTAGCTGCTCTTGTATTTTTTGTTTTGTTTGTCAGATGCATAAGTGAAAAAATTAGGTGTATGAGTGTTAATTTCTTGTATAAGAATTTAGTCATTGGTTGTTTATGTGACATATAAAACTATTTTACAAAAGGACATACAAAAGGAATAGCATATAATCCTCAGCCACCCATTCACTTTTATTTTTTTTCTCTCATCCATTGAGACAATACTTTCAATGGCTATAGCTCTTGATAAAAATAAAATTCCATTCTTCCTCTTGTAGAGTTTTGATGGAAGTAGCCACAACCCAAATAAAAGTTGCTAATATAAATACAACAGTGACTCCATGGGTAGGGGTAGTTATCATAGTTACCCTGCTCTCCCTTTCATCCCCACTTCTACTTCAGCTTGCTAGACCTAAGAAGGTAAGTTACTTTTCCTTGAAAACAGTTTCATTTATACTACTTTCTTTGAATGGATTGTCATCTTGCCATCCCATGTGCCCGAGTTACTAGATATATTTGGCCAACATGTGACTTATTGTCTGTAAGCCATTTTTGGGTTTTTTTAAAACTACATGATCTCCGAAGCAAAACATTTTCAATTTTATTGACTTATTTTTTCTTTGTTTGAAAATATGTATTTTTGTGCTTATACATGTAGAGACTTAGAAAATGTGGCCAATGCTTGGGCATTGGTAACAATGTAAATCCTCACTAACTAGAAAATCCAATGAATTAATTTGTGTTTTAATTGGACACTAAGGATTTCTATGCTTGTAGTAGATGGACCTTGCTTGAAAACAAAGAATTTATAGTTGAACAAAATGAAACATATTTCCTTTTAACCTCTTCACAATATAATTATTTGAAAATTTGATCTTAGATACATTGTTATTGGTGATCATAACTTTGAGTACATAAAATTGAATCAAACAAAATAAAAATTTAGTTTTTACTGTTGAATTATTGAATATTTAAGATGATCTTTTATTCATTTATTGAAACAATTTTATATTTGTGTAAGTACTCTTTTGATAGGTTGTACAAATCATTCTTGCTTAAGTGGCATGAAAGTTTATTGAAACAATTTTATATAAGTGTGTAAGAAATATTTTGATAAGTTGTACAAATCATTTTGGTTTAGATGATATCAAAGGTTATTTTAATTCAACAATTTTCTTTATATTAATATGAAAAGTTTTTGGATTTGATAATGAGCTTTTTTCATGTGATGGTTCCATTCAAATTCCATGATCTGTTATAAGAAAATGAAAAGCAAGAGAAGAAGAATTCCCCTTATATTTGAACCATTTCTCCTAAAAAATGGATCACAAAGAGTGATTCCATATTAATTCCCCAAAATGACGTTACATAATGATGCACTGTTAAAGCACTAAAATGCAAAAAATCTTCAATGATGTTTTATTTTTTTGTTATTTCCATTAATAGGTGATAAATTATATATCTACAATGCTTGTAGGATTAGTGACAAATCATATTTTCATACACTATTTTATTTGTGTGGGTGTTCTTATTTCCATATTTGTATTGCACGAGTACCATGCCTTTGCATGTTTTGTAGCTTTGCTTGATGTGAAAGGGACAAGGCAGACAAGGTAGTTTGTTAGGATTTTATGACTTCTTATTACTTTATTTCATATATAGTTCATTTGTAACTGCTCTGGCTTTTCAAGAGAATTGTTCACAGGAGAGCCATTAAATAAGTGCTCAACTTTTGTAGGCAAGGGAAGAAAACTATATACACAATATGCAGGAAAGGGAATAATAAACAAGTGAAGGTGGATGCATGATATACATATATATATCATATAGTGGAACTAAGTCTTGTATTGGTGTAACATACCATTTTGTTTGGGAAAAGCTAGTCATTTTCTTAAGGAAAATTTCAAAGCCTTCTTTAAAATGAAATTTGAGAGCTCTTTAACATCTTTTGCAATGCTATATGAAAAGAAGCTTCTATGTGTTAACTGAGTATAGAACTAAAACAATTGCATCCCAAAAAGTAAAAACTATTAAATAGTGATTTGAATCAAAATCATTTAAACAAGTCTTAAGAGGAATCACAAGGCTTAATTGAGTATTATTGATTGTCACTTTAATGATTTTCCACATGAGATACTAACTCATGATTTATTTGCTTATGGTTACAAAATATTGTACCCCATTTTGAATCTTGAAATGTAGGGACTCTTGGTTCAATTACACTTAGTGTATTTAAGGAGGGAACACAGGACTGGCCAATACAAAGTGGTCTTATCAGGTTTGGGCCATGTTAATGCTAATCTATTCTTTTGTTTACTTGGATAGGATACTATAATCTAGAGTAGAAAAGAATAGTTTATAGACAATTAATTATTGGTTATAGAGTATGTGCAAGATCATGATGGGCCAAAAAGTGGCGATATGTAAGTGATATGATGGCCCATGTGGCTAACGACTTTTTTTTACCCAAAATTGATGAAACAAAAAGGGTTTTTAAAGGAGATTCTCAAATTTCCACCAATATAAATTATGCTTTACTTTTAATTTAATAAATTATTATTATTCATTTTCTATTTGAATTATGACTAAAGTCCTAATTGATAGGTTGATTGAAAAACATCTATAGTTATCAAACGGTATCACATTTTTTGAATCTGAAACATGCATCACATTCTATGCTTCACAAACTATAGGATTAAAAAAAAATGAATTTCATGAAGTTTTGACCAAGTTAAGGTGGTTAGACATACAAGTTTTTATAATTTTTAAAAATTGTAATAAAAAATTCATAATTAATTATTTACATAGAAAAAAATTACAAAAAAATATGAATCACATCAGGACATTAGTCCTCTACTTATATATAAAATATTATAAAAAAATATTATCATTTTATTGTGGTTAGGGTGGTCAAACGAACACCTACTTCTTATTTTTCCCCTAAAATTTAAGTACTACTGCATTGAAATTTTAAATTTTCACCAAATAGATTTTTTTTAAAATAAACCTAGTAGTTTAGAAACTACATTAAATTTGTTATAGATTCTATTCTTACATATTTTTGAAATAATATAGATAACTTATTCAAATTCTTACATCAAGTTTCCTAACTCCAATTTTCTGAATTTTCATCACCACTTAAGGGTCCGCTTTTTCCATGATGATCCTGCACATACCCTACATGTTTTAGATACAATAATTTTTTTTGGGACACAAAAGGATAAAATTCATTAATTTTGGATCAAATATGTCATCTTTTGTCTTCATACTAAGTGGGTTGATACTTGTCCTTTGCATATGGTCAACATTGGATATATAAGTATAGAAGTAGAACATCTAATAGAGATAAGTAGAGAGATGCTTTGATAATTGGACATATGATAGGCAATGCTTAAATTTAAAGCATATTTTTGGCTATATGCCAACCAATATTGGAATTGAGGTTGAGTATTTTTTCTTCCTAACATCCTATAGTACCATATATTACTCCTTTGCAACATGTTACAATTGGGAAAAAAAATAAAGAGATGCTTTGATAAATGGGCATTTGACAGAGAGTGCTTAAATTTAAAGCCTATTTTTGGCTGCATACCAATGAAGATTTGAACTAAAATTGATTATTTTTCTTTCATAACATCCCACTAGCACCATACTTTTTATATATACTCCTTTGCAAATTATAGCAATTGGATTATTTTCTTTGTTGCATTTCACCTGTAACTAGTGGATCTGGGTTCTTTTTCATTATTTTCTCCTTAGATTATAGAAAAACTTAAATTTATTGATTCATATCCAAGAAAAATGAGCATGAGAATTAGGCATAAAGGATGTTCTTTTGGAGCTCAAATGTGAAAGGGTGAATCATATTGAATGGATTACAAATTTGTGGTACAAAATTTCTAAGAGAAATTCTTTGTTTGGCATCTTGTGATTTATCATGGTTGATGATACATGTCCAATTGATTTTGTAATACTTTTCTAATGTATATGTATATCTTACCTTTTGTGCATGCAGGTTGGTTTGAAAGGTGAATCAATGGATCTCCATACAATAATAGGGCATTCCTCTATTGAATGGATGAAAGTAGTTGTTCCTCGGATACAACCACTAACATGGTACAAGGTATGCTCCTAATGTTAAATGTTAAATCCATGATTTTATGTCACCAACCATTGGGACCATGAAAATGTTTGCATAGTTGTAATTTTATACATTGTTTAACTTTTTTCTTTAAAATCTACTGTACAGGTAGTACTTGATACACCTTTCCAACTCAAGTGTTACCAACCTAGGTGGATTATATGGTCAACAAGTAGTTCTTTACCTTTTCCAAATTGTAATGATCATTTTTCCAAGGATCCTATATGATTTCTAGTTTAGTAGATCATGCCTAGAAATTTGTTGTTACCATGTATATAAAAGTATTTAAAGGCCAAGTTTGACTAGTCAAGCACTTTTGTTACAAGAAAGATGTTCTACAAATGTATCAATAGTTAATATCCATTTTAGCATATATAGCTAATTTAAGAGCCCAAATCTAGCTTGCTTTCCTATTGACTTTATTTTTTATGGCCTATTTTTCATGGGCATATGTTCTTTTCTAAACTCAAAGAATAAAATTAATTATAATTAGTTTATTCAACTAAATGAATTGAATTTAGAAATAGTATTTAAATATATTATAAAAAATATAAAGATGGTTTAAATATTTAACTATGTGGGGTAGGAATATATTATATTGTACCTTGTACTTAATGAATATATTTCATTGTATCGTATCCACCAATTATATAGCCAATGTCTATGCAAACATTCAAAAATATTACTATTAATTAAACATAATAATATGGCACTAAAGAAGATAAAATACTTTAAAATTTCTAACTTATTACTAATATTTATATTTTATATGTCTTGTATATAAAAATAAAAATAAAAAATTATATTTTTAATATCTTCATTTTGTAAAATGCTTTTAAATTTTTAACTTATTACTAATATTTTTATTTTATATGTCTTACATATCTAGTCAAAACCATTTATATGTGAACAAAGAACTATGTTTAGTAAATATTTTTTTAAATATGACCTTTTTTTCTCACAATATGATACTCACTTTGCCCATTTCCCTATTACTACCTTGACAAATAAACTCTCCACCTTCATACTAAACCAATTTAAATTCCTTAATTACTTTAATATAAAAATTTATTAGTATTATTTAATAAACACACAAAAAATATGAAATTTAATATACACTGGTTTTGACAACTTTTAATGCACAAAAACATTAAACTAATTTCACAATATCAATAACATACTTCAACCTCTATATTTTGTTTTTCATAAATTTCAACTAAAGTAATCAACATATACTAGGGGAAACGTACCAGTAGCCGCCAAGGCTAACTTCACGCATTCGTCCAAAGTGCAAAATAGGTCTGATTTCAATTTATTTATTTTGGCCTTCTTTGTAAGCGAGTTAGGACCTTTAAAAAGAAAAAATTGACTTGTGGGTATTTAAAATGCGCCTTGTAGAACCCGTCAAATGAAAAGTGCTAAAAAAAAGGTGTTTTTAAACCTCCACCCGTTACATTTTCATGACTTCGCCCATACCCGTTCATTCTAAATCCAAATTTTTTAAAAAAAAAAGCCTATTTACAATTATCAATTAACCTATTTCAAATTATGTTTGTATGTGGGCCCAGTCAAAATATCACGTGGGTCCACTAGGAGGTGATCACTTTAATCTCAACCTCACCACATTACATTGCTAACCATGTTCCTTATATGCTTCATCAAGCCACGCGTATGAGTTTAACTCACCACCTGCGCTTGTTAACCACGTGCCCCATTTTCCTTCATCAACCCACGTTTAACTCTTAACCTAACCACGGATTGTTGGGAAACTTTAAGCCCTAAACTCATCATCTCCCACAGTTTTTTCATCATGGTCTCCTCTCTCCCACTGTCGACGCGAGCTCGTGCGGCCATGGCGACTTCGTCCGACACCCAAATGTTGCATGTAACGTCTCCACCTCTCCTCACCTGCAAGTTTGTTTGTAGAACAATGGGTTTTCCTTGGTGTCGACAGTGTTTGAGTGAATTTTGGTGTGTTTAACAGTCATTTCTCTATATGGCATTAAGGTAACTGACTGTAATCATTTCTATTTACATGTGACTGGTACAAATTTGATCCCTTGTGGTTTATTTTGTCTATGCCATTGACGGTTTGCCTAGGTTTGACTGTAATCATTTCATTTTACATGTGACTGGTACAAAATTGATCCCTCATGAATTATTTTGTCAATGCCATCGAGGGTTTTCCTGGGTATGACTATAATCATTTCTTTTTATATGTGACTGGTACAAATTTGATCCCTCATGAATTAATTTGTCTATGCAATCGAGGGTTTGCCTGCTATGATTTTATTTGACATTATTTTATGAAATAATCACATGTAATGTGATTCAAACAGAACATTGATGGAATTTTGACCAAGCATAATAATGAAAATTAGTGGGTATATTGTCAAACATCAGTATAATCATGAAATTTTATGGGTTTCCAGTTTTAACCCCAAATTATTGAGGGGTTTCAGCATACGGGTTAATGGGTGGACGATTTCTATATTCAGTAATTATAATACGCACATGAAATTAAATGGGTTTGCAAATTTTGTTGGTTCTCTTCAAATCCCTACATTATCATGATGAAACTTGATGGGTATACAATTTTTTTCTCAAATTATAGAACAGTCAAGCAATATATTTATATATACAATCATGTCATGTAGGGTTTCATTATATAAAGTCATGCAAGGTTTCATCACAATTACCTTCCCAGACAATGATATGTTTTAATTACAATGTATATATATTTTAGCAGAGAATGATATATTCTTTTCAAACAATGATATGTTCTTATCAAATTGTATATATATTTTTTGCAAACAATGATATATTGTTTTTAGACAATGATATATTGTTTTTAGACAATGATATGTTATTATCAGAATGTATATATATGTTTGCAAGCAATGATATATTCTTGTCAAGCAATGATATGTTCTTATCAGATTGTTTATATATTTGCGGACAATTATATATATATGGGTGTGTGTGTGTGTATGTGTGTTTATATATGTACACACACACATACACACACACACACACACACATATATATGTATATGTATATGTATATAGGTATATATAGGTTCATGTGATGAAACCCTACACAACATGAGGCTTCATATATATATATATATATATATATATATATATATATATATATATACTGATAATAAAGTATAATTGTATGCAAATACAATTATATATTATTATCAGATTATATATATACACACAATTTGATGTGAATATATCATTGTATGCAAATACAATGATATATTATTATCAGATTATATATATACGTACAATCTGATGTGAATATATCATTGTATGCAAATACAATGAAATATTCACATCAGATTGTGTGTATGTATATATAAATTCATGCCCTGTAGTGTTTGATCATATGAAGTCATGTATGATTTCATCATATGGACCTTAACATGATCCTCATATGGTTCAAGTAATATTTTGATACGTTTCAAGTATTTTTCAACCATGTTTTTTTGTCGTACCACCCAATGAATTATTGCAGTTTGATAAAAAATATAACTATGATATGATTATAAAACGTCCTAATGTTGTTGTTGTTATATATTTGAACCTCATAGCTAAGTCTCTGATATGTTTTATGAGGGTTTCAACCTTGTATTTTTGTGGTATCACTAAGTACACCAGGTTTCAGTGTTTGTCAATTAAAAAAATCAGAACACTTTGATTACAAACATAATTTGCTGACAATGATATGTTATTATCACATTGTATGTATATATTTGCAGATAATGATATATTCATATCAGACTGTATGTATATATGAATATATATACATACAATGTGATAAGAATATATCATTGTCTGCAAATTGTAATCTGACAAGAAATTTGTGGGAGATGATGAGTTTAGGGCTTAAAGATGCCCAGCAACCTGCGGTTAGGTTAAGAGTTAAATGTGGTTTGATGAAGGCAAATGGGGCACGTGGTTAACAACCGAAGGTGGTGAGGTAAACTCATACGTGTAGCTTGATGAAGCATATGGGGCATGTGTTTAACAATGAAATGTGGCGAGGTTGAGATTAAAGTGACCACCTCCTATCGGACCCACGTGATATTTTGATTGGGTCCACATACAAACATAACTTGAAATAGGTTGACTGATAATTGTAAATAGGCTTTTTAAAAAATTTATGCACCATTCAAATTAGACAGGAGTGGCCACTACAGTATGAATAGACTGATTATTTGACAAGAAAATTCAAATTTGAAATTCAATCATCATAATTCAATGCATTCAATACGAATTCTCCAGTGTCATTTTTAGTATGAATTGTCATATGCTTTCACTGCATATCCTCTGCAAAATTAAGCTCAGTACATATAATGAAAACAAAAAACATATTATAATTCATATAAATAACTGAATTTATGCAAGCCCCCTATTTTATCAAGCACACTCCAATGTTTTTATAAGAGAAAATTTCCACGGTCATTCCCTCAATATCCTCTACAAAATTTAGAGCTTACTAATGGAACCTATGCACATTCCTCTTAAAAAATAGCTTATTCATGTTGGTACACCCAGAATAACTAAATTCATGTTTTAATTTATCAGTATAATGGATTTACATTAATGTCGTATGTTTCATTATTCAATATACTCTTTTATATTTATGTACTGAGTGTTTGCATTATTTTGAGGCACACAAATTATTTAGTTTTCAGTTAGTTGTTCAAATGAGCATTATCCATTATGTAATCATATCACATCATTGTATGATGTGATATAATCTATTTTATTCCACTTGCTATATGTGTTTCAATAAATTGATTACATATATGTATATACATATACATGTACATGCATTTGTATATGTACATACATATATATATACATATAAATGTACATGTATATGTATATACAAATTTATATACACTGTTATTTTCAGCTTTATACTAAGGATCAGAACATTGTGGATTTTAATGCTCCAATCAAAACTCTTATTGTTGTGCATGCAATATTGTAAGGATGATTTAATGTGGGAATGTTACAAGTACCGAGTACTACCCCCGTTTATTACAATTATTTTGCAGGCAAGCGGAAGCGTCGAGAGGTGAACCAAGTATGTGGATTATCAACATACCATGGAAGCTATGTTTGTTAACACAATAAACTCTATAGGGACATTTTGCTCTTAATGCTTTATGATATGCTTATATTTTCTGTTGTATTGTTTTCATAAATATTTTGTTCAAGTACAAATGCTTATTTGATTCGATGAATATATTTAACTACATTGGTCTCTTAATGGTAGGCATGTGAGGATTTGTCCGCAATCAACAGAAGGTATTAAGCGTTAATGATAGGTAAAGTCTTTGACTTTACTTTGGCAATGGCCTAGTAATATAGAAAACTATGTGATTTTATATATATGGCTGAAAGTTAGATGAATTGAGTAAAAGTATAGAATAATTATGAGATTAGTTAACTCTAGTTTATTCTTATCAAATTGTATGTATAAACAAACTATTAGGGTAATTATAATATGAAGTAAGATATTAATATTAGTATTATGTTTTATTGCAAATTTATTGTGTTAGAATGAAATCAAAATAACAATATTATTATGGAAACTTCAAGGTCACGTGTAACTGGATTTATTTGAAATAATATGAAATCTATAGAGGGTTAACTTAGAATTTGTTAGAGCAACTAAGAGTGCAGTTCAATGTGGCTAGATTGTGATAATTGATGGTATAATATATAATGTTGGTAAAATATTAATCATTAAGAAAGAACTAGTGATCGACAGTTATATACAATCTAATAAGAATATATCATTGTCTGCAAATACAATGATTTCAATTTGCAGACAATGATATGTTATTATCAGATTGTATATATATATACGTACAATCTGATAAGAATATATCATTGTCTACAAATATATACATACAATCTGATAAGAACATATCACTGTTTGCAAATACAATGATTACTATTTGTAGACAATGATATATTCTTATCAGATTGTATGTATATATATATGCATATAATCTGATAAGAATATATCATTGTATGCAAATACATATATACAATTTGATAAGAACATTTCATTGTCTATAAAGAATATATCATTTTCCGCTAGGAGGTGGTCACTTTAATCTCAACCTCACCACATTACATTGTTAACCACGTGCCCCATATGCCTTCATCAAACCACACGTATGAGTTTACCTAACCACGGCTTGTTGGGCATCTTTAAGCCCTAAACTCATCATCTCCCATGGATTTCTTGTTAGATTACAATTTACGGACAATGATATATTCTTATCAGATTGTATGTATATATGAATATATATACATATAATGTGATAAGAATATATCATTATCTACAAATATATACATACAATGTGATAATAACATATCAATGTCTACAAATTTTGTTTGCAATCAAAATAGGTCCGATTTTTTTTATTGACAAACACTGAAATGTAGTGTGCTTAGTGATACCACAGAAAATACAACGCCCTCATAAAACATATGAGAGACTTAGCTATGAGGTTTGAATATATAACAACAACAACATTAGGACATTTTATAATCATATCATAGTTATATTTTTTATCAAACTGCAATAATTCATTGGGTGGTGCGACAGAAAAACATGGTTGAAAAATACTTGAAACATATCAAAATATTACTTGAACCGTATGAGGATCATATTAAGGTCCATGTGATGAAATCGTACATGGCTTCATATGATCAAACACTACATGACATGAATATATATATATATATATACACACAATCTGATGTGAATATTTCATTGTATTTGCATACAATGATATATTCACATCATATTGTGCATATATATATATATATTCTGATAATAATATATCATACAACGATACATTATTATCAGATTATATATATATAATTTGATAATACAAGGCTGAAACCCTCATAAAACATATAAGAGACTTAACTATGAGGTTCGAATAAATATCAACAACAGCATTAGGACATTTTATAATCATATCATAGTTATATTTTTTATCAAATTGCAAGAATTCATTGGGTCGTGTGATAGAAATACATGGGTGACAAATACTTGAAACATATCAAAATATTATTGAGCGCTTGTATTTAACTTCTTCTCACCTTAAAAACATGTGAGGTTCCAAACATAATAACAGCAGCATTACAGATCTTATAATCATATCACAATTATAACTTGAAGCATATATTTTGATTTGATATGCAAAGCAGATCAACAGAATGTACTGCTACATCAATCAAAAAACAAAACTCAATACCAACATATTTAGTTTTTCATATTGCTAGGAAAAGAAGGTGGCATGAGATATCCGCCAGTAGCTGAGTCTGTTCCACTTGAAGGAGGTGACACTTGGTTAATTGAGGTTTGAAGGCATGTTGCTATTTGAGCAAGCAATGTTTGGCTTGCATCTGCAGTCAGTCCCATTTGTTGTGAGGAACTCCCAACTTGCATATGGTTGATAGCTGTAAAGGCTAGTTCCAATATGTTCATCATATCAAGCAGTATAGGGTGTTGGGGGGGTATAGGATTCCCCGCTGTAGACTTAGGTTTTATCCTCTTTGCTTGTTTAGCTTTCTTTTCAACTGCTTTTTGTAGACGTTCAGCCTTGCCCTACTCTTGTTTGATTGCTTTCTCCCACATTCTAGTTATCTTCTCCTCATCTTCTATTGATTTCCTTGCTTGCTTCTCAGCCCTCATTGCTTCCTTTTCAATTACTTCCGCTTCAAGTTATGCCTTTCTCTTCAACATTTTCTCCTTTGTACGTTGTTGCAACCCTGCTTGCCTTTTCTTCTCTGCCTCTTGTTCACTGTACATTTTGATAAAGGCGTCTGATGTAAGTACTTGGGACTGCCTACTAAAGTGAAGCACTCTTGAATGACCTCCTCGTGATGTTCCTTGCACCCTCTGCACTGGAAGTTTCAATAATTTGCTATTTCGTTTGTTTGATTGTTGTCCATCATGTGGGGTGCATGGCACAAACTCAGCTTCGTTGTCACTATATGCATTTTCATCTTCACTTCGACCATCACTATTCTCTTCCCAATTCCTTGCATTAGTGAAGTAATGTATCACTTCAACCGGATCAAGGTGTGGTGGGGATGGCATAGAAAGGCTGACTTCTTCCTCAATTGGATTTAATTTCACTCCAAGGTTCGTGGCTGCTTCATGCATCCAATCCAATTGACTGATTGGAGTTGGCAAACTCAAACCAACTGATGTAGTCTTTGTACCTTCATTGTAGGGTGCAATAAGAGGTTGGACTTCCTCTTGGAAAACTGCAACAGCTGGCTAAATTTCTAGTTGAATGTGTCTTGTAGTTTTAGTGTCCTCATTGTGATTTGTTGTAGTTTTTGTATCTTCATTGCAGGGTGCAATAAGAGGTTGGAATTCTGCAACAACTGGCTAAATTTTTGGTTGAATGTGTGTTGTAGTTTCAGTGCCCTCATTGTGGTCTGATGTAGTTTTTGTATCTTCATTGCAGGGTGCAATAAGAGGTTGGACTTCTGCTTGGAAATCTGCAACAACTGGCTGAATTTCTGGTTGAATGTGTGTTGTAGTTTCAGTGCCCTAATTGCATACCCACACAAAACCATCAATTTGTTCCTCGTTGTAACCAAGTAGACGCAGAAATGTCTCTGCTGCCATAACATCCTCTTCATCTTCCATCATGCAAGCATCATTTTTTGTTCTAGGACTTGGTACATTGTCTTCAACAATATAGCCCTGACTTGGCCCCATGTCCCTGTCAAGGGTTGACTGATCAAGTGGCCAAATACCTATTCTACAGAACCCACTAATAATGTTGGATGGTGTCAAATATTTTTTGAAATCTTGGCTTGCTAGAGTTGCCAACTCTTCACGCCCAATATCGATATGTGGGTTGTTAGCTTGCCAGATGGTTTGTTGTTCTCTGAAATATGCCTTGAATGGAGCAAAAATGCTAACATCCAATGACTGCAACTTGTGACTGGTATGAGCAAAAAGTGTTAACAGGTCTATTCCTAATTTTCTTACTTTTTCAATGGTTTTGAAAGCCACGTGGCTGCTATGGCCGTCAAAAATTAGAAGGGCCCTATTTGTTGGTGAAACCCCACTAGGGATATTACCTACAAAATGGTCCAACCATTTGACAAATAGTTCCTTTGTCATCCAAGCATGTTCTTGGATTGCCATCAATGTACCTATTTCATAATTTACTATATAATTTTGCATATGCTTTTTTTATTTAAACAAGTAGAACCCAGTAATACTTAACCCAACTGCACTTACACAAGCCAACACTATGATCCACTCTCTGCTCTTTGAAACCAAATGTGGCACACTTTTCACACCCAATTTTGCAATAACTCTCATACCGCAGTTCCTACTAGCTTGAATACTAGTCTCATCGTAGTTCCAAATTCGGCTTGCTCCATAGTGGTTAAGGTTAATCATATTCTGAAGGTTGTCATAGAAAGCTTGCACAACAGAAGGACAGACCATAATTGCTTTGCCACTATCCACTCCTTCAAATGTTTTGATTGTCAAATGTGGGTACCTTCTTTGAAATCTTGCCCACCATGACCTCTCGAGGACACCATTTGTGAATGGATTGGGCCGAGTTGAAGTGATTTGGGAAACTATGGATTGTAGTTGATTGACCTACAGTCTATGGCCCAATTTTGCCATGTCCTTGCACCATTGGACAACTTCACCCTCCTCCTCATGAGATAATATGGTACGTGGACCCCTCTTCTTGGTGGTGGTAACTCCTAATAGCCATGCCCTCAAACTGCTAGGTGGCTACCCCACTTGATTGTTGCTGCCTTGATTGACATGTTTTGTTGTTTGACACTTTTAACTGCTCCTTCCATATCAGCATATGTCCACTACCTAATGGGTATAGGTGAGGGCAATTGTACATCGGGCTGAACATTTGGCTGAGCATCTGGCTGAACAGGTGGTTCGGCTTCTATTGTGTTGGTGGCTTCATCCGTAGAGTCAGGAACGTCTTCTTGTGTGGGAATTGCATGCACTTCCTCTACAAGCTCTTCATCAACGAAGTGCACCCCAAGAGTGACTCTAATGGCACATGGTCCTCTACCTACAACACTTTTAGAGAGTCTTCTAGCAGGTGCCATTATATTCCACTTAACCTATACAGACAGTAAAAGTTGCATAACTTGGTAGTGCAACAAAGAATATATCATTGTCTGCATAGATATATATACAATGTGATAAGAACATATCATTCTCTGCTAAAATATATATAATTTGATTACAACATATCATTGTCTACGAAGCTTGAAGTCATTAAATTTCATGATTATAATGAAGGGATTCAAAGGGAATCTGACAAAATCTGTATACCCATTTATTTTCATGTGCACATTATAATTACAAAAAATAGAAAAATCTACCCATTAACCTGTATGATGAAACCCATAAAATTTCATGATTATACTGGTGTTTTTCAAAATACCCATTAATTTTTAGGATTATACTTGGTCAAAATTTTGTCAATGTTATGTTTGAAACACATTACATGTGATTATTTCATAGAAAAATGTCAAATAAAATCATAGCAGGCAAACCCTCGATTGCATAGACAGATTAATTGACGAGGGATCAAATTTGTACCAGTCACATGTAAAAAGAAATGATTACAGTCAAACCCAAGCAAACCCTCAATGACATAGACATAATAAACCATGAGGGATCAAATTTTTACCAGTCACATGTAAATAGAAATGATTACAGTCAAACCCTTAATGCCATATAGAGAAATGGTTTTTATATACACCAAGAAAAACCCATTGTTCAACAAACAATCTTGCAGGTGATGAGAGGTGGAGACGTAACCTCCTGCAGCATATGGGAGTCAGACAAACTTGACATGGTCACACGAGCTCGCATTGACGGCGGGAGAGAGGAGACCACAATGAAAAAAAATAACATGGCATGACTGTGTATATATATATATATGTATGTATGTAATCTGATAAGAATATAGACAACATATCATTATCTTTGCATATTCTTATCGGATTGTATATATATATATATGAATGTATGTATACATTATGATAAGAAAATATCATTCTATTTACAAAGAATGATATATTCTTATGAGAATGTATATATATATATATGTGTGTGTGTGTGTGTGTATGTATGTATGTATACAATCTGGTAAGAATATATCATTGTATTTGTAGAGAATGTTATATTTTTATCATATATATATATATACAATCTGATATGATAAAACCCTACATGGCATGAGTGTATATATATATATATATTTGTCTACAAATTGTAATCCATAAACTGCTCAATAAATTGAGATAAAAACTATAAACCCAGTAAACTTCATGATTAGTAAATAGGGATTCAGAATATAACTGTGATATGATTACAAAATGGGTAATGTTGTTGTTATTATAAATATTTATGATGAATGCAGGTGAAAAAAATGTAACTATGATATGATTAAATAATGGAAAATGCTAAGTTGAACAACTGACTAAAAAAATAAAAATTGTATGCCTGAAAAGAATGTAAACGCTAAGTACGTAAATATAAAAGAGTATATTGAATAATGAAATAGGCAACATAAATGTAAAACATATCGCCTGAAAAAAATGTAAAGAATGAGTACGTAAATATAAAATGGAATATTGAATAATGGATCAGACAACATAAATATAAAACAGTATGCCTGAAAATAATGTAAACAGTGAGTACATAAATATAAAACAGTATCTTTAGTAATGAAAGAGATAAAATAAACGTAAAACTGCAAATTGATAATAAAAAACATGAATTTACCTATTCTGGGTGTACCGACCTGAATAAGCTCCCTTTAAAGATGAATGTGCAGAAATTGCCTTAGAAAGCTCTGAATTTTGCAGGGGATATTCAGTGAAAGTAGAGGATAATTCGTAATGAAAATGACCCTGGAAATTCCCTCTTATAAAATCATTCAAATTTGTAAATTGAATGCATTGAATTATAGTGGTTGAATTTCAAATTCGAATGCATTGAATTATGGTGGTTGAATTTCAAATTTGAATTTTTTGTGGGAAACAATCCGTCATTTCATTTTGCAGTGGCCATTTATGCCTGAGTTCTATCGTGGCCTTTAGGAAATTAATTTTATATTTGGTTTAATAGATAAAATAGGTGGTTTGCATAAATTCAGTCATTTATATGAATTATAATGTCTTTTGGTTTATTAAGGAGCCTTACACCATTAACTGTGTGTGCAGGTCCCTAAAGTTGATGGAGATAATACATGAAGATGTGATAAGAAGTGTGGGTGAATGTGCAATTGATAGCTCATAAAGCTGATCAATGTTTGCTATTATGTCAAAATGTGCACCATTAGCTGTTCATAATGGTTTATATAATGTGAAATTGTGCACCATTAACTATTCAAATATACATTTATATATAATGTAGTTGAAACTTTGAGCCACATGTATAGAGTGGTAAATGTAAACATCAATGTACTTAAATAAATGCAAAAATTACTTTACTTTCTGCAACTTGTCTTGTATTCAAAACATATATGTGCCAATAGATGTTTAGATTTGTTTTTTTTATTGGTTAACTACACATTTAGTAGTGAACATATATTGGTGTCATGTGTAAATTTTTATTGGCATAAATAAAATAATGTAATGACTAAAATATAAACGACTATTGGAAGGTCAGGTGAACATGTAATGAACGGATATTAGATCGTAAGCGACAATTGGAAGTTTTTTCCTATATATTTAAGGTTTACTATTCATTTTACAAATCTTCAACCATATTTTCCTTTCCCCTTCCAACCTAAAACCCCTTACCCCTTACTTATGGTAGGAACTCAACCCACAACCCACTCCGTCACTTGTTTACTTTGATTCAATTAAAAAAAAAGCACCAAAATTTCAGATTTCCGTCGAAGTTGTCACATTTCATTTCACTTTTCGTATTCTGTCCTTTCCTGGCTTACTTTCCACACAATTTCGGTGGTGTAGAGCAATTTGCGCTAAAAGCATAATAGAGTACGATGTGAAGGGTGGTGATGACTCATAATATTCCGAATCAGTGAATAGACAGACAACTCACACGAATCTTCCAAAGAAACATGCAGGTGGTGGGTACCTTTACTTTGATCTAAGTGGTGTTATTGTGGGGTCCACGCCAGAAACATAATGTTGGATGGAGCATCCGAGAGAAAAAGTGGAGCTGCATTCATTCAATGCCGCAGGGGGTGTCAGAAAGTGGGCAGATCAAGTCACGTCACGTCACGTCAACACACAACTGGACGAAGTTGTCAATCCACGAGAACGGGCCCAGTTGATTGCGACTCAAGAAGTAAGAAAGTTGCGCGGTAGATAAGGATGATGGATTTTGTCTCGAGCGAAGTTTCTAATGTACCTACATTGAAATTGCCTTTTTCGCAAAATTAATGATTTAGGGTTCCACCAAAAAGTCCAATATAAGTTTGATTAAGGTTTCTTTATTTAAAATAATAAGATTTAATGTATAATTAACTCATGTATCTCATGTAATAATTTTTACTTTCAAGCTATAATTTATTTAATGGAATAAATAATTTTATATTATATTGTATTTTATTTTAAAATATTCATAATAAATAAAAAATTATAAAATGATTATTGAGTAAATTGTGAATATTAGATATTTAAATAAATGTAATTAAATTAAATTTTTAATAATAGAATTATGTATAATTATTAATTATGAATATTATATTTAATATTAAATTATTATTTTCTATAAATTTGATATATACACGTTTGTATTTTCAGAAGGGGATAATATAACCATGGTCATGGACTTCTTACAACTTTCTCTCTCTAGAATTTATTTCATGTTTAAATTCCATGTTTTAGTTGATTAAGGTGGGACTAAAAAATGAAGAACACTCAAAATTCACTCTTTCAATCTCATATGAATTTAAACTAGAAACCTAAATGAAAGGTTGCTATTTACTCTTACACTTGCTAGTCAGACAATAGAAAACATCAAATAGTCATGTTTTATGGTAGAAACATTAATTGAAACAACAAATATGTAAATTTTTATCACAAACCATGACATGATTCATATCCAAATTTTCATTCACTTTAAAGGTGCTCCCTTTTATGAGAGGGAGTGAGTTGAGTTCTCAAATCAATAACTAACACTACTCGAGAAGGATGCAAAATCATCTTGGCTCGTATGTTTTTCATTTATTGATAGCCAAACAAACCAAACACATTCAATGGTTTCCCTAGACAACAATGAAGACCCTATCTTGTATGAAGTAAATCACTAAAGAGATCGAAATGTGCTAACATATTTCACCAAACTTATGCATTTCAACAAAACTTTACACATGAAATTTCCAAATTGCATTCATGTTTGCAATTCAAGTTGACTAACCACTTAAACATCTTCTCCACCACAAACACCTTCACATGCCTTCATTAAATTTTCCTAATCCCTATCCATTTATTGCCTATCCCCTCACACACCTTCAAACAAGTTGTTTAATCCCTATCCAATTATTGTCTATCCCCTCACACACCTTTAATTTTCCTCTTTTGGGAAAGACCCTATGTACTTTAGGCACATGTGTCTTTCTTCCAAAATGACCCAAAAGGAATTTAAAATTTCTTTATTCCCCCTCTTGTCCTAGAAGCAAGACCTTTATGACCTTGATCCTCCCCACATCCACACGATACCTTTTGAGGTATAATCTCCCTCTCAAGCCTCCACATAGTGACACTTGTCACCATCTTAGGCTTGCGAGATCACCTATCCCACATCCCTTCTCATGATGCCACTTGGCATCATCCCATGAGTTGAGATGTCTCAACCACCCCTAGCCATTAATCTCCATTCAATAAATCTCAACCCTCCATTCATCTCATCCCATTTCATATGCTAAAGCACTTGGCCATTTTGACGATCCTACATCTTTTGAGTAATTTGGTAATGTTATACTACTAAAATTCTGTTGAGAACACATCAAATGTGATCAAATTGGGGAAATTTATGTGTCGAGGGCTTCATCATACTTGGTTTCATTGAATTCATTAAAGTTATGATCTCTCTTAGGCCCTAATCTTGATTCTTGTTTGGTTCTTTGTGTTTGTTGGGTTTTCATTGTGATTTACTTTCGCTTTAAACATGAATTACCTTGCACACATTATGGCACACCTTGTGGGACCCATGTCACAAGTTTTCTAACATCATTTCAAAGTTTACTTGGAAGTTTCATCTGTAGGTTTTTGCATAGGGGTGATTGTGCTTCCAGAAAAGCGAATATGCTTTGCAAATGGGTGGCTCTACTTTATAGAGGCAACTCCACTTTGAATCTTTAGTACCTAGACACCCTTCCTAGATAATAGTAAAATCTACATTTATAGAGGTAAATCCACTTTAGAAAAGTGGATACGCCTGCACAGAGGCGAATGTGCACCTAACCAGATACACTCTAAAGGGAGGATATGTTTGCATAGGGGCAATTCTACCCTTAGGCGGATCTCCATAGGATAGGAAACTTTGTGAGGATTTTTTGAATTTTCTAGAGAGTTGTCAGCAAAATACCTTGCAGACGAGACTACCAACTATCGTAGATCAACTAGTTACACACTGATGTGGCGAGGGGCAGCCCACTAGATGAGGTATGGAATTTTTTCCACCCTAGCTTATCATATTAGTCAAAAAAATTATCTTTAGAAGATTTTTGAGTAGCATAGGCATCCAATTAGTGTGATGGTGTCTAGTCAACATGTTGGCATCCATCAGTCACACAATCATCTTGTTTGTGTGCTATCATAGACCAATTCAACCTCAAATGCCAACGAGTCATGTAGATGTCTTTACAGCGTGTTGTAGTCTCAAAGACAAACTTATAATTTTTTTGATGATGTAGAGTGTTTTTTTTTAATGATGTAGAATACAAGATTTTTGTGATGTAGATTGCTGACATGGGATTTTATGTTTTTGCAAGGGTCTGAGATCAAAGAACACAATAACAACGTGATTTTTTCATTGTTGCAGAGTTGCAATAATGATATCAAAGTCAACGAGTATGATCTGCTATAGTAGGTCGATCTATGGTGGGTGTATACTATGTTGGAGATTTGATTCTATGCTCCCATGCTTATGGCTCTTATGGAGATATGGGATGTGGATACCTCCACATTTCATCTCCCCACCGAGGAGATGATAGTGACCTTAGAGGATGTCTACCACATCCTACACGTACCCATCTATAGAGAGAGGGTCGAATGGTCTAATATGTCCAAGCATCACAATAACACTGCCTAGATTGCATTGTCTCAAAGGATATGATTGAGCATATCTACATGGGGTAGCTTGAGTAGGGTTGTGTAGTGATAACCCTAGTTTTTTGTGTGACGATCATGATCGTTGCACTACGGGTTGTAATGGATAGGAAAGGCTCACATCATCACCTGATCCTCGTCCACTACATCCAAGTGATGGAGGATCAAAGGACTATGTTCGTCTGGGATCAAAGCATATTAGCCCACCTATATCATGACCTCATGTTGTGCGTACATTTTAAGTGCCACAACATTACCACTTGCACGGTTCTTCAAGTGTGGGTATTCAAGCAAATACGGTGCATATGAATGACTAGATACCCCTAAGGCATAGCACATGTATTCCCTTAGGTGCATGTGTACCCACTAGTTCATGATTGGTGGTACACTAATTTAATTTTTTGGTGGAAAATGATAGATGTTTTGAGGAGTGAGGACATCAAATGGTGGCCTTATAGGTAGATGGGGGTCTGGCTGCTTGACATGAGATAGTTATAAAGGATGCAACACAATTGACTCCTACCCAAGAAGTTAGACCACATTATTGTACCATACTACTAACACCAAGTTGTCCAATAATTTGGGTAAGTGCAGGAAATCCCTCCAACAACTCCTATGTATATATGATCCCATAGGAGTGTAAAATAAGAAGATTGTCCCCATCTGATCATCATGGATGTCACACTCATTAGCAATGATGGTTCAAATGAGGATGAGCTTGAGTCACTACTAATCAATGAAGTCAACATCATAGTTGGTTTTTCCAAATGGTGGCGAACAACAGGTCCCACCTTGATTCTTTGAGCAAGTTCTCCTATGAGAAATGTTGGTGCTCAAGGGTCCAAGGGTGAGGGAACAAGGAGAAATGGTGAGAAAGAGGAGGCATAGGAAAGAAAAGTAGAGTAGGGGCTAAGGCGAGGGTGACTTGTGGCATCACTTATACATGCTCCACTTGTCTTAATGGCACCACCCACCATCCAGATGGTTGTGCCTCCTTTGGTGATGATGCTAGGGTCAAGCATCACTTCTAGCAATGGTGCTCCACTTCCAAACCCACACTAGCAAGTTGGAGACCCAAGTATGAGAATGGTACATATGTTATTTCATTTCAGTTACTTTATTTCATACTTAAATCTCATATATATGTGTGTGTGTATACTCTAATGATATGGTACAGACATCATCCACTGTCTCTATGGTTGCAATGTTCGCATAGAAGTGGATCGATTTCTTTAGGTAGTGTATTTTAGAGGTAGTCTAAGCCATCCAAATCTGAGGTTCAGTCTTGGATACATACATGTCATGCACAACAAGGCACCATGCCCCATTATTTGAGCCTATAGTGCATTTCAGGATGACCTACAAGGATTCATAATGGAGATGGTCCAACAGATTGCTAAGCTAACTGCGATGATCAAGTAGAGGGACCAGTGAGAGGTGGAGCTCCTCTTTACATCGAGAAAGATCATGTCATGACACGAGCTAAGAGTTCTGAGAAGACAAGTGATTCCTTGTAGTTCGATGACCTCAAGAGGTAGGTAGAGGCAATGAGGACAACAACCATTGATCCTTAGGTGCAACAACTTAGAGATGAGTTGTGATAGGCCCGAGAGCGAGAGGTGTCACTGACAAAGCACATCACATCATTGTGGGAGGAGGACAAAGAGCTATGTGGAGAGATCCATAGACTATGATAATAGAGTATGTCTATGTCATGATCTCACTGATCACACTCATATGCATCTATCCAACATCCTCCTTTGCCACCGCTAATGCTAGAGGGCTCAAGGAGTCATGCACTCAGGGTCTAGAGGTCCATTTTTGTTGTACCATATTATTGATGTATAACATTTTTTAGTATACAAATATACAAACACCACATTTTATAGTGGTGTGATACATGTACATGACATTATTTTTTATATATATGAGATTTTGGATCAAAATCATGATTTGTTCTTTATGTTTATGTGTCATTCATGTATGATTATGTGATGGATGCCCATATTAGATGCTATCATGATTTAATAAACATGCATTGGATGTATTCTTAATTAAATACAATGGTGATCTAATGTAAGGATAAAAGAATTAATCAAATACAATGCACATATACATAGCATAAAGATAAAACACATGAATATATAATTCTTAACAAAATAAATTAATTACATACACCTATTTACATCATAACACAAATTAAAAGATAATGTGTTAATGAAGAAATGTCATAGCATAACATTGGACTACGACTCCTAGAGAGGGGACAAGTGCCATGTGCATGCCACATAGACTTTATGCATAGTATCTACGAAGATGCATTGCATTGAACGGTTCTTTTAGAAGAGTACCATCCATAGACGACAATCCATATGCATCAGAACCATACACAAAGGTGATTATATAAGGACCCAACCAATTAGTGTTGAACTTCCCCTTTTGATCAAAAGAAAAATTTACAATTCTCTAGTTCTCATGGAGAACAAGATCACCTACCTTAAAATTATGAGAAAGAACACCTTGATTATAATGCTTAGAAATAGACCTTTGATAAGGTTGGAGATGTTTGAGGGACTAAAATTGGTGCTTATTAAGCAACTCAAGTTGTTTTAGACATTCAACATGGTAAGTGCCATCATCAATTAACCTTTTAAGGGAAACTCACAAAGACAAAATTTCCAAATCTAAAGGTGTGATAGCTTAGACACCATACACGAGGTTGTGTGGGGTTGTAATAGTAGTCGTACGCACACTCGTGCAATAGGCCCATAAGGTGTAAATCAATTGAGTATTCCAATCTTTATCGTGTTTATTTACTGATTTTTGAAGAATTAGCTCAAGAGTTTTATTTGACACTTTTGCTTGGACATTAGATGAGGATAGTAAGGTGTAGAAAATTGATGTTGAATATGAAAGCTTTCTAATAATTTCTTCACCTATTTGTTCTTAAATGAAGTATCATTGTCAAAAAAGAGTAGAAGGCAATCCAAAATGAGCAATGATATTGTTTAGAAGAGAGCTTCAAATTTCTTTAGCACTAGTGGATCAAAATGGAATAGTTGCAACCCATTTTGTAAAGTAATCAATAGCTATGATGATGAAGGTATGTCCTTTAGAAGAAGGAGATGTTATTTTTCTTATAATATCTAACCCCCATTTTTTCGAATGGCTAAGGAGAGGTATAATTCTAAAGCTCTTGTGTAGGAGCTCATATGGGATTGTTGCATTGTTGACATGAGGACATTTCTCGACAAAAGTAAATGAGTCTTGCTCCATTTTTTTCCAATAATATTCCATATGAATTAGCTTATGCACAAATGATTTACCACCGAAATGTTCATCACCATATCCTAAATGAGCTTCTTGAAGGGTAAGGGGTATTTTAACATTAGTGAGACATCAAAGAAGAAGACCATTATAAGATTTTTTATAAATAACATTAGATAGGATAATATATCGAGCTGAAAGCTTTCATATTTGGGTGTGTTTTTAGTCGCATTGTTGAGAAAATTTCTAGTCTTTAGATAATTATAAATGTGATAATACTATTCCCTTGAGTCTACACAAGTGCACATGAAACTGCCAGTTTCAAGTTGATCTGAGATAGTGTGAGAGTGAAGAATCTAAAACATAAAGTAGTACTCTTATAAGCCATTGTTTGAGGATACAAGGGAGGCTATGCTCGCCACTGCATCCATATGGCAATTTTCTCTCCTAGGAACACTATCTATTGTAAAATAAGAGAATCAATCAAGAAAGAATTAAGCCATATCCTAATATTGAGATAGCTTACTCTACTTAGCTTGATACACTCCTATGATTTGGTTTACAATAAGTTTGGAGTCACCATGAATGAAAATACGTTTAATGTTTAGTGCTATCGTGACACATAAGCTGACAATAAGGGCTTCATACTCAACGATGTTTTTAGTACAATTAAATTTTAATTGAAAGGATATAGGAACTAGCTTCCCTTTGGGTGAGATTAAAACTACACCTGCCCTGGAGCTGTTTTGACATTTCAATCCATTAAAGTACATTTCCCATATAAGTTCATGGTCCAATGCGAATAAATTTTCATCTAAAAATAAGTCCAGATTAGGGAAGGAGTGAGATGAGGGAACTTCCAAAAATTTATTAGCAACAACTTTTCCTTTAATTTCTTTTTGAGTTATGAACTTAATGTCAAACTCATAGAGTAACATTTACCATTTCGCTAACCTTCCTGAAAGGTTGATTCTAGTAAATAAATGTTTAAGAAGATCACAAATTTTATGATCACATGGGTTTCGACATGGAGAAGCTAATGTCGTAACTTCTACATTTCAAAAAAAAGAGCAAGACATTATTTCTCCATGGAAGAATATTGAGTTTCATAATCAATCAGAATACAACTACTATAATAGACCACTCTTTCTTTATCATCACCATGTTGAGCTAATAAAGCTACTAAGGCATGAGGTGATGTGGAAATATAAATTAAAAAAGGTCTATCTTACATAGTCGAAACCAAATAGGAGGATTGGCCAAATAATTTTTGATAGACATTAAATCTTTGTCACACTCATCATCCCATAAAAAGTGGACATCGTTCTTCAAAAACCATGTGAATGGAAGGATACAATCAGCCAATTGAGACACAAATCTATGAATCACTTGAATCTTCCCTTTCAAAATATGTAGTTGAAAGATGATTTTAGGTGGAGGCATGATAATGATTGCATCAATTTTATTTGTGTCGACTTAAATTCTACAATGAGAGACAATAAATCTTAAAATATTTTTGACATCTACGTCAAAGACACGCTTAAAAGGATTTATTCTCATATTATAGAGTCGAATCCTATCAAAGAAAAGATGAAGATTTTTTACTTGACCTTGACAAGTTGTTGACTTATCCAAGATGTCATCGACGTAGTATTCTATAATCTTATGAATGAAGTCGTGAAAGATAAGAGTCATTGCTCATCGGTAAGTTTCTCCAACATTCTTTAATCCAAATGACATGACTACATAATAGAAGCTATCCAAAGGGGTAGTGAAGATGGTCTTATACTAACCTTCTAGGTTAATATGGATCTGGTTGAAGCTCGAGAAGGCATCCATAAAGAATAATAAGGCATGGCCTACAATCGAGTCCAAAATCTATCAATATTAGGCAATGAAAAAATCATCCTTAAGAGAAGCCTTATTAAAATAATGAAAAATGTATACATATGTGAATATGACCATCATGTTTAATAATGGTAACTATATTCGATATCCAAGGTGAATAGTCGATAAGACAAATAAAACCAACTTTTAGAAGCTTTTCTATCTTAGTCTTGACTAATAGAGAAATCTTGGGATTCATTTTACGAATCTCTTGTTTAACAAGCTTGGCATCGAGACATAGAAAGATATTATGAACTACCACAGATTCATCAATACCATGCATGTCCTCATATGACCAAGTGAAAATATCAAGATGAGAATGTAATAAATCAACATGTTGTTTAGATTCTTCTAAAGAGAGACACTTTCCAATCTTAATCACTGTGAACCCCAATCCTATACCTGCACAAAGACAAGGAACAAACACATTAGTTAGTTCATATGCAAGACAAAATAAGGATTCCCCATGAAATCCATTTGCAATGCTTAAAATAGGAAAATGAAGAAACAAAACATGTAAAGATAAGTAAAATCCTAATTAAGCATGCAAACTCTTGATCCCATGGGGGAGTTGGTGCCAATTGTTGTGTCGAAATCAACCCTTTCCCAAATCCTTTGTAAGCTTGATGATGATTGATCCACTTGATGGTTGAATTCCTGCATAACCTAGCTAAGAACTAAATAGATAAAAATGGCTATGCTTGGAGATAAAATTGAGTATAATAAGTTTACTCAAATTGTGGATGATATTGCAATAGAGGAGGCCTCTATTTATAAATTTGAATAATGGAATATTGAAGGATTTGGGTGAGTGTGGGACAAAAGACCAACCAATGAGAGAAGACCACTTGTCCACATGTGATTGGAGGAGGAATGAGCACATTTTGGTCAATGTGCATGATAAATGCCCTGAGATTCAAATTTGAAATTTGAATGTGATATGTTGGAGGGAGAAAGAAATATAGTTAATGTCACTTGGTTCAATGCACAAGGACATGTAAGAAGAGTGAATGCCTTGTTGGATGTACAAGTCCACTTGGATTTTGAATTCAAATTTTGAAGGAATATTCCTCCTTTATTCCATGTTGAGAGAAAATAGGCAATTAAATAAATCAAAGTAATTGATTTATTGTGCAAGTTGCATTCTCTAGAGGATTTTAGTGATTGAGATTAAATTAATCAATATTTGATCAATTTAATGAGAGATTAGGTGATTTGACAATTTTGACTCAAATTTAAGAACTTTGATTTAAATCAGAATTGAGAGGAAATGTTTAATTAAATAAATGATTTGATTTATTTAACTAAAGGGGACAATGGTAGATTAAATTAAATAAGGTTTAATTTATTCAGTTTAATATGAAGACTTTAGGGATTTAATCAAATAAGATGAATTATTTAATTAAAGAGGGATATGAGGGTTAATCAAAAAAAATGTTTTGTTTAATTATAGAGGAGAATGACTTAATCAGATAAATTTGATTTATTTAATTAAGAGAGGGAATATGATGAATTTAATCAAATAAAGATTATTTAATTAAATTGATTAGTAAAGGAGATGATTCAGAATGAAATGGTGTTAGTAAAATCAGGATCAGGTGCATGTATATTTTACGTGTCTACAATCACTTTTTAGAAGATTTAGGATCAATGAGAACATCTAAAGTATCCCCTTTAATTAGAGTAATATGGTCCTTATGATGGGGTATAAGAGCACTACCATCCACATTAGATAAATGATCCCTCTCATTGATAGTCATAATGAATTCTCCAAAATATGTGTGTTTATTCAAGCAATATGGGAATCATCATTTATGGTGATAATAAGGTAAGTTAGAGTAGGAACATAAGAATTATTATAGTGCTTTATCCAAAGAGAAAATATCTAGAGTAACTTCATTAGAGTCTACTTTAATTTCAATATATATTCAAGATGAACTAATTTAAGAGAAGGAGGTCTAATGGAAATCATGTTGATGTTCAAACATGGTTTCACCTTAGACTTCATGGGGTGTTATCCAATTCCAATCTTAAACATATGAGGATCAACCTCTAAGGTGAATTTAATACCTTTTTCATTATGCCCACAACCTTTACCATTGTAACCAAATTTAGAAAAGATATTGAAACCTGGACCATAATGTGTTCGTAATTCCTGAAAAGAAGGGGGGTCACTGTAAAGAGCATAATCCATGCTACAAGTATCACACTCCTTTACATGTACATAACCATCCTTCTTAGCGAGAATACAAACACTATCCTCTTTAAAAAAGTGTGATCATCCTCCTTAGTAAGAGGACAAACAACTTTCTTAATGAAGGTAAATGAGATCATCAGAATGTTTAGGTGGATAGGATTTACTTCATACTTCCTGATATAGGATTATGTAAAGTTCAACGATCCCTAATTGTCACCAAGACACGCATTCAATTCAGAAGAAGAAGAAGAAGGGGTAGACTTAGGACTCTGCTTCAGGATGATCTTCCTTAGGGACATTTGTTGCAAGAGTAGCCTTTATAATAGGAAAGTTGTAGGATTAGATGTCAACACATTAGAAGATAATGAAGGGATAAGCTTTTTAAGAGTAGGAGCAATCGAGGTTTGACAAAAATCTACCATTTCACATAAGTGTATAGCATCAAGGTCAACCTTGATTTTGATTACATCATTATTAGCAACAAATTTCATGGAAAAATGTAAGGTAGAAGTGACTAAACTAAAAGCATGAATCCAAGGTCTACCCAAGAGAATGTTATAAGGTAATGGTCCTGGAATAACATATACTAGGGTGGGTACGGTAATAGGTTCCAACCTTAGAGGTAAGATTATTGTGCCTAAGGCTTGTCAATCGACATTATCAAATCCATAAATGTACAAAGAAGCAACAAAGGAAGTTGAATCAATTTTAATTTTAGGTAACAAGTCAATGCTACATATGTTGAGAGTTGAGTCGGTGTCAAAAAGAGCATGCTTAATTCCAATATTATTAATGTAAACTATTATCATTAAAGGATCCAATTTCTTCTATACTTTGAGAGGTGGGAGTTCATGTGGATAGAACAAAATATTCAGCAAATTCACACGAATATGATCTATTAGCACATTAAAATCTGTTGGGCTAGTGAAGAAGGAAAGATGATTTTTGCAAGGCTTATTGAAGCATACCTTGGGAAACTAGAGTAGTTTGAAGCAAGTACCAAAGTGAAATCTTGGCAAGAGTAACGTGAAGTTGCTTGATAAGATTATAATCACTAGGTGGCTTAGCTGTAGGTTTACGTGCTTAGGGAAGGCTTGGTTGAGAAGGTGGTAGAGAAGTAGGTTGATTAAGATTTTGTTGGTTCCTTATAGTATTGTAAGTCTAGACTACCACTCTATAAGAGGGAGCCATAGATTATAAACCTCGTGTAAAGGTTTGACTTGTCATTCGCGACATGAACTCCATGAATAGAATGAATTATTTTAGGATATGGGCTAGTTAAAGTCATGTAAATAATCAGTCTCCTAGGCCTTTGAGGGGCGATAGAGACTACAACCACATTCATGGACTCTTCAACTTGTGAAGAAGGTTTTGATGAAGAAATATGTTTATCAAATTTTTGAGGAGAAGTAGATGACCTCTAAGAAATCATCTAGGGCATCATCCGACATATCAAAATATTATTTAGAAAAAGCATTGTTAAAATCACTAAAATTTTGAAGAAAAAGATTTGAGATGATTTCATTCACATTGGGTTCACCAAAAAGTAGAGGGGATTCACTACCCTCAAGATGATGGAGTCTCAAGAAGCAAAAATCCCTTGATTATCTCAAGGATCAAAGCTCAAGTGAACGAGATGAGAATAAAGAACATTTATATAACTTAATAAAATAAATGCTAAACTATCAAGGACAAGAATGATAAGATTGCTTGGTAATATAATTAAAATTTATAGTATACAAAAATAGAAGCTATAAAAATCTCAGATTCCACCCCTAAGAGGATTAAACCTCGATCACGAATGACAACGCATCACAGGGATGTCTATGCCCCCATGTTGTTGTCTCTGGTAAAATAGAAAATAAAGTCCTTAAATCATCAATGTCTAGTTTTTCAAATCTAAACAAAGAGGGAAAAATGTTGGGGTTGTTTTGGGACTTGCCTTAGTCAAATCCCTTTTTTGGTGTTTCCACCTCCATAGATAGCCAAATACATATCTAGATAGATAAAAATACATGAAATTTAAAAGACGTGTGATAGAAACAAACCTTGTAGAGGAAGAGAACCCCTATCATGATTATTTAAAGACATGTAATAGAAAAAAACCCTTTATTTAAGGAGAAAAATCCCTATTACAAATAAAGTAGATGAGATCAAATAGACAATAGTAAATAGATAAGATAAGAAGGCAATAGTGTCTATGCTATTTATTTGATAGAAATATGGTAGAGCTTTGCTATGGAAGCAAGAGAGAATGAGAAAGAATGAATAAGAATGGAGTAGAATAAGAGAGAGAACAAGATCAAATGAGAGAGTGAGAATGAATGAGAACGATAGTGAAAAGAGGAGTTTTTTGAGGTTGCATGGGCAGGAGGAGCCGTTACATCCACATTTTTGCCACAATGTCACATGACATAGGTAAAGGCACATAATATTCTGATTTGAATCTCAAAAAGTCTGGCGCGTTGCAAATGCGTTCGCTTGTTGTGCAAGTGTCCTACTAAAAACTTTGTAAGAATGAGGTATCCAAGCTGTTAGTGCTTCATCGTTGTTGCCTATGAAGTTAGAATCATGAAATTTTAACTTATAGGTTTTTGTCATAAATGTGGCAAGCTAGATGCACAAGTGTGGAATTGCCATAAGGTGCAATTTTATGACACTACAAAGTGAAAGAAGATAGGCACATACAAAGTGTTGATAAACTTATCATCAAATGCCTATGAAATTGAACTTTCAGAAGGTATAGACATATCTCCCATTTTTAATGTTGTTGATATATACAAGTTTCATAGAGGGGAGATAAGTTTACAAGGGATACACACTCAAGTTTGTAGGATGCATAAGGGTGGATACATTAGATTTTTTATAAATAATATTAAAGAAGTAGATGGAGTGATTGATTCCTGAGTGGCTAAGCATACTAGGGGAAAGACTACATGAAATACCTAGTCCATTAGAAGAATAAATATATAGATGAAGCTTCTTAGATGGATGCTACAAGATTGGTTAAGTATGGAATTCCAATTCCAGACTTGCCAAAATAGTCATGAGTTTAAAATTCATGAAAATTTTCACTTACCTGGCATGTTTGATGCAGGAGCATCTTGGTCCATAAGAAATCATGCATCAATAAAAAACATTTCCTTGCTTTCTTGCTTGTTTTCTTCCCTATTTTGGTTGCAATAGTTGATGACCTAGTTATGGTGGATTTCAATTGATTCTTTCCAAAGTGATGAAATTCATCTTGAAGAATGAACAAATGGGTGCCTATATTTCAAATGTGGTGAAATTTGGATCAAATTTGAGTAAGTTATGTTGTTATGGAACTTTTTACCTTTTATCTTGATTTGTGAGACCTTGTTGTCCAAGATGCCCATAATCTCCCACTAAGTCCTTGTGGGGCCTAAAAATATTGTTGAATTAGTACCCCATGGGACTCCGTAGTGTTCCTTTGCACTCATTTTTCTCACATGACCAAAGGATAGAATTTCTATGCTATGTGAACATATCTGATTACCCCTTATTTTTTAGCCAAAATAACAAAAGGTGTGAGAAAATAGATATAATGGCTTGGGGAGTGGATCAAGGGTGCCAATAAGTGATCGACACATGTCCAACCATGTCAAAATGTGGGGTGGTCATGCTATTTTTTTTTGCATGCTATTTAAGTGGATTTATATTCATTTTTTGGAGATTTTTTTCGAGTTAGAATGCTTGTAAATAAAAAAGATTTCAATGTGAATGTTGAGGAAGTTTTTTGGTTTGAAAATATTTGTGATTAAAAGGCTTGAATGCCAAGACATGTATGATTATTGGACTGCAATTTCATCATAATATTATGTACTCCTACTGCAATAAGCTATTTGGATATTAATAAAGTTTTATTTCAGTTTGTTGTTGAAATTTGAATTTGCTTTTTGGCTTGGTAGTTTGTCAAAGCCTCTTTAAGTCTGGCCTGCACCGCATTCCTAATTAGACATATACACAAGGGATAAACATGTCAATTTCCTTTATAATTAGTTTGGGTGCTAACAATACACAAATGACAAAGATTAACTCTTCTCAAAGCAACACTTGAGATAAAACAAAGAGGAAGGTCAATATTAATATTTGTGGTTATATCATGTCTTAAGTTTTTAGATGGAATAAGAATTTTTCCACCATTTCTATATGACTATTATAAAAAAGAGAAACAAGAAAACAACTCTTGGAAATAAAAGTTTATGAAGAGATATTCAATTCTTCAGAATGATAATAATAATATGTATTTCACATATATTGACACAATATTCCTATTAGAAACTTATTACCTCTTCAATGTAATTAATATTTTAATTTTGAATAAATACAAAATATCTCGATAAGTAGGAGGTTTCTTCCACAGTGTGTCAAATTATGATATTGCTATCAGGATTCAACCGTGTAGTTTTCAAGTCAAACTCATTGACCCATGATTCATGAGTAGTGGTTCACAAGAACCCATCTCTCATGATAATAAATGGTCCACTTAGAACTCATTGCATCTAGGTGATGCTCACAGAGGTGAAGCATTGGTTCGTCCCGGGAGGTCACCCATCCCAGTACTGCTCTAGCTCAAGTGCGCTTAACCACAGAGTTGCCCCCAAGGTTAAGCCCACTTAGCTTGCTATCCCATTTGCAAAACCTTCAGCAAGTGCAAAATATCTCATTAATTATCTTTTAGAATATTGTATATTACACATTTAAATGAATATGAAGTACTCCAATAATATTCAATAAATATTATGTATATTATATATTTGAATAAATATCATATACTTTTTTATTTGTTAAAAAAAATATTATTTTATAAAAGAAAAAAATAAATAAAAAGATGCTAAATTAATATACATATCCTCGATACATTTATCTAAAAATTCCTTTAATTGATATCTCATTACAGAATTGATATTTAAGAAACATCTTTCATAATTTCTATTCAAGTTAAAATATCAACCTTCTAAAATAAATTATTTTTTAATGCTTGACAATGCTTTTCGTATCCCTTTCCGGGGGTCTCAAACATATACGACAATCCCTTGACTTGTCGTATAGGACGCTTAGCTTTTTCTTCACGCGTTTTCCCTCGTTTCCGCGAAGGACCCTACCTGCAACATCTTTCTTTTATATACGTTCTATGCTTACTCTCGTCAAGCCCAACGCAATCTGTTCTTCCTCTTCAAAACAGATCCAGCTTCTTCAACGCTTGCTTAGCGTTTAAGGTCCATTCCCCTGTCTTTCATCCATGGAATCTTCTTCCTCATCTTCTGTATTAGAACCTCACAGCAGGAGGAGGAAAGTAGAGGAATCAGTAAGATT
The DNA here is from genome assembly GCA_007115665.2 of Sequoiadendron giganteum. Taxonomy (NCBI): domain Eukaryota; kingdom Viridiplantae; phylum Streptophyta; class Pinopsida; order Cupressales; family Cupressaceae; genus Sequoiadendron; species Sequoiadendron giganteum. The sequence goes on along the minus strand of CM021100.1, from coordinate 190,014,249 downwards.
ATACGATGTGTTTATCAACCACAGAGGTCCGGATGTCAAAGAAACTTTGGCTCTTCAGCTTTATAAATCTCTTGAGAAGTTGGGAATACGGGCGTTTCTTGATAAGGAAGAGAAACAACCTGGAGTTTCGTTTTCATCTACCATCAAGACCGCCATCCAGTCTGCCAGAGTTCACATTGCTATCTTCTCCAAAGGATATGCAGGGTCCCCATGGTGTTTGGAGGAGCTGCTTCTCATGCTGAATACTGAAGCCAAGATTATTCCTCTGTTTTATGAAGTTGAGCCTTCGGAGCTACGCCACATAGAAAAGGGAGTGTACGACCAGGCATTCAAGAAATACGAAAAGAAATGCAGGTACATAAAGAACCTTATGGAGTGGAAGGGAGCCCTCGACAGAATCTCATATGTGGCAGGCTATGTGATCAAAGAGTTGCCGTAAGATTGCTTTTCTTTTATTCTAATTGATGTCTTCTTCTTAGTCTATGTTTTTATACATCAAAATTGCTTGATTTTACTCAGTAAAATGGTTTCTTATAAAATTCCCTTTTCCCTTGAAAAGTGCCGTGGGAAAATGCAAAGAAATAGTATCTGCTGTGCGAAAGGAAGTGCAAAGGATACAAATTTTGCATATTGCCAAATATCCAGTGGGGCTTTCCAAGCTTGTACAAGAACTCGAAAGCCGGTGTCTTCGTGACCTCGCACAAGATTTTGAAAGGCAGTACGGGATGAATGAAGATGGCCAAGGGAAAGCTCGGATTGTTGGCATTTGTGGAATGGGGGGAGCAGGGAAGACAACTCTCTCCAAAGAATTGTTTAACAAATACTGTTCGAAATACACTCGAGCAAGTTTTTTGTTTGATGTCCGAGAAGCGTCTTCCAGAGGTTTATTACCTTCTTTGCAACTGAAACTCCTCGAAGATCTGTTCGAAGAAGACCATCGTAGTTTTACAAGTACAGGCGACGGAAAAAGCTTTCTACAAGATCGATTGGGAAGGATCAAATTTGCGAGCTTTCTAATTGTTCTAGATGACATTGATGATTTGAATCAATTAGACGATCTATTGGTCACTGATATGCTGAACAAGTCTGGTAATAGTCTGATAATTGTTACAACCCGTGATGCTGGGGTGCTTAGAAGAGCAGACATTCCTACTCATAATTTGAAAGGAATAGACGAAGATGACGCTAGAAAACTCTTTTGTTTGCATGCCTTTGGCGAATCCAATCCAGCAATGGGGTACGAGAACCTCGTGGAGGCCTTCGTAGAAGCCTGTGGACGCTTGCCTTTGTCTCTTCAAGTTCTGGGTAGTCACGTTAAGAATCAAGATCAGCAATATTGGAGTTCAGCATTAAGGAAAGTTCGTAAGACTCTGCCTCAAGAGATAAAGGGGAAGCTTAAAATAAGCTTCGATTCATTAGACGGAGATGAAAAACAAGTTTTCATGGATATTGCGTGTTTTTTTATTGGCAATTCTAAGAATATGGCCATGAAAATATGGGAGGGGTCAGGATGGGTGGCCTATCATGCGCTGGAAACACTCAAAGAAAAATGTCTTGTTCAGGAAATTGAAAATACTCATTTAGAAAGACTCAAATGGGTGTCGGACGATATTGCTTTGGGAATGCATGACCATCTGCGGGACTTGGGGAGAGAAATGGCAGATTTATGCACAAATCCTCGTCGCATTTGGAAACAGGAAGATCTTAAATCACTGGTATACTTCTTTCGCCGACATAATGCTGCTTACGTTGTGATGTTCCAAACCTTAACTTCTTAGTCCAATAGAAATCTTATCTGCTTCTGTGTACGCAGGAATCAAAGCGAGGTTTCAGAACCGTCATCAAGACAACCAAGCACAGGTGTTTCCATTCCTTGTTTGACACGTCTATGGGTTCTAAAATTACATTCTTTTTAGCTGGGAAATTAGCTTTGCTATGGCTTCAGCTTGACCTGAATTCCCTAGTACACCCAAGCATTCCTTCATGGATTCCTCTTCAAAAGTTGCAGTGTTTGAGAATCAGCAATGGACGCCTTCAAAGATTGTGGGAGAGCCAACATCAGGTATTCCGTTCTTCTCTATCAACAACGAAGCCTCTATTAGTAGAATGCATTAACTGATAATAATGGTAGTTTCCCTGCATTGTTTTATCATTGAAAGTTTGAAACAAAATTATTCTGAATTTCAGGAACCCCTCCAGTTGAAAGAGCTGCAGATTTCTAATACCTCTGTGGAAGAGGTCCCAGATTTAGGAATATTAAATAATTTGGAAAACGTAGCCTTAAATGCTGAAGATATGGCAATAAAAGATTGGTCTTTATTTGAATCTCTTAGATTGAATGTTCGTACTTTATATTGGGACTTTTACACATTGAAGGGGAATCTTGCTTCCACTGACTCGGAAGGAACTTTTGGGTTTTTGATTATCCGGAATCTCCAGCAAAGTACAGAAGTGGCATTGAATAAGTCCCCAATGAGTGGCCTTGAAGGTCTAGAGATTGGCAACCAAAATTCAGTAACCAGGACCTTAATTAGCGGAAACCACCGTACCAGCCTCAAAACCCTCAAACTTCATCACATGCAAAACCTGATTGAAATAGATTTATTCAGGGTAGTGACCTTGAATTCTCTTCATGTTAACCTTTGTAATAATCTGAAAAGGGTGTCAGGAATATCAGATCTCACCAAGCTTGAAGAACTGAAGATTTCTAAGTGTCCAAAGCTTGAAAGCGGTTTGTGTCTTTCTAGTCTAAGTTACTTGGAAAGAATTAGAATTGAAAATTGCAAACATTTGAAGAGAGTGTCAGGAATATCAGATCTTACCAAGCTTGTAGAACTGAACATTTCTGAGTGTCCAGAGCTTAAAGGCGAGTTGTTTCTTTCTAGTCTAACTTACTTGAAAAGAATTACAATTAAAAATTGCAAACATTTGAAGAGAGTGTCAGGAATATCAGATCTTACCAAGCTTGTAGAACTGAAGATTTCTGGGGGTACAGAGCTTGAAAGCGATTTGTTTCTTTCTAGTTTAAGTTACTTGGAAAGAATTAAAATTAAAAATTGCAAACATTTGAAGAAAGTGTCAGGAATATCAGATCTTACCAAGCTTGTAGAACTGAACATTTCTGAGTGTCCAGAGCTTGAAATCGATTTGTCAATTTCTGGTCTAAGTTACTTGGAAAGAATTACAATTGAAAATTGCAAACATGTGAAGAGAGTGTCAGGAATAACTAATCTGAAAAAGCTTGTAGAATTGAACATTTCTCATTGTCCAGTGCTTGAGAGGACGTTGAGTCCTCCTAGACTGTTCCGTTTAAGGAATATCAGAAAAGAGCTAGACGGAGGTAGGAAGCTGAAATGTATTGAGTTAATTGACTGAAAAAATGTGAAAACAGTGTCAGGAATAGATGATCTTGAAGAGCTTGCATTATTAAGCATCCGAGACTCTCCCGAGCTTCTGCAGCTGTCAGCTCATAATTTACGTTGCTAGGAAAGAATAACAATAGATGGATGTGAGAAGCTGAATTGCCATGCCTTTTATTCATTGTTGAATTTGAAGATCGTAACATTTGAAATTGGGAGAGCAATGGTGGGAACCGAGTCAATTTTAAACCAGTCTCCCTTTTGTTAATTTCATATTAGCGCAGACGCAGTCACTGACACGGATATTCCCTGCCCTGTCAATTTGAAGCCTTGGTGAGAAAAATCGTCATGTGCGGCCTCGTTGTATTTAAAAGGTCAACTCCACTGCAATATATAAATTGCAGGTCTCAGGAATTTCGCCTTGCCAAAGGAAATGGATGGTCACCATGGTATTCGCAGATCCCAAAAACAATCAGTTTCATTAGTGCAGCAGTTGGAAGGGATGTGAAAGGGATTTATGGTAACTTTCATGGTTAAGAATGGAAAACAGGCTAATGTACTCTTGGAAAAAAGGGTGTTTCAATTTTTGTTTTATTTCATAGAATTGATTTTTTAAATATTAAATGTTGTCAATTTTTTCACATTGTCTTGTGAGTTGCAATTTGTAGTTTCTATTCGAATGAGGAGTTAAGTTGGAAAGTTGATTTTATAGGTGGAGTTGTGCATGAAGACACTTTTTATTTATGTGTTGAGTTTATATGGAATGTAAGTTTTTGAAGTGTAATTATTTTAGCAAGTGCAAATTTGGCAGTGTGACATGTGGTGACAATTGGAAATTTACCATTGTGCATGTGCAGTGTTTGGCACTTTCCATGTTGCATCTTCAATCTTTGGCAGTTGTTTTATAAATGTCTAATTTATGCATTGTAAGCTCTTATACATCGAGCACTTGTATTTTGGAGTTGCAAGTTGTCATTTTATTGAAGTATCATTATGTTGTTGGAATTACTTTAGAATTGTGATGAAGTGTGAAAACTCTTGCAAGAGCATAGCTCTGCAATTATATTGTAACTTGTTTATTGTTGTTGAATAATATAAATGAGTTATGTTTTGGACTGTGGGGTTTTTCTCCCGAAAAGGTTTTCCCCATGTAAAATTTTGTGTTATGATTTCATTGTTTATCTGTTTATGATATGTATGTGTATCTAAATCTGTAATAGTTAAAGTGTTTGAATTTTTTTTGTAACTCTCTCTTGCTTAGATTAGTGTATGAAGTTTTTTCTGCATACTTGGCTTCCTTTCAGTTGGTATCAGAGCTTGACTAGCTTTGATTTTGTTGTTGGGTTTGAAGAGTTTTTTGAGTTGATCTTTGTTTCAGTGAGAGTTTTGCAGAAGAATATTTCGTGAACTTGTTGGAGGCAAAAGATGGCAAACACATCAAGTAGAACCAAAATGGAAAAGTTTAATGGTGGGAACTTTGAGTCTTAAAACTACAAAAAATTTGGTCATTTTAGAAAAGAGTGCAAGGAAGACAAGAAGAAGAAAGACAAAATGAGTTTCTCATATCCCAACTCTAATAAATCCTCTCAAAATGATGCAGATTCATTTGTCACATCTTTGGCAATGCATGCATCAGAAGATGTGTGGTTGATAGACTCAGGTGCTTCTTTCCACATGACCTCTCACAGAGGTTGGTTTTTGAAGTATGAAGAATATGATGGTGGGAAGGTGTGTCTGGGTGATGACTCTCACTTAAAGATTGTTGGTCGTGGAAAAGTTAAAATCGGATTCCTTGATGGAAGAGTGAAAGGGATTGATGGTGTCTTGCATATCCCGAGTTTGACATGAAACCTACTTTTTGTGAGTAAACTAAATGATTCAGAAGTGAAAGTTATTTTTTCAAGTGGAGGATGTTAGATGATGAGTGGAGCTATGGTGTTGGCTAAGGGTGTTTGGATCAACACCTTGTTCAAGTTGGATGCATGCATTGTTTAGTGTAATAGTTTCTCTGAGAAACCAAGGAAGAAATCTTTGGAGTCTTTATCCTCACCATCAGATTGAGCAAAGAAATATGTAGCAGCTACATCTCATGTATTTTGGGTACCTAAGGGTGCTCATTACTTGGAAATGAAGCTTCCTATGGAGGACAATGCTATGGCATCAATGACTTGGTCACATCGGTGAGAAGGGTCTTAGAGACCTAAAACCTAAGAGCCTTGTTGAAGGGCTTGATGATTGTAATATTAAGTTTGACTTTTGCGAACATTGTGTTCATGGAAAAACACACCATGTTACTTTTCACTCTAGTTCTCACAAGTCTTTTGTGGCTTTGGACTATGTTCATGCATGTGTTTGGTCTTGTGAATGCTGCTTCATTGTCAAAATCTATATATTTTATTTCTTTGATAGATGATTACAGTAGAAGGACATTCATTTTTTTCCTTGAAATTAAATCTAAATTCTTTAGTCAGTTTAATGAGTTTAAAGCCTTGGTAGAAAATAAAACTAGTAGAAAGATTAAATGTTTGAGGACTGAAAATAGCGGTGAGTTTTGTTTGGTAGAGTTCAATAAGTTTTGTATAGAGCATGGTATTGAGACACATAAAACAACTCCATACACCCCACAAAAAAATGGAGTTGTAGAGAGGATGAATAAGGCGTTGATGGAGAGGGCTAGGAGTATGCTAAGTGGTGTTGGCCTTGAGTAGAAGTTAGCCACTACATGTTATTTAATTAATAGATCTCCTACATAAATTGTTATTGATAAGAGACCCATGAAGGCATGGTCTAGTAAAAAGCCTTCGATGAGACATCTCAGAGTATTTGGTTGTGAAGCTTGCACTCATGTTCTGATTGAGAAGAGGTCTAAGTTGGAGAGCAAGGTAGTTAAGTGTATGTTCATCGGCTATGGTGTCAATGTGAAGGGGTACAAGCTTTTAGATCTAGTGGCCCGAAAGGTTCTCTATAGTATAAGTGTGATTTTTCGAGAGACAAAACCTTCCACAGTTGAGTTATAGTCCAAGAAAAATGAGAAACATGTTGGAAAAACAAGAATAGACAACTAAGAGGAGGCGGTGAATTAGTTGTTACATAATTTAAAGCTTATTTAACCTTATCAACCTTTAGTCTTAGATCTAATAATTAACAGTGAAAGCATGAATCAACAACATAGTAGAAACACACATAACACCAAGATTTTTGCGTGGAAACCTTATTAGGGGAAAAACCATGGTAGAGGTTAATTCATAAGTTATACCCTGTTAAAAGTATAAGAGAAATGAATAAGGAATGCACATGCATTTAGGCACACTACTTGTCTAGAGCTCACTACTCAAAAAAGACACATTGTCTTACATAAAATTTTTAGATTAAATCCATCTGATGAGATTGAACTGAGAAATTAACTTCTTCAAAAGCTTGATGATAGTTTCGGTAGGCACAGAAACACATCTTCACACGTTGCTCAAACTTCTTCATACTCTGCTCTGCAAGTGAATGATCTGATCTTTATTCGCACACATTTCATGCATACATACTTCTCAAATGAAGAAAAAAATCACTCTTATATATCCGCTTCATGGAATTACATCAAAAACTTTGTTGGTTAAAAATAAAAGAATAGATGAATACAAATTGTCGACCCAATTCATGAACAAATCTCAATACGCACCAACCGAAGTTGGTCACAACATAATGAAAACCTAAAACAACATCCTCGAATGTGCCAAGCATTCAAAATTTAATCCACGAGGATCTACAACATGCTATAACCACCATGTTGGTCAAGAATATGAAAAACTCGAACACAAAGGAAAAATCTTCGATCACGAACACACCGATAAATGTGAATGTGTAACAAGTATAGAGCACGATCTAGAAACATCAACGAATATCTTAGGAGCATACGTAACAACTCAAATTACCAGAATTACACTTTCTTCTTCTAGAAACACTAGCCACAGTAACAAAATAACTGTAGGAACACTGAAACTCTCAACTTGCTCCAATCTTGATGCACACCTCTGAAACTTCTGAAGGATAAACTAGATAGGCTAAAAAAAAACCCTTTAATGTGGAACTTCCGAATACAAACATACTGAACTTTCCACCACTCTGAGCTTCCAAGCTTCACAAACAATCTCCAACATATTTATTATAATTTTCTCAATATCCTTAGCATATATAGCCTCCAAGACATCAATGCTAATAGTGTTGACATCAATGACAACCACATATCAACAACACAACCACAACACCCAACGAAACAAAATGAGGTAATTCAAGTTCCACTTACTTTGATAAAAGAACTGGGTATGTGCAGGATCATGATGGGCCAAAAAGTGGTGATATGTAAGTGATATATGACCCATGTGGCTGATGACTTTTTTTAATCCAAAATTGATGAAATGAAAAGGGTTTTTAAAGGAGATTCTCAGCTTTCCACCAATATAAATTATTCTTTACTTTAAATTTAATAAATAATAATTATTTATTTTTTATTTGAATTACGACAAAAGTCTTGATTGATAGGTTGATTGAAAAATATGTATAGATTTCAAATGGTATCACATTTTTTGAATCTGAAACATGTGTCACATTCTATGCATCACATACTATAGGATTAAAAAAGAAAAAAATGAATTTCATGAAGTTTTGACCAGGTTAAGGTGGTCAGACATACGAGTTTTTATATTTTTTAAAATTTGTAATTAAAAAATGTTAATTAATTATTAACTTGGAATTTTTTAAAAAAAATATATGCATCACATTAGGACATGAGTCCTCTACTTATATCTAAAATCTTATAAAAAATATTATCATTTTATTGTGGTTAGGGTAGTCAGACAAACACCTACTTCTTATTTTTTCCTTGAAATTTAAGTGCTACTACATTGAAATTTCAAATTTTCACCAAATAGATATATATTTTTTTAAATAAACCTAGTAGTTTAGAAACTACATTCAATTTTCTATAGATCCTATTCTTACATATTTTTGAAATAATATAGATAACATTCAAATTTTTATGTCAAGTTGCCTAACTCTGATTTTTTAAATTTTCATCGCCACTTAAGGGCCTATATTTTCCATGATAATCCTGCACATATCCAACTATGTACTCCTATTGAACCTAATGATGATGAGAGTTTGTGAAGCTCTAAGAGTTTTGAATAACCTCAACCTTAGCAATTCAGGAGGTCTACTAGAGATAGGCGACAACTTGATATGTTTGGATATTCACCTGAAAGGTTTGGTTATTCATTGTTGGATTCTAGTTACATTTTTGTTTTGATTGCTAACACTGATGAGCCTAGGACTGTTAGAGAGGCTATGGGTATGAGTGATGCATATTCTTGGAAGAAATCCATGGATGAAGAAATAACTACATTAAAGTGTAAGAGATGGGGACCAACCATGTCAAGGCTCTAGATCACGGAGAGTCGAGAGCAGAGGGTTGCCCTAACTTACCTCACTCTAAAAGATGTATTGGGATGAGGATCAAGAATGAAGAGAATTATGACATGCTTTTGTCACTCTACAGACCCAAGTATTAGGTTTGGGCTAGGTGAGCCAATTTCTAGAGTCAATACTGCACCTCAGATAGCTCTCATCTAAGGATGGTAGCGCAATTCTGGGATGATAGTGTGGTGTGTTGGTGTCTATTTGGCACATGTGCTAGCATACATATGACAAGAAAATAGAAAGTACAATAGGGACTACCTAAAAATGTACTAACAACCTAGCTAGTTGATTTAGGTGGGAAAAACAAAACAAGAAAGTACAACAAATAAAGATGAATATGATAAAGTAAATAGATGAGAGTTAGGGTGATGAAAATGACCTCACATAAGTGCCAGTTTGTCTAATAGCTCCAAACAAAAGTTCACCTACACATAAAAAGAGGGAAAATTGTTGGGGTTGTATAGGGGTCTACCTCAGTCATACCCCCATTTTGATGTTTCCACCTCCACAGACAACCAAAAAGCAATAGAATAGAATATGCGATAGAGGAAAGAATAAATAGAAGATAACACTACAAAAAATATTATGCTACTAAATCAAATAAAAAAGGATAGGAGTGAAGCGTTACCACCTCCACCCAAAGGCTCACTAGCTAATGGAGGAGAAAGCAAGCTACAAAATTGGAAAAGTCACTACAATCGCAACCGTGGTGAAGGGAGGTCTCACAAGACTCCAAGCTCACAACGTCTATGATGGCCTCACACTTGCAATGTGGAGTTGGAGTGTTGCTACTGTTGTAATGTTCACAATGGAAATACTAAAGAATGTGCTTGAGAATGTGGAGAGTGAAGTGAATGAATGTCTAAAGATGTGAAAGAGATAGATTGAATGAGTGAATAGTAAATTTGAAGGTAGAATGAGGAAGAATCTGCCATTTTCATATCGATTCCGGTTGAAGAGGAACATTACAATTCGACCCCAATCGGGTGTGTAACACCTCTGCCAACTTGAGACGCAGGAATCCATTAGTAATGGTAGGATGCCACACAGACGTCTGTGTGCCGCACAAACATATGTGCATCCCGTGTGCATGCTTGAAACATATTCTCTTATCAATGTACAAAACAAATGCCAAGTGGAAGGAAGGTAGGTGGGTGATGTGGAATTTCGCCTTCAAATTTGATTTTCAAAGGTGAGGGTATGTGAGGGAAATTTTCCCAAGGCGTGTGAATTTGCTCCTATACATTTTTCCCCCACTTTAGCAAGAACGAATACTGATGAGCGCTCAATAAAGTAGATTGAATATTTAGAAGAGTTAGAAATCTATTCCCGAACCATCAAGGAAGCAGACCATGATTTGGTGAACTAGAAAGCATAGGGAAAGGAAAGGACTCAACAAGCACTCTCCCTTAGGAGTTTCAAAAAAAAGAACTCCATAGCTCTATAGAACTATGAAGTTGCACAAAGTACACTAAAGACCCTCAGACCAATGATAGAAAAATCTCGTAGGATGAAAGTGTCTCACAAACCCGTAGACTTGTAAGGAGGAAACCCCCAAGTTCTCTCTCATGAAGGAATCTTTGAGAAGTAAGCATCTTATAAGCTCACAAACCTGCAAGGAGGCATCCCTCGAGTTCTCTCTCATGAGGAGAACCCAAAAAAGTAAGTGCCTTACAAGCCCGCAGACCTGCAAGGAGGCGTCCCCCAAGTTCTCTCTCATGAGGGAAGCCCAAAAAAGGAGACTCCATAGAGTTAGATTGGAAAGTAGATTTATAGGTGCACCTACAAAGAAACATGTTTACTCGCAAATAAAACATGTCTAAAAACAAAGAATCCACACAAGCAATCAAGTGGACAGTCACACAGACCATCAAAAAATTGGAAGGATTTCAAAGGGGTTCCTCAGGAACTCTTCAAAAGAAAAGGGGTCCACCCAAAGGATGCAGTATTTGAAAGTGTATAAGAGATCTTTTTCCTCAAATCAATTCAGCATCTAAGAATCCTTTCGAAGGCAGTTCACTTCATCAAGGAATTTGAAAGGAAGAAAATGCCCCCTCATGAGGGGAAGGTCAAAGTAAAAAAAAAATAAAAATGGCTCAACATGGAAAGGAAGCCTAAATGCTCCCGACACTTTGCATCGTCTCCAATTTTTCGAAATTCAAATCACATAACATAGGAAAAATGATTATACAAATAGAAGAAGGTTTACGACACAAAATCACACTTGTGTCCAAGCACTAACAAGGGTGAAAAGGGTCATCTAGGAACACATAACACAAGCACGGAGGAACACATTACAACACACACACATCTAATATAAAGATAAAGAAAGGGCCTCCCCCTAACCCTCATCGAACAAGAGGTTGTTTGCTTTCCAATCTAGATCATTGTAAGGGGAAGTCGTACGAGCTTACAGTGGTGGAATATTAAGGGGAGGAGATTCTAACCCTATCGCAACAAGGGCTAAGGAAGACGTCCCTGCAAGGTCTTGTCCATTTAGCTCTTGTGGAGCTATGGTCAATGATTTTGCAAAGATCATTGACAAGGCCAAAACTTTGTCTAAAGAGTTGAACAAGCACTTTATTGGAGTGTCATGTCATACCTCAATGAACAAAGAGGACTGCGCCCGAGATTCACTTCTTGTCTCACCAAGTGTATCAGGAGTGGTGTTGAACTCAGGGGAAGCTAGCATAGGATCACCCTTCAGAGAAGGTGGGCTCCTCTTACGCCCTCCATTACTAGAAGGGCCAACCTCTACCTTTTTCTTCATCGGGGAATGTGAAATCCTGATAGACGAGGTAAGAGGCATGAAGGAGGAGGATGAGAAAACCATGGCAGACACCACCGAGGTATTTAGCATGTCCACAGGTTTAGAGAAAGGAAGGATGTTTGACAGGGACATCAAAAAAGGTGGCGCGATTGAAGGAGCGATAAACACCTGCACCTTTTTAGGGTCAAGCACATTCACACTCATAAAATGATATGAAAGCGAGACTAAGATTGGTTGATAGGAAGCAGCGGGGAGGAAAGAGGAGGACACATCAGGAGGCCTCAAAGGAGGGGCAACCATCTCCTCTTCCTTCTTTTGCAAAGTGTCTTGCTCAGCTATCAGAGCCTTTTTTTGGTGCTTGCGCTCATGCATAAGGTAGTTTTTGTTACTCTTTGAGCTAGAGGTCGAGAGTTGTAAAGGGACAGAAACATCCTGCTCAAACATAAGAATGTCCATCACATTCATTTCCAATGGAGGGGGAGGCTCCTAGATGGGAGCATGAGGGAGCAATTGAGAAACAACAGGGGGAGTGAGCTCTAATGCCTCGACAACATGCCTCTTCCCATTCAATGATTTTGGAGTAGGAGTGATGAGAGGCTGAGGAGGCTGAGACATAGAGGACTCCTCGTAGGGACCCTTTCTTCTACTGTACAGGTAGGGCCAAGGTCCAAGAGGTGTGGTAGGAAGATCAAATATCCAAATCTTGGGTTTTTGCCAAGCTGGTATCATCGGGCTCATTGGGTAAAAGATAGACACATTCATCCACAACTCTTCTTTGGACAAAGGAACAAAAGAAGCACTTTGAGGATGGGTAGACTTATCCTTTCCATTTCGAGAAGAGGAGGTAGCTTGCTATTGCACTACTAGAAGGGTCAAATTCGACTATCCTTTGCCATCGGTCTTATACTTCACGTAAATTTTGTTAAGTAGGTCCATTCTTGGGGGAAGTAGACCAACCGAGAAGCAGGACGAAAATGATCTAGCAAGTAGCCCCCATAGGACACCAAGGGCTAGTACCTAGTGTCATGCACAATGTGCACAACACGTTCATGGGATAATTTCAAACACATATGAATGAAAAGACCAATTTTATTCATGGAGGCTAGCCAAGGTATGCCTAACTTCACTCTGAAAAAATCTGATTTTGGAATAACATCAAAGGTGTTGTCTACCTTCCTAGGTCCAACTAGGATGGATAGGGTTATTGATCCATACTACTTGATAGCAAGGCCATCATGCGTACATATGATGGACTTTGTAACTTCGTATTCCTCTCTTTGTAATGAATTTACCACAATGTCTCCTTTGTAATGACATTCACTCATCTTGAAGGGTCAACTAGGACCCCTGATATAATGTTTCCATTGAGATGAGTGAGAATGTAGAGGGGATAGGGCTTGTGGTTTAAGGGAATATCCTAGAAGGTGAATGTTACGTCCGGCTAGCTGGTTGTAGGTTGCGGGGTAGGAGTAACCATAACCATATTAACGTAATCTTCAGGATGAGTGGTAGAATTAGAGGAATCAATAATTAAGTTAGCAGAATGGGTTGGAAACAGATTTGTGTGTATCTTCAACTCACTATTTTATTTTTCCATTGATTTTTTCGCATTTGGTTTACTTCCATCAAGATGAATAGTACCATCCTCGATGCGGTCTTGTATCTCGTGATGTCGACACATGCAATGTTTGCTATCATGTCTGTTAAATCAATGGTACTGAAAGAAAGCATTTGTATTGTACTAATCATGGTAAGGTTCTTGGAGAGGTGTAGGGTTCTCCAAGATTATGATATTATCCTTCAACAACTTCTATAAGATGGAATAATAAGATTCTACTAACTTTGTGAGCTTTTTTGTTGCATCTGAGGTTGTTATCATTTGTCATGACTACTACATTTGCAACAGCCTTTCCTTTTTCCTGAGATTGATACAATGGACTTCCCTTCTGAATGGGAGTGCAAGGAGGATCCCTAGAACTAAGTTATCATCTGCTAGTATTCACGTAATGTCGCACACATGTGCACGAAAGAAGGGTACTTCATAAGGGTGATTTTTTCCTACCAAGGTCTCTATAGGTTCCTTATGAACACCTTCTGCACATCAAAATCAAGCAGTGGGTACAAGATTTGTGAAAAAAGCACTTGATATCATGCAATGAAATCAAATATCTTCTTGTTATCCCCTTTCTTGCATAAGATGAGATCCAGAAAGGTCATCTTTGGTCCAATTTTGGCTTGGAATTGTCAAAGAAACTGATTCACAAGGTGAAATGAAAAATAGAATTATCGGGTAAGGAACAGTACCAATCAAGCACTGTATCCTTAAGAGATCAAGGCAATAATGTTTCCATCAACGTGTCATGATGGAAGAAGTCTATGCACATGGAATTCAAGGTGGAAATATGCATTTGAGAGTCCCCTTTTTTGCCATACTTCTCAAATTTTAGAATCTCTATTCTTTGTGGGAAGGGAGTGCTCAAGATTGTCACCAAAAATGGGCTATGTCAGAAGAATGGCTAAAAGATAGGTTGGCAAGAGGCTTGGGAGAGACTCACTAGCTAGTTCTGTATTAAACCCATGTTTTGAAGCAATGCATTTAGAACAGGGTTAGTAGATGACATAGGACCAGTGGAGCGTCTCAAACCACTACCACAAGCACCACCGCTAGAACCTCCTCCAGAGCCACCTCTAAAACCACCTCCAGGGCCACCACTATGACCTCCATTGGAGCCACCACCACCAATAGGGTCTCCATTGAAGCCACCCCCACTACCAAGACAACCTCCATGACTTCCACCATGGCCACCTCCGCTAGTGCCACTCCACTACCAAAGCCACCACCGTTTATTCCACCCAAACCTCTACCACCATGGGAAATCTAGGAGGAGTGAAACTAAACCCCGGGGGTGTTTTACTCACCTTGAGGGTGTGAGGCTCCTGAGGAGCAGTAAAGATACTAATCAAGGGCCCTGATTTAGTCATCCATATAGATGTAGTGGCCATTGAAACACCTAATTGTCTTTCATAGGTATCAAGCACTTCTCCTCAAGTAGTACCCGATCGAGGCCTATATGAAGGGACATAAGCTTCGACCAGATCAGCAAGGCTACACAAAAATTCTATTCTTTTTCGATCTCTCCCTAGCAACTATCTCACCTCACTGGTAAGTTTAGCGGCTCTTGCCATTCTTGGTACTTTTTCTAAATGGTTTACAAGATCTAGTAATCTATTATCTAATGCCATATTTTTTTTGTAGGAAGATGCATAACATCATCCTCATCTACAGATAAAGGTGTAGTGGATGCTGGAGGAGTGGGCCCATGAGTGGTATCTTCCATGAAACCCATCTCTTCAACATAGTTTGTAGGAAAATGAGTAGTAAACTCATTAGTTAAACTAGTGGGAAAACTGAGGATGTAACTAGAAGTGACCTTCATCTTCTCCATCAGAAGGTGTCAGAAAATTCTCCTGACAACATACCTAGAAGTCATGGACTGGGTTATGATGCTCATAAACCTTCACAACACTCAGGGTTACAAAAATCACAAGGTATATGATAAAAGTCTCAACACCGACGAATGAGGATATGTTGCTTCACATCGGGTTTACCAAAAATGTAAGAGAGGAGGACCAACCATGTCAGGGCTCTAGGTCACAAAGATTCGAGAGAAGAGGGCTAACCTAACTTACCTCACTCTAAAAGATGTATTGGGATGAGGATCAAGAATGAAGAGCACTATGACATGCTTCTGTTACTTTATAGACCCAAGTCTTAGGTTTGGGCTAGGCAATCCGATTTTTGGATTCAATACTGCACCTTAGCCAACTCTTTGTCTAAGGATGACAATGTAGTTCTGCGACAATAGAGAGGCATGTTAGCATCTCTCTTGTGCACTTGCATTTATACAACTAGAAAATAGAAAGTACAATAGGGACTACCTAAAAATGTACTAGCAACCTAGCTAGTTGATTTAGGTGGAAACAATAGAACGAGAAAGTACAAAAAATACAGACAAATATGATAAAGGAAATAGATGAGAGCTAAGGTGAAAAAAATGATCTCACACAAGTGCCAGTTCACTAGCTAGCTCCAAATGCATGTTCACCTACACACAAGAAAGAGGGAAAATTGTTGGGGTTGTATAGGGGCCTACCTCAGTCAAACCCCCATTTTGGTGTTTCCACTTCCATGGACAACCAAAAAGAAATGAAGTAGAATATGTGATAAAGGAAAGAAAAAGTAGAAAAGAACATGACAAACAATATTATGCTACTCAATCAAATCACAAAGGAGAGGTGTGAAGTGTTACCACCTCCACCCAATATCTATCTATCCAATTGAGAAAGAAAGCTATGAACTTGGCAAAGTCATCATAGCTGCAACTATGGTGAAGGGAGGTTTCACAAGACTCCAAGCTTACAATGTCTATGATGGCCTCACACTTGTGATGTGGAGTTGATGGAGTGCTGCTACTACTACAATGTTCGCAATGGAAATGTTGGAATGCTGGATAATGTGCTTAAGAATGTGGAGAGTGAAGTGAATGAATGTTTAGATATGTGAAAGAGATAGATTGAATGAGTGAATAGTGAATTTGAAGGTTGAATAAGGGAGAATCTTCCATTTTCGAGTTGGTTGGTCAAAGAGGGACGTTACAATTTGAACCCAATCGAGTGTGTGATGCCTCTGCCAACTTCAGATGTAAGAATCCGTTAGGGATAGAAGTGTGCCATGTCGAATTTTGGGCACCACACGTGCATCCTCGATAAATATTCTCTTACCGACGCACAAAAAATGCTAAGTGGAAGGAAGGGAGGTGGGTGATGTGGAATTTTGCCTTCTGATTTGATTTTCTAAGGTGAGGGTATGTGAAAGGGGAATTTTCCCAAGGGGTACAAATTCACTCCTATACATAAAGAAAAATGATACATGGGATCTGGTGCCTTTTCTTGAAGGACAAAAACTCGTTAGATGTGTGGATTAAATAATCCATGAAGCTCCCTTCAGGTTATTTTGTATACGTCTTTGTAAAAGCCTCTGCCACAAGCATTATATTTCTTGATTCACCCCAAGCTACTTTTTGATCATGCTTTCATTTGCTTCGCCACATGTCAACAGGTTAGGATTTTGAAATGCTTCTCCCCATTGTTTCCTCTCTAAGTCCCGCTTGTGTGCCACGTTGCATAAACCTTCAGATGCTTTTGACATGCCCCATTGAAGGAAGCTTAGGCCGATACCACACCACATCTCATCTTTGTAGGGTTTACATCCCAAGAAACTAAATGATGGATATAAAAGCCTCATTTCTTCCCCACATGTCACCTCGGTGAAGGTTTTAATCATAAGAGAGCGAGTGTCAAGGAAAAGGCTTCGTCGCTCCAATACGTGTCCTAGCCAACTGTTTAAGCAATTAGGCACGTGTCTTTCTGAGATTGTTGTTACTTCACCCTCAAGACCACATTCATCATTTCTACAAAGTGCGCTCTATTCGATAAAACTAAATATATTTCAATTGCAATTTGTCTTCGATTCATCTAATGAAGAGTCAGTGTGTGCCCATGGGGTCTTTTCAAGAGGTGGCTTCAAGGTAGTGGGAAAAGTCTATATATACTGCTGCAGTGCTCTAGAAAAGGGTTAAAAAATTAACAAAAAAGAGACAAAAAGCTTTAAAGCCTTTGTAATGTTTTTTGATTATTGTATTAAGAACAACAAACTGTGCCCATTGTTCGACCTCTATGTTTCTTAGTCGATATAGGACATGATATTGTGTTGTTTGTTGTATTAAGTAATTTATCTACAAATTTTATGATTTCAATAAAAATTTACTGTTAGGATCATGTCTCAGAATCTTCTTGATCAGTAGATGTATGTTGAAGTTATACTATGTCATTTGATTAATTGCTTAAGGTTTTTATCTATGTTTCTATTATTCTTGGACACAGTAGATTGCTGAACAATCCTCAAAACATATCTAAAAGGAGGGTTTCCCATGCCTACACATTTAAATTCTGGTGCATCGCCTTAGATTATTTTTATTTCATATCCACTTCCTTTTCCCTTTCTAAACCCCCAATTACATTAAGAGTCGACTTCTTTAAAAATCTTAGAGGTTACTTAGTTTAGCGTAATTGGTCCCCCCATTAACTGAGTTTTCCATAAGGTTGTTTTCCTAGCAATTTTAGCATCAATAGGTTTTTTTTTTGCACACTTGGTGGGACTGATTGAATGTATCCTAATTTGAAGAGGGTGTATGAGTCATAGACCTGTTACTAGATCTCAAACTCCAAATAACCCTAGCTTGCTAGTGCCACTGCTAGTAACAATCTGAACAAGAACCCATCCGATAAACGTTCAAACCCCTCCATCAGCTATGTTGCCAATAGCTAATAGAAATTATGTGGCATGGGACACTAGAAGCCCTCTCATAAAACTAGTAGCACTAGCCAATTGGGCCCCTATCTCAGATTCTTCTTTAAAAGTTGTACCAAAATTCACTTGAGATGGCTCGAAGACACCATCCGAACATCTACAAGATGTGGCAGACGTATGTCTTGTGCATGGTGTGGCTAATCAAAATGTAGAACTGAGGCTACTTGCAACCTCTTTCAAAGGTAAGGCCCTTGATTGGTACTACACTCTGAGAGACAATACCATTGGTACCTAGGACCAACTCAGAGATCCTTTCTATGAGAGGATTTTGAACAATGGAGATTGGTCCTCGCTATTCCAATAGTTGGTGACTATTAAGCGGGCCCCTCAGGAGGCCATGACTAAATTTAATGACAGGTTCCATATGACTTAGCAGAGGATCCAGACAATAATTCATGTACCTCTTGATTTGGTGTTCATGTAGTTTTCTATTCTTGTTTTTCCAAGAACTAGATTCGGAACTGATTGAAGGTCCTATTGACCTCTCTACATTAAGCCCAATCTAGAAAATTAAAGTAGTGAAGATTGCTCACACTCAAGCCAGCAAAGAGATATTAAAATCACACATTGAAGATAGTGAACTACTAAATCTTGCATCTGGAGTACTGGAGAAGATAATGTCATCCTATGTAAAAGATCTGACTAGTTCATCTTCAAGTGAATTGAAAAGGCTTATCAAATCAGTTGACACTCACTTTAAGTCACTAGAAAAGTTAACCATAGTGAAAGTACATAATGAATTTTATGTTAAAGGGTTTAATGGAATGCAGCAGATGATTTTCCAAGACAAAATTATTTTAACCACATGCATAAAGAATGTACAAAATACTTTATCAGAAAGTGGTACGATCTAAAAAGCATGTTTGTCTTTTTCAAAGTTCACTGAAGCCAATGAAAAGAAGATCAATGTTTTGGAAAACAAGTTGAGTGTTATTTTTGAAGCATTTGATCCATTATCCAGTGGTGCTAAGAAAATAGAAGGTGAAGTAATGTCCTTGCTCAATAACATAAAAGGTTTGAAGCATGAAAATGATAAAATTGTTGCCATAACTTGTGAACTCAAAATTATAATTTGTCCAAAACTTGACATATTGACAAGTGCTCTAAAAGAAGGAGAAGAATCTATAGGATTTGCTGATCTGACCAACCTGGAGTCTGTGGAGACACAATATTATTTGATTTTTGGTCATATTACAATATTGGAAAGTCTCAAAAGAATTTGGGACACAAATTTGATTTAGCTGAAGAAAGACTTTGCAAACATCTTTCAACTCATGTAAGTTAAAAGTTTTTGCATAACAATTTTGATGAATTGATCCATTCTTGGTATGGGATCCCTACCTTTTCCATTGATGTCAAAGGGGGAGAAGAAGTGGAGTGAAAAATGTTCAATTATCTTAGGGGGAGAATTGTATTTTGAATTTTTGAGTAGCAATGTAGTCTATCTTGGTACCAGTCTGACACTTAGTCCTTTTTCAATAAGTGTTGCCATCAATCCCAAAGGGGGAGATTTTTTACAAGAGAAAATGTGTGTATCAATAGGTGTTGTCATTGATGGAAACCCTAATTGATGATCAAATCTTCACACTATCATTCATTCATACCGACAGGAAGATCAGAGTATTCGATAACATAGTGTTCATCGATTTGCATGAAGATTTTGTTGGCAGATGGCTAAGGAGTTTTGCTTGTAGGTTTTTTCATTGATGGAAACCTAAGTCATTCAACTATAGTCTTGCATCTGAATGGGTAACACTATTTTTGGCTGCTACTAGTAGAACAAAGCAAAGAACTAAAGATCCGACTAAAGGTATAAAAGTTGGTCTAATCATCTCACTTGACATGTATTTTGTGTTATGAAACTTGAAGTAGGTTTACAGAGGCTTGTAATATCTTAGATTTGATGCACACTCATTGATAAGTGATCTAGGAGGTACAGTGCATTAATCTATCAATTATCTATGTTAGAAGGCCAACCCAGCAAAGACAAAATTCACAGATGTATAAGATGAAATTAATTATAAGTTTCATTACTGGATTAAGTGTTGTATGGGTCCTCTCTTGGTCTTAACTGACTTTGGAGGATGCACATAATGATTTGGTGATGGATCTGGCTGACAAGTTAAAAATATCTTCATACCGTATGAAGCCAACTATTGGATGAACTAAATCTTTGATTGCGAATATATATAAGAGATTATTTTCATCATTTGGTGTGTGGTATGTGTGGTGTGTGAGATATGTGTAAGATAGAAGTGGTTTTATATGAATTGTGAATCATTGTAGAGTACTAATGTGAATCTGATGAGAAGAGCAGTAAAGGGTAGAGAAAGGAAGATTGAAGTGGAAAAATAGTGAGCAGATCCAAAATAAGATTCATGAGCTTCATTGGAACTGTTACTTGGCACTGTCAGATGCTATCATCTCAGTTCATCTCTTCAGATAGTTTTAATCTAAATTTTGTGAGCAGTAAGCCTTTACCTTTTGAGCAGTGAGCTCTAGGCAGTATGCTTGAATGGAAGTGCATTCCTTTTATAATTCCTATACTTTGAGTACTCAAATTGTGGATTAATCTCCACTGTGGTTTTTCCCCTAATAGGGTTTCCACAGAAAAAAATTTGTGTGTCATGTTATGGATGTTTACTTTCAATGCATACAACTTTTCTATAATGCAATGATGAAATTCTTTCATGTTTTGAATGGATGAAATTTTTGAACACTGATTCACCCCCCCTCTCAGTGTTCCCTTGAGTCCAACAATTGGTATCAGAGCGAGTTCCTCTGGATAAGTTTTGTAGCTTGAGGTGGATCTTGTAATGTGATGGACTCTAGTAGTCTTCAACAAAAACTTATGGTAGCTCTTGATGACCTTGATCAGTCTAAAGGAAAAGTTCAAGAATTGAAAGAAAATCTTAGAGATGATGAGATATTCATTCAATCATTAAAGGATCAAATAGTCAAATATAGGGTAAAGAGGAAAGATCTTTGTGATCAGATACATCAAAAGGGAAATGAAGATATGGATGATGCTCACCTGAATCAAACTTTGAAGGATATAACTGAAGAATGTGAATAGCTTGCCAGAGACAATACTAATCTGAAACATGAGATAGAATCTATGATGATAAAGATGACAAAAGAGATAGAGGAAAGGAAGAAAAGTGAAGAAAATCTTGCTCAGGCCCTCAAAGAGAAATCTAATGAATACAACAGAATAAGTGGAGAACTTACTCAATTGGAAAGTGAATTGCAAAGAACCATAAACAATGAAGAAGAACTTGGTAAGAAAATTACTACTCTCAAGAATGATCTTGGCATTGCAAACGAATTCAAATTAAGGTTTAAGATTAGTTTAGTAAAGATTGATGAGCTAACTCAAGGAAAAAAGAGTGGAAATGATAAGAGACCTGTCTTGGATATGAAAATGGAGAAAATTCCGGATCAACACAAAAGCATTTCAGACAAAACATAAATGGAAGGTATCTGGTAAGACAACCTAATGCACAAAAATTTAATGGATATTTTTTTTCCTTTAATAAGTTCAGTCATATGGTTTCTCAATGTAGAAGCAATTCAAGGAAAAAAGATTCATCATTCTCTAGTCAGTGTTTCATTTGCAAAAAGCATGGTCATAAATTAACTGAATGTAAAAATGTCACCGAGTCACTCTATTGTTAGAAGAAATATTGAATGTTATGCATGTTGGAAATTAGGGCGTACTGCTAATCAATGTAGATTGAGAAGAAACCAATGGAATGGACAAAGAAACATTGTGTACTATAACTACAACAAGTATGGTCATATTGCTAAATTTTGTAGAGACAAGAACACAGACAAAAGAGGTCGAGTATACAGAGAGAAGAAAATAGAGAAAAATGAAAAAGCAAAGGAAAAGATAACTACGGATGATATCATAGATCAAATGAAGAAGACATGGGTGAAGAAAAATGATTTTTATGCTGGAAATTGTTCCATACAAGAAACCTGCTTCCAGTAATTCTGTCAAAAATTGAATTGAGGCCATTGGCCTAGGGGGAGTTTTATCAGAAAATCCTTCCTCCCCTGTCTATAGATGGTACCAGAGTGGATAAAATGGTCATGAAGGTGTACTCTCAGTATGTAGAAGTTTTGATATTTTCAGAAAAAGGAATTTCAGCAAACCTATTGGTCCACAAAAGATTTTTTTGTCATCACTTGAGAAAATAGAGTCTCCAAAATTTTTTAGGGCAAGTGCATTTATTGTGCATGTGTGAGCTATAAAAGTTATGTCCAAGCCATCATTTATCACTTTGAATTATCGAAGAGAATATGGAGAGCACTTGACAAGTGGTTTTCAAAGCAGCAAAAGCAAATTTATTAGGTACTTCAAATCACTCTCGAATTCTTCATATAATTCAATGTATAGTTGTGAACCCTAAAAATGTGAAAAGAATGGAGAAAATTAAACGATCGATCACATTGGATGAGTATAATAGTGAGAAAGTTAGATCTATGAGAAATCTATTGCTTCCTGATGAATTGAAACAATTAAACAAAGCCAAACACATAAATCTAGATATGTGGAGTGAGTTATCGTACTTCGTAGATGCGAAACTTGTAAAACTCTTATTTAAAACATTGCACAATGATGTGTTAACCTTGGATAAACCCTACACAATCTCAAAAGGAGTAATTGAGAGATTAACTAGATTTTGCAAAGTCAGTGATGTTCCTAAAAAGAAGTCTATCTAGAACAAGGAGGTAGAAACCCTAACTGGGCTAATTGAAGATCAAAGAGCTTTGTTGATAGCAACAATCAAAGATCCCATCACAAAGTACATCGCGCATGGTATAACCTATAAAATATTCTACCGAAATCGGGAAGGGACTACATCAGTTGGTGCTGTATATATTTCTCATAAGATGATAATTGAAGGTTGAGACTTTGACCTATGGAGATTATTGAAAGATCGGATGTTGGAAAATGTCCAGTTGAAAAAAGAATTGAGGTATTCATTCAGGTTTGGTACCCTAATTATATGTCCGATTATGTACTTTCTGAATTCATTGCCAAAAATTGACAATGTAGAATGGACATCGGATAAACCGGTGTGCACCCAAATCTACTCTTATGCTAAGAATCAATGTAATTGGGATTCGTAATTTGAAATTTTATGTAAGAATGTGCTTGTGAAGTATGGATCAGTCATTATTTCCCCTCTGGTGAGGAAAATGGAAATTGGTTCCTCTTTTGGTAGCACTGTCAGAGGACAAAGAGAGGTAAGGAGATTGTTGAATACAACCCTCTAGAAAGTAAAGTTCCCAAGATTGAAGGAAAAGGGAAAGAGAAGGAAGTTGTGGACATTCCAGATGAAGAATCTGACGAAGAGCTTGAGAATCAACCAAAAAATGATTCTGGTATTGAAAAAGGCAGTGAAGAAGAAGAAGATCTATCAAAAGAGAAACTTCAACAACTTATCCAAAGCGTAGGTGGTATGCAAAAGATTGCAAGGTTATGGTCAGTCAGACCATCTTATGATCAAGACTTAATTTTGGAAGTTTTGAATGCTCATATTGAGAATTGCAAGATAAGATTGGAAAGTCTAAAAAATATTCTACCTAAAGAAATGATTGAGTGTAGCAGAGAATCAATGGGATCTGAAGACAAAGGAAAAGAAGAAGGTGAAATTATCTCTCACCTAAAAGAGAAATTAAAACTATCCCTTGCTAAGATTAAAAAGAAAATGAATGAATTAAGGAAGTGTATTAGCTCAACCACAAAGATCTACAACTACTGTATCCACTGGCCTCATGCAATCAACAACTACAAGGAGAAGTTGGATCAGATTGAGACAGAATTGAACGAAATTGGTAAAAAAATTGATATGTCTCGAGATCTGGATGGAGTCATTAGAAGAAGAATCCAAGAATTGCAGGTAGCTCAAATAAAAATTCAACTGCCCAAGAATGTTCTTGTGGACACCTTTTGGAAGGTAAAAGATTTAATTGAGTGTAGACTTGAGTTGTTGGTGGAAATTCTAAAATATGGTGAAAAATTGGAAGGAGCAATCACAATTCTTGAATCTCTCATTGAGATTATCAACAAAACTTCCATGATTAACAACCTGATTATCAACATTGGGATTGCAATTGATAGTTGGGAGAAGTTTCTTCTGGAAGTGAATAAAAACAACAAGTTAATTTTTTTAAAGATAAGCAGTAAAGTGATTTCAAGTTTTTGAAATTTTGTTCAAAGGAGAAGAACAACAAGTGTATATATGCCAAATATCTTAAAGGATTGATGATTTTGAACACAGGTTTTATCACCATTTTGTCACCTTTTTGGTCAACTTTTTGGCATATGACATCCCAAATTTTTCATTGATGTCAAAGGGGGAGAGAATGTAGTGAAAAATTCCTTATAAGGGGAGAAAATTCCTTATGAATCTCAGGGGGAGAAAAGTGCAGCAAGCAGTTTGGAAGTATACCTATAGTGATTCCAACACTTAGTCATTTTTCACTAAGTGTTGCCATCAATGCCAAAGGGGGAGAGTATTGGCATATGGCTAAGGAGTTTTTATTGTAAGTGTTGTCATTGATGGAAACCCAAGTCATGCAACTCTAGTCTTGCATCTGAATGAGCAACACTATTTTTGGCTCCTACTGACAGAACAAAGCAAAGAATAGGAGATCCAACTAAAGGTATACAAGCTGGTCTAATCATCTCACTAGACAGGTATTTTGGGTTATGAACCCTTCAAGTAGGTTTGTAGAGGCTTGCAATAACTTAGCTTTGATGTTCCCTCATTGATAAGCGATCTAGGAGGTACAGTGCATTAATCTGTCAATTATTTATGTTAGAAAGCTAGCCCAACAAAGATAGAATTTGAGGATCTATAAGATGAAATTAATTATATGTTTCATTGTTGGATTAAGTGTTGTATGGGTCCTCTCTTGGTCTTATCCAACTTTGGAGGATGCACATAATGATTTGGTGATGGATCTGGCTGACAAGTTAAAAATATCTTGATATCGTATGAAGCTAACTGTTGGATGAACTAAATCTTTGATTGTGGATATATAAGAGATTGTTTTCATCATTCAGCATGTGGTATGTGTGGTGTGTGAGATATGTGTATGATAGAATTGGTATTCTATGAATTGTGAATCATTGTAGAGCAGTAATGTGAATCTGATGTGAAGAGTAGTAAAGGGCAGAGCAGGGTAGAGCGAAGTTCAAAAATAGTACGCAAATCCAGAATAAGATTCATGAGCTTCACCGAAACTGTTACTTGCCATTTTTAGATGCTATCATCTTAGTTCATCTCTTCAGATATTTTTAATCTAAATTTTGTAGGCAGTAAGCCTTTATCTTTTGAGCAGTGAGCTCTAGGCAGTGTGCCTGAATGCAAGTGCATTCCTTTTATAATTCCTATACTTTGAGTACTCAAATTGTGGATTAATCTCCACCGTGTTTTTTCCCCTAACAGGATTTCCACGCAAAAAAATTGTGTTCCATGTTATGGATGTTTACTTTCAATGCATAAATCTTTTCTATAATGCAATGATGAAATGATTTCATGTTTTGAATGGATGAAATTGTTGAACACTGATTCACCCCCCCTCTCAGTGTTCCCTTGAGTCCAAAAAATTTCATGTTATTATCTTGTATTGCGCATCCTAGGTAATGTTAGTTGGTATATTATCTCTATTACTACTGAAGTGCAATGGATCGTATCAGTTCTTGTGGAAGTTAGAAGATTCAGTTGACTTGTTCTCAAATTTTCTTGCATTAAGGCTGACTTCATGAATGTATTAAGTCATGGATGCATGAGAACTAATTGGTTAAGTATTTCTATGTTTGTATTTTTTTTTGGGTCCTATCCAAGATGTGGCTGACCACTAAGGGTACGCATTGCATATTCCTCATAAGTTGAGCCAACAACTATAATTTTCTTGTGTTCTATTGAATCCGACAAAGTTTAATTGAATCCTACGATTGCGGATATATATATGATCATCTATATCATTTTGATGTGTGTATTGGTGCGAATTGTGAATAAGAGCAAAGAAGAAGAGCCATCATGCACAGTTTCACTTGCGTATAGAAGATTTGTGTTGTATGTATGAGCAGAACCAAGCAGAAGTGTAGAATTAGTCTATAGGACAACAAATCTATTATTGAGCCTGACCAAAACTATAATTAGAAATATTTAGATGCTAATATTCTCAATTCAAACTCTTAGATGGATTTAATCTTATTTTATTATGTAAGGTAGTGAGCCTTCCCTTTGAGTAGTGAGATCTAGGTAGTGCACTTGAATGCAAGTGCATTCCCTATTTTGTAATCTTCATTTGAGTATACTCAGATCATAATTGTGGATTGGATATCCTCCATGGTTTTTCCCTAGCAGGGTTTCCACATAAAAAGCTTGGTGTTATGGTGTTGTGTTTGTTTTCATTTTTATGCACTATGGTTGAATGTTACTAATGTTTGATGATAAAGGTTAATGAAGTTAATTTTTGCACAACATTGATTCACCTCCTCTCAGTGTAGCTTGTTTCCAACACATGTTCTACTTAAAATATATCAACGTCGACATCTTAATGATTATTTATTTCCTCAAGGGGAACACCTTGTCGGACACATACAAAATTACTCTTGCAACAAAGAATAATTTGATTGATGTCGAAAAGCTACCACCTCAGCTTGCAATGCCTATATTTGCATAATTGTCACCTACCACCCTAAATATAGATTCCACTAGTGCACCCTCTCCTCCTCAATCTATGTATGCATATCCGAGCGTATAACAAAATTTTTCTTCTACATCTAATCCTTCAAGGGATGAGATGAATGATGCCAAGGAGTTACTGTGAAGTATCTCGAATGAAGTAACTACCATCAAGTGCAATTAGTCCATGCCCCAAAAGTTGGTTTACCAAAATTACCAAGGTGGAAGACCTTCCTACCAGCAAAACCAGTATCAAGGAGGTACGTGCATAATTTTACAGGCTCAACCGAATCATCAGATGGGTTCGGTCCCTAGTCCACTTTCTAATGTACCACTAATTTCAAGTAGAGAGTTGGTAGCAGGCAAAAATAATCGCGTTGATGATGTCAACCCCTGGTGCTTCCCTTGCAATGAAGAAAATATGCCCTGAAATTGTCTACATAGAAATTTGTAGCAGAAGGTGGCAGAATAATGTAGCCAAGGTGTTGCATCAAGTTCAAGAGTTTATGCATATACCTCTCCACAAATTGAAAGCATGGTGATTACTACTCAAATACAAGGAATGTCCTTGGAACAAGAAACTGACGTATCTCTCAACCATGTGCTCTTCTCATGAATAGAAGGAGAAGAGGTAGTATTTTTAAATGAGGTGTCCACATCAGAGACCCCACAAGTACATTTAGATTATAATACTCACTCAAGGAGAAGATTCCCAGGTGATTCAGTTACTCTGTAGCCTAGAAGCATCTCTAACCAACCTCCTAGTCCTTCCACAATTTCTCTACAACCGCAACCATGCAAGGAGATTGTTATAAAATGGCCTAAATAGTAGAAGTCTTTGACTCTATCACCATTCAATACGGTGGAAAAATTAAATAAATCCTCTACTAATGTATCCCTTCAAGATATCTTAGCTATTTTAGAGCATAAGTCAATCTTGCAGAAATCCCTATGGGAGGATACAAGTACAAAACCAGTAGAGCAACCACCCTAGGAAAAGGCCATTGATCCATCACCATAGGAAAAATTCCTTATGAATTATGTGGAGGATTACTCAGGAAAAGGAAAGGATAAGCCGAAACTAAAACCATTTTTTTCTTACATCTCATTGTGGGTAAAAAATTGTTGCATAATTATATGATTGAAAGTAGTGCTAGCACTATGATCATGCCCAAACAAATAGTTGAAGCCTTAGGAATTAGCTATAAACCTTTAAACATCATGGTTAAACAAGATACTATGATCATGGTTAAATAAGATACTATGATCATCGATGTTCCTTTCATGTTCGGTCTTTGCTTGTCCCCAAAATTCACTACCAAGTTGGGTGGGTACCTTTCCTTAGATTGGTCACACCTAATTGTTAGCACTAGGCATGGGGCCAAGATGAAGTTGTCTAAAATGTTGCATTTGAAATATGTAGTAGATGAAGAAATGATAAATTTTTAGGCTATCGATACCTCTATCACCAAAGAGGAAACATATTGCACTGAGTTAATTGAGGATGAAAAAGTAACTGGAGACTAGACTGATGGTGAAGAAGTCCTCTTGAGTAAATTTTTTGACATCGATCCCTTCAAAAATTATCATGCAATTGAATTGGGAACTTATGTGATCTACGATGAGGATCAAGTAATTCAAAAGGTTTTGAAAGGTCCTCAATGTAGTCACACCTTAGAGCTGTGGACACTGCACTTTGATGGAGCAAGGTGCAAAGTTGGTGCAGGTGCTGAGATATGTTTGACATCTCCATCCAATGAAGAGACTCTTAGGTCTTTTCGATTTCAATTCACCTATTCAAACAATGAAGATGAATATGAAGGCCTTGTGCAAGGTTTAAGCCTTGCAAAGCGAATGGGTGTAAAATAGATAGTTGTCTTCAGAGATTTTGAGCTAATAGTCAATCAAGTTTGAGGCATCTCCATAGAAAATAATGTCTACATGTGATCTTATAGACATATGGTTTGGAACCTCATTGAAGGTTTTGAAGCTTTCAATATTTAGGCAGTGACTAGAGAGCAGAACGCGACTGTAGATTGCATGTCGACTATATAGTTAACAAAATGCACAGAGCCTATCTGCTAGAAGAAAAGGCCTATGAAACCAAAGATTGAGTCACTTATGGTAGAGGAACTCAGGAAATTGATCCAATCCCAAATCATTTTTCCAATCAAAAATAGCACATGGGTGTCTAACCTAGTTCTAGTCTGAAAGAAGAATGAATGAATTTGCCTCTATGTTGGTTTCTGTGATCTGAATTAGGCATCCCTAAAACACCACTACCCCTTACCTTCTATGGAGTCTATCTTACAAATGGTAGCTAGTTCAGAGATGTTTTTTCTACTAGATGGTTTCTCTGATTACAATCAAATCTGAGTCAAAGAAGAGGATTGATAAAAAATGATGTTCACTACCAAGTTGGGAACGTTCGCTTATTCAAAAATGTCTTTCAACCTCTCAAATGCAGTAAATACCTTTCAACAAGTAATGGATATTGCCTTTAGAGAGTTGATCAATAAAATCATCTTGATCTACTTGGATGATCTTACAATATTCTCTAAATCAAAAGATGACCGTTTTGATCATCTTGAAATGGTTTTTTAAAAATTCTAGAAGTTCAGAGTATCTCTGGAGTGCGTCAAGGAAAATTGTTGGGACATATAGTGTCCAAAGATGGTGTTTCTATCAATCCAGATTCAGTGAAGGTGATTAGGAAACTATCCCTTCTAGTGAACAAAAATGGGAGTTCAATCCTTTCTAGGAAAGGTAAATTTTGTAAGTTTGGATTTTTCAGGATTAATTACCTAGAAATCACCCTGATGCTCAAGAATGATTAGTCATTCAAATGGACAGAAGAAGCCAGAGACGCCTTTGAGAAAGTAAAAGAAGCTATCATTTCAGTGCTTGTACTGGTAAACCTTAACTTATCAAAGGATTTTATAATGTATGTGTTCAGTAGTTGATCATGCATCGCTACTGTTCTAACTCAAAAAGATATTTAAGGGAAAGAGGAACAACCGATAGCTTTTCACTACGGAACCTTAAAATATTATGAGATGAAATACAATTTCGTCAAGAGACAAGCATTTTCCATTATCAAAGGCCTTAAAAAATTCTAACACCTTATATCTTGTAGAAAGGTGGTCATATTTTTAGTGCATTCTAGTGTGCATGAGTACATAATGGAAGGAGAAATCATAGAATTTTCCATTATCAAAGGCCTTAAAAAATTCTGACACCTTATATCTTGTAGTAAGGTGGTCATATTTTTAGTGCATTCTAGTGTGCATGAGTACATAATGGAAGGAGAAATCATAGAGAAAAGGGCCAACTAGATAAGAAAGATCCTAGAATATGATATTGATGTCAGGCCCACAAAAATAGTGTGAGGAAGAGGGTTATGCTAGTATCTGGTGCAAGATAGTGAAGTACCAATGGAAGAAGAGGAACCTGAACTAACTTTTCTCAATCAACCCGAGTTTGAATGTTGTTGGGTAGCAGATAGAATGAGATTCATGCAAACTAGGAAATATCTGTTGAACCTCCATTCTTAGAAGAGGAGATTTTATAAATTATAGAAAAACTGTTATTTGCTGATTTAAGGAGTTATCTTCAAAGGGAACTTCAATGGTGTTCTTCTACAGTGTGTGGACTGAGAATAATTAAAAAAATTCTAGGTTATTTCTATAGCAGTCCAGTAGGTGGTCATTTCTTTGCAAAAACCACCACCATTAAAATCATGTGCATGGGATATTTTTTGCCTACACTATTCAATGACTCATATGATTTGGTCAAATCCTACAAAGAATGCCAATTATTCATGGGAAGAGGAAAAAATTTGGCTATACCATTGAACTCGATAGTGGTTGAAGAGCCCTTTTTACAATGGGGCCTAGATTTTATTGGAATGATTAATCTCACTTCCAATGCCAAACTTACATGGATTCTCATGGCCACAGATTATTTTACCAGGTGGACCGAAGCTATTCCTTTAAAAAATTCAACTAAAGAGGAGATTTCAAATCTCCTAGAAGAGCTCATAACAAGGTTTGGCCTGCCCAAGACCATCATCTTTGATAAAGAAAAAGCCTTCCTAGGTATGATGGTATGTCAATTCACACTCAACCATGGAATATTCTTAAAAGCCTCGTTGAATTATTATGTATAAGGAAATGACCTAGCTGAGTCGACTAATCACAAATTAGTCTAACTCATCAAAAGGATTTGGTTGGAGCATCAGAAAGAATGACATTTGAATCTTAGAGCGATGTTATGGGTAGACCACATAACCCCAAAGCAGGTCTTGAAGACTTCACCATACAAGCTAGTATATGGGAAGGAGGAACCATTTCCTATTTCTATAAAGATTCTCACACTACAATTGATAAAGTCTCTAGAAGTAGAACAAGATGGAGCTATGGAGGTTCAGTTAGCTAAACTATTAGAAGTCCAAGAAAAAAGAGGAAAATAATTGATGACCATGAACAAACCATCAACATGTGGTTAAGAAATGGTTCGACAAGAAGACCTCTGACCAGGGTCTTAAGCATGGAGATTTGGTACTCAAATTCAATGAGAGGGTCGTAAAACCTCGACAACATGGTAAATTTGATAGTTTGTGGGAAGGACCCTTCTGCATCATTGAATGTAAGCAACACAACACAGTTGAACTAGAAAACATGGAAAAAGAAGCATTAGGAATTCTTGTCAACGAAATTCACTTAAAATTGTTCAATTAGCTTTATTAACTCTATGTAAATATGTGAATATGTAATTATTTCCTTTTTGTGTCTTGTTTGGTCGAGATTTTAAGTAGAACCCATGAAGCAACAAAAAGGAGAAAGTAATGCAGACAAAAGTCTAACAAAGGGTTATATATTAATTATTTATGATATTATGTACTCCAAAATTTACAATCCAAAATGACTTTTGAGGAAAGCTATGCAATTATATATAATATAAAAATTTGAGATATATATATATATATACAAGAGTAGAGGAGGAAAATTTTCATTCATTTAGAAAGAGCTTCATCATCAGTAGCATCAGTAGCAGCAAAAACAACAATGATAGAAGGTGGTGGGTACACCAAGTTCCTAATGTCTGTTTAGCACTCCATGTCGTAGAAGACCTCTACGTTTGAGCACCTCATTAGGAAGTGGCTACCATGAGACACCCTCTGGAAGTGTTCATCAATACTCATCTTGTAGAATTCACTTAGGAATGGTAGCCATGACACCACTGCATCCTCCTAGACACGTTGATGTAGGTCACTAGTCGTTGGAAGGCCACGACCATACATGGTGTTTGTCAAAACTTCCCCAAGCCATTGAGATAACGTTTGGAAAAAACCATCGAGGTAAGCTACAATATTATCTCCTTTGGCACTGGAATTTCGAGCAAAGAGGTGATGAAGTGAGAGCATACATCAGTATTAACTCTATACTAATCTTCATATTCTAGGCAATCCTTACCCAACACCCACTTTATTGCAATAATGGCTAGAGAATGCTTGTTATTTGTCATTTTATTTAAATGCCTACTAGAAATATCTCCTAAACAAGCTACCTGAGACTTATTTCTAGTGAGCCTAATGGGAGTATTCATTGCTACTATTAAGGAGCCCAATTACCAAGTATGAATTTTGTGAATATCACTAGGTAGATATTTATGGAGGTAGATAGGATAGAATGTGTGATAAGCATAATGATTGATCGAGTTGTAAACTCGAGGAAAATCCATCAGATTTACAAGCTTAGTGTCCTCACCAGGTTGTATTTGTTGTGTATGATAAGCATGAGGTTGATCGAGATCACTCAAAATTCACATCCAAAGAATTACCGTGTGCGAATTTAAGTAAGGTAATCAATTGATTAAAAATTGCAATAGGTGCAAGTGGCAATCCACATGGTAAAAAAATTGGTGTCTAGCTATAAACATTTCTTAGCTTCCAAGGATCATTTCAAATCTCTCAGTGTAATTAAATTAAACCTGTTAGCTGAATCATTTGGCTAAGGTTATTAAGTGCAAAAGTATGCAGAAATTTTCATCTCTCTTTTATTCCCAACTCAATTTCCCAAAAGTTGGCACCATAGTACATAGTGGGTAAATCGTCATTATGAATTTGTCTTTTCAAGAGATGGGAATTATTTTCACATGAACAGATGATTTGGTGATTGCATGCAAAATTTATTGCTAAAAGAAACCATTGTTTCTAACTTTGGTTTTAGAAAAAGAAACGTGCATGCGAAGGAAAAGCATTGAGAGTAAAAATAAATACATAGCTTGCTGAGAAAAACCCAAGTGTGATGCTAGAAGAATTGAAGCAGCCATGTTTAGAGAAATAATTGTTAATGATGCATTGTGCTTGAATTAGTCGAACCCAAATAAAGAAAAAGAATCCATCTAAATTTTCATTCAATACAAGCCTTCTATTGGTTTTTTTTGTTTATGTTCCATTCATCCAATACTAGTGTGTTTCAAAGAAGGGTAATTTTTCAAAGCAAGGAAAGGATGCTATTGGGTCAGAGCATCAGAAGAATGGCACAAAATCCTGGAACAACGACATAGGAAAGTTCAGTTGTAAGCTTGTCCAACGTAATGAAGATGACGTTGTGGGTAAATTTTTTTAGTGACGTCTCTTATGCCACACCAGGGATACCAAAAAATCCAAGATGGTGCCATACACAGACCATAGAAAAGATAGCCTACATAAATAAAATCTAGATAATATAGGAGTGGGACAATATTTATGAAACTGCCCTCAAAATAAACCCTAAGAATCTTAAGGAAGCGACCTGTGAAAGAATGAAAAAGGCCAAAGAGGAAGGCAACAAAGACTCTCTGGAATATAGGCTATGGTTCGGTGGTATCCCACAACAAATGGTCCCCTTGGTGCACCATTGCCTGAAATTGATTCATTAGTGCATGTGAAATTTTGACCTAGATACCAACATCATTGTCAACTGGGAACTACGGGTAGTAATCAACGCCGATGCTATTAGGGATTTGCTATGTATCCCCACTTTTCAAGGAAAACAAACATAGGATAGGTTCACTGTGGATAACATGGAGAAATTCTTGAGAGGTAGGAATCAAGCCCTACAATTTTACAACATAGAAATGAAAAGGCACAAAGATGATAAGCGTCTGTTACAATTTCTGGTCGCACTCAATGCCTTCAACAAAGAATTGCAAGATGTTTTTTATAC
The DNA here is from genome assembly GCA_007115665.2 of Sequoiadendron giganteum. Taxonomy (NCBI): domain Eukaryota; kingdom Viridiplantae; phylum Streptophyta; class Pinopsida; order Cupressales; family Cupressaceae; genus Sequoiadendron; species Sequoiadendron giganteum. The sequence goes on along the minus strand of CM021100.1, from coordinate 189,980,302 downwards.
ATGGATTTCATTTGTGGCATGAATAGTGCCCAAGATGTTTACAAATGTCAAATGGGTCCAAGTTTCTAGCTAAGGAAACAAAATTCCCTATTCTAGTATGAATTTAAAGAGATAATTTGTAAGTAGATGCTGGAGAAATTCAGGGAATATCAAACATAGAGTAAGTTTAGATTCTCTTCTTTTATTGCTCATATTTTCTTACACCAAAACCATGATTTCTTTTGAAGACATGAATTTATCTATCCTTAATGAAAGTGGGGCTCGTAGTCCAGTTTTTGTGTGGACCCCTCTCCTTTCCGCAACCTATGACTATTACGTATTTTTTGAGTTCTTCTTACTTCCAATATTGCAATATTTTGATGTGGATGGAGAGGTCTGGTGTTATCATTTTTCTACTCAGTAGGTGGCATGGATGTGAAGTTTTCGTCCTCCCTATGATTGGCTCCTTAGGGAGGAATTTTTCATTTTTCTAGTTGCATGGTTTCACCGAGGAGCCCTGTCAGTTGTCGTTGTGTGTCACTAATAAGGTGTTGGCTATTGAGGTATTTAGATAGTTGGCACTTATTGATAAAAAAATTTGTGGAGGAAAGAATAAGAAGGCATTTTTTAAGTGCCCTTTAAGCTTTGGCACGGTTATAATGCAAATAAAGTAGACACATGGTCTTCTATTAGAAAATATTGCTCATTTGGAGCTAGTGTTAATTGAGGACAAATTGAATTACAATCTCGATAATGATTTAGTAGACATAAAGGTTAAAGTGAAAGAAAACCCCCAACCTTATTGGGAGGAACTTCAAAATCTGCAGTTAGAGCACATGAAGGTAATGGTAGACCTGGCCTATATTCCCACTAAAGATCGAAGGCCACCATGGAATTCCTTCTATTTCCCTTTAGCCAAGGCCAACGACAAGTGTAATATATTGCCCACTCTTTTCAACGACTTGTCTAAAAATTATAATTGGAGTCAAGAGAAAATTGTCACCTTCTGGATCTATCATTAGGAGACTAGATGTCTTGATGCCCAATTCTAGGCCCCTAACATGGATGACAAGTTTAATGATCTCTAGAATAGGAATCATGATGATAGTGATGATAGTGTTGAGGAAGCCCAGGAAGAGGAGAAAACTAGGGGTAACAAAGTTGGGGAACAACACACCAAAGGTTCCTTGGATATATACAGATAACTACTTCCTATGTGAGGGACAAACTACCATAATCATGGGTTGTGAAGAGATCCATAATGCCTTAGCAGTCTCAAGAAATCATAGATGTGAACCATTCTCCACCTCAGAAGAGGCAGTGCATCGATGTCATCCAAGGAGAGATTTTACAAGTGACTGTGACAATGAGACGTAGGTCGAAGTCTTTGGTAGCTCAGGTACAATTCTCTCCTTCCTCTCACCTATCCCAATCTTTAGTCCTTCCTGCTGTGTCCACTCCTCTGATCACTTCAAGTGTGGGTCTTTAGTTTTATGATTCTGCTGTGTCCACCACATACTTTGCCAGCATTCATTTGGGTCCAATTTGCATCCACTATTGCAAACCCTTTTTCTTTTGTCGCATTGGCCCCTACTCAATTTTCCCAACAGATTGTAACTTCTGAATCCTTGATACCATTATTATCTCTTAGAAGCCCTTCCACCACTCTTAGGATTAGAACTTGGTATAATTTTCCCCCTTTCTCCCCATTGATGGTGAATCTACCAAAGAAAATCTCATTTGAGTCTTCCATGATCTCATTCCCTTTTTCTCTCCCTCTCAATGCACCCTTTTCGATGGATAGATTAGATCGCCAACAAAATTCTTTGCACAAAATACCATTACCAAGTCTACATGGGCACTAAGGATTTAAAAAAGGAAAGAAAAGGATGTTGTAAAGCTTGTTGAGCCATGTGTGCAGACCCTTTACAATGAGCACCAGGGATCAATAATATTCGCAACTATGATTCCCAATGTCATCAAAACTCAAAGGAAGATGGAACCTGAAGACTAAACGATCCATGCTATAGGGCTCGATTTGAACATAGCTTGACCATAGGATAAGGTTGAGCTAATGGAGGAGACCCAGAAAGGTGCGATGATCAAGTTTTTAAAGCATAGTCGATAGCTAAAGAAAAGAGAGGAGGAGATCCACAATGTCAAGGAATGGGTGGATTTCCTTCAGAAGAATGAGAAGAGTAGAGAGGTTGAGTTGTCGCACCTAACTCAACAAGTGTGGACACTCTAAGAGGAACTTGCAAAGTTTGAATCCCAGGATCCCAACCTAGTTTCCAGTTTACAATAGAAGAATCAAGAGCTTCAAGAGCGACTATCTTAGATGGGAAGGGAAGTGCAAGAAAAGACTCAGGAGTTTTAGAACCAGCAGAGTCAATTTGAAAAAGAGATTGAAAGGTTATAAGTGTCGTTTGCAATGGAATCGGGTTCTTGAGGTCAAACAAAGGAACTGTTGATGAGCAAGGGAATAAAACTGACAACTCTAAAAGAACATCTCAATGTATATGACAAGAGGATTGCTGAAATAATGGAGGAAATCAGGGCAAAAGAAGCTGAGCTAAGTCTTTCGAAAATTTTGACTCAACCCCATATTCCTCAACCTGATTTCCTTTTGATGGCTTAATAGCTATATGTCTCCTACTGGGAGAAGGTCAAAGCCTCTACGGGACCATCAAGAAAATTCTGTAGTCCATTATTGAGAGGGTTCTCGAGGATGAGCAATTGCTGGGAAAATTGTACAAGGTAACTGATGTAAAATTGACAAGAGCAGGGATTGAGGACCAAAGGTTAGTTGCCAAGAAGGAAAAATAATTTATCTATTACCATGTAGAAATCCTCTAGGCTAGGAGTTGTTTGGGGTCCCTAAGTCTCACAACTAATAATCTACAGGTGCAATTCTTGCACTTAACTCAGTTGGGTTTTCCTTCTCCTTTCCTCTTTGATAATTCAATAGCCATGATGGAGCATATCACATCAAGAATCAAGGAGAAGCAACAATATCTATCTACTTTCCAATTATTTGTCTAGCCTCCCATGGTAGTGGACATTGAAATCTTTATTCCTCCAATTGCACAACTTCTTTTCCAGCTTGAGTCTAGGACTGGATATTCCATGGAGCTACCTGTCAAAGAGGTCATCGATCTATATGAGGCACAAGAGAATATGTGTGCCTTATCTACGTAGTCGGAGGTCAGTTGGATGCCTTTGTAGTCTGCCCTTGCTAAGCTCTAAATATTTTCCCAATGAATAAGGTTGTTCTGTGAACCAGGATTTTGGGTCCATAGGTAAAATACCCCTAATAGTCGCCAAAAGCTGTGGATTAAATAATCCATGAAGATCCCTTTAGGTTATTTTGTATACAACTTTGAAAAAGCCTCTCCCACAAGTGTTATATTTCTTGATTTTCCCCAAGCTACTTTTTGACTATGCTTTCATTCTCTTCGACATGTGTCAGAAAGCCAGGGTTTTGAAATGCTTCTCCCCATTATTTCCTCTTTGAGTCCCACCCGTGTGCCACATTGCATAAACCTTTAGACGGTTTTAATGGGCCCCATTGAAGGAAGCTTAGGTCGACACCGTGCCGCATGACATATTCACAGGGTTTGCATCCTAGGAAACTAAAGGATGGATATAAAACTCTCACAACTTCTTGATGTGTCACCTCGATGGAAGTCTTAATCCTAAGAGAGCGAGTGTCAAGGAAAAGGCTTTGTCACTCTGACACGTGTCCTAGCCAACTCTTCAAGTAGTTAGGCATATTTCTTTCTGAGATTGTTGTTGCTTCACCCTCAAGACCACATTCATCATTTTTGTGAAGCACAATCTGTTCGAGAAAACCAAATATCTTTCAGTTGTGATTTGTATTTGATTCATCTAATGAAGAGGTGACACGTGCCCATGGGGTCTTTTCATGTAGTAGCTTTGAGGTGGTGGGAAAATTCTATATATACTACTACAACTTGCTCTAGAAAAGTGTTCAAAAATTAACGGAGAAGAGACAAAAATCTCTAAAGCCTTTGTAATGTTTTATGATTATTGTATTGAGAACAACAGACTGTGCCCATTGTTCGGCCTCTCTATTTCTTAGTCGATATAAGACATGATATTGTGATGTTTTTTGTATTAAGTGTATATATATAAATGGTCTGAAGAGTCTAATTAATTAAATATGATTTATTTGATTAATTACCCTAAATTCCTCTACTGTTGAATAAATAGAAATATTTATTTATATAGTTCACGTTTAAATTCTTCTAATTCTGCTATTCTTTCATCTTAATTAAATAATTTTTTAAATTTAATTATCAAATTCCCCTATTTATTCTATCTTAATTGCATCATTCTATCTAAATTAAATAATTAGGTTCACATACTTTGTTTTATTTAATTATTCATTTTATTCCATATTTAATAAATAGACTTTTATAGTTTGTTTTATTAAATTAAATGTCTTATTTATTTCTAAATTTGAATAAATCCAAAATATTCAAATTAAGAACATATCCTACAGCTCATCATATCTCACCAATAAAATTAAATATCATATGTCTAATTTATGGAAAATTTAATTCGGCTGGCATTCATGGGAAAGCTTGCAGGAAATCCTCTTCAATCTCCTTCCCCTGATTCTTCCTATCATTTGGCCTGGTGTTTTCATGGGGAGGAACCATTCCCCTAATCAGCTCAAGCCTCTTCATCTCTCACCATTCAATCCTCCAGATTGAATCCAAACCTCTGCTTTGTTGCCCCTATGCAAATGTGTTGGGAAATCTATAAATACAACCTTTCTCTACAAGAAATGGATCCCAACTTTGTGCAATCTTACTCTGCAGGAAATCAATCAAGCAATCATAACAATCATAGCAATATAATATTAGCATCATAGCATCAGTAGAATGTACATCACGACTACATCATAGTTTCATGTTAATATAGATTACAATAGCTTCCCTTTATTAATTAGATATCATCATACAAGATTAGATCATTGCATTTAGTAGCATCTCATTCTCTAGATTGGCATTTTAACAATTACAGTGCTTACCAAATTTGAGAGCCTCGTGACTTAATAAATATTTAGAGATAGGGAACAATAGGATGGTTTCAGTAGATTCTTGCTTTAAACTAGTTTAAAGCAAGAATTTTTGATATAATTTCTTATTAAGAAGTTTTATTTTACTTGTTTACTTATTCACACTTACAATTTGGCACCCATCATGGGGCATAACCCCATATTTTACAAAATTTTCTTTGAAAAGTGTCGTACAAGATTTTGGCATGTTCATTTTAGTGCGAGCGAGAGATTTTTTAGTACTTCGACAAAAACTATAGCGCTTCCGAGGAAAAATATAGCACTTCGGAGGTCTATTTCAGTGCTTTGACAAAAACTATAGTGCTTCTGAAGAAGTTTTCAACTCTTTTGAGGAGAAAACTATAGTGCGTCCATAGTCTATTTCAGCGCATTTGCCAGACATTCCTAGCACAGTTGGCCACTATTCTTCAAAAAATTTAAAGTGCTTCGGCGGAATTCTAAGGTGCTTCTGCCAAATCTAATAGCACTTTTAATGAAATATATAGCGCATCTGTTCTAAACTATAACACTTCTACCCTCTATTTCAGTGCTTTTGTATTTCTTATTTGGATCTAATGCGACCGTGACCAAAATTTTCTTTGATGCATTTGGATTAAAATGAATCAATCCTAGGGTAGTCACTTCATTTAAAATATACCAATCCTAGGATAGCCATCACACTTTTTTTGTATTAGTTAAAGTTAAAACAACAAGATTTTGTGAAGCAACATCTTCACCTAGAATAGTACATCATCTTTTGGGCTTAAAAAAAAAAATTGTTTACTGTGCTTGTGTGGTGAATAGGCTTATGCTCTCCCCTTAACTGGGTGATCAAAATGCTAGACGCATCCTTTATTTTCATACAACTTACGCTTTTGTTAAAACCTTTAGAAGGCCTATCATAGTGGGAAAAAGTACTCACCCTACGAGAATGAACTAAGCGGGAATGCCTAAAGCCAAGGATTCCAACCCACTCTAATCAAATGTGAGTTGTTGATGAAAGTCCAACTTGATGGTAGTGTGCAAGATAACCATCCCCTAAGCCTTTGTTCTAAAGGTTGGGAGGTCTCTTGAGGGAGTTTATCATTTGTTGCACCACACATAAACCCTATCTAAGAGCCATAGTGTAGAATCTAATTGAGTTAGTAACCAGACATTGTAATACTTGCAGTGCAAGGGGAGGGAAGAATCTACCCCCAAGACACTCACCATATAATTTCCAAGGAACTTTTTCTCAAGGGATCAAAAAATCTAACCTTGATTATGCACTTGGAAATGATAAAAACATGGGCACCTTCTAGGGGGTGACACAACTATGTGAGTCATTGCAATTTTAAGATGTGGGTTGTTGAGTATAACGATGACCTTTCTGACCTTAAGAGTGATTTTGTCTGAAGTATATTTTTGTTAAAGAAACCAATGAAAATGGGACCATGTGTGGTTCTTGGAACATACACTATTTGTTTAGATTCTAGATTCAAAAAAAACTATTCTACAATTTCTTGTCATGTTCTCAAATCATTAAACTCAAATAAAGATCATCCAAAAACACAAAAGGAGTCAAAGAAAACTCAATAGTGAAATTTATGATTAGGGATTGGAAATCCACAAATTTTGTCAAGAAATCCCTCACAAAAGAGTCAAACAACCAAAGAAACAAATTAGTTACAAAAAACTTTTGGAAAGACGGTGATTCTTATATCAAAGTAGGAAAGTCTTACTTCACCATAGAACCTTCATCCATATGTTTCATGATTTTTCCAAAGGATATATTGACGATTATTCTTTAGAACCTTTGTATTCATGAGCCTTTTTCCAAAGAAGGGCCTTATCACAGAAACACAATCATAGTCAACCTATTCATCATTCTTCCATCCCATAGCCAATGATAGAATATTCTAACAGGCTCGATCAATTTTTACAATAGAGAAAACTTAGAAACATTAGGCTTGTCATCCAACATCAGAAAATTACTAGTGGAGGTATCCTATCAAAGTATCAAAAATCCTGAAAATCAATCTCTTCATAGGAAGTAAAATTAGACAACAGTATTGAAACCCAAAGTTGCGCTTTCACATTCTATTTTAGCGCTTCTAAGGTCTGTTTTAGCGCTTTTGTATCCAAAGTAGGACTTGTGCAATCTTTTTTAGCGCTTCTATGGTCTTTTTTAGTGCTTATGTATCCAAAGTAACACTTACACATTCTATTTTAGCACTTTTGAGGTCTCTTTTAGCACTTCTGCAATCTGTTATAATTCTTACACATTATGTTTTAGAACTTATAAAATAGCACTTCCATAGTCTATTTTAGTTCTTTTGCACTCTATTTTAACTCTTCCAAAGAGAAATACAATAGAGAGCTTCTGAACACATCTGTCAGATTTATTGACATCTAAAACTCATATTTTTATCAGCCAGAAATATCTTCTCAATACAGATAGTGTCTTAAACCAGAATAAAATAGGATCTTATAGGTTAATTCTTTTCAACTTGAACCCAGATCTTGCAAACTATAAAGTGTCCACAAAACAAACCAAAATATTGGTTATTAGGCTAAGTTTCTTCATCAGGATATTATCATCCTACTATCACGAAACGAGGCATAGTAATAATATTTTTTAACCTAGTCTCATCAATAGGATATATCATCCTATTTGACTATGTTAAAATTCATTAGACACTCATCCAAAAATAGAAGATCAAAGTTTAGTGGGAAAAACAAACACTTGTATGCCAATTTTGACAAGGTTACAAAGATAGAGACTCATAGAAAAATAAATTGAAACGTCAAACACCATGGCAGAATAAAATCCTTGGAATAGGTTACACAAAAATGACAAGAATGAAATTACCCAAGAGGACATTAAAATGGCACAACAAGATCCAAACTTCCACAAATTTATGGAAAAGATTTCAAAAACAAGATATGGAAAAATACCTCTTAATGCTAGTTGAATCAGGTGCAAAACTTCAAAAAGATTTTTGTAAGAATTGTCTATGAAGGTAGCCACCCAAGATCTAGAGGCCTAATGGAAGCACAAGCATAAGAGAGATAGAAACAATATGACAAGAATAAACTATATTCTACCAATAATGCATATAGAAATAATGCCTGTATCAATGTACAAATGTAGTAGAGACCCCTTGGTTATATAGCCAAGGTGAGAACATAGGAGGGCATAAGATTATGACAAGTGTCGTAATCTTATGACATGAGACAACTGTGAAAAGCTATCACTCCACCTAAAGTGGGAAAGTGATAATGTGATAACCACCATAAAAGGTGGATCTACCACAAAAGGTGGAAATGAATCACATGATATGTCCACAAAAGGTGGAAGTGATAAAGTGATAGCATGATAAGTCCACCAAAAGTGGAAAATCTCCAACAACTCCTATGTGGTCCCTAAGTAACCTTAACTAAGGTGTAATAATGACCTAGGACAAGGTACAAAACAATGAATTACACCAACAATTTTGATGTCAATCGATTAAAAGAAACACCTAGAGCAAATGCAACTGAAACACCACAACACACACAATACACGCAAAACACAGATCAAGTTGTGGCCCTAACACATCAAATGAAAAACTTGCAACAACCATTGCAAGATATGAAAAATGGAACCATGAAAAGGTATGCATTACAAGACATTTGTCCTTATCCTTTTGACCTGAGTGTGGACATGATACCATTCCCTAGACATTGTGAATTCCTAAAATATGACAAATACAATGATAAAATAGATCCAATTGATCATGTAAGGGAATTCAGAACCATTAGTTTAGAATTTTTGCAAAAAGAAACTTACCTAATGAGGTTATTTCCAAGGAGCTTAGGAGGTTAATTTATGGAATGGTTTTCTAAACTATAACTAGGGATACAAACTTTTGAAGAGCTGGTCAATAGGTTCATATCACAATGTTCCTTTAACATTCAACATGATGTCACAGTAAAGGACCTTTACAACATGAAGCAAAACAAAGGTGAGACATTCCTATCATTTCTACAATGATGGTGAATATTATTTGCTAGGTATCCTCATTTTATACCTAAGGAAGAGAAAATGGAACTATTCATTGACAACCCAACTGATGAAATGAGCTATAGACTCGAACTACAATGTCCTCCCACATTTGAAAAAGTGATTGAAAATGGCCTTAAAATTGAAGAAGCTTTTTTCAAACGAGGGGTGATAAAGCATTACAATGAAAAATCAAACAACACCAACTCCTCAAATCACTATGGCAACAATGACAAGCCTAAATTTTGGAAAAAGAATAGAAATACTGGGAACAATGATACTACAAATGACATACAAAATGCAAAACCAATATTTAATTTGATGGTCACTTCCACAAAGACAAATCAAAATAGTTACCAAAACATCAAACAAGGTGTCAATCAAAAGAATGATCCAAACAATGGAGAATCTAAACCACAATCATATCAAAAATCATCCAACCGAAGAAGATTCACACCATTAGGACAAACACTTGAATTAGAAATGAGAGAACTTATTACAAACGGACTTATCACCTCACGTGAAGCAAGATTTTGGGATCCAAAAGTAAAACTACCTTGGTGGAATGACACAGACTATTGTAACTTTCATAATAACAAGGGACAGAAGACAAATGATTGCATGGAGTTAAAAAATCTAGTCCAAGATCTAATTGTTTATAAAAAGGTATACGTAGAGGGACATCAAACCAACAACGATCAAATTTCCTTTGAAGATCCTTTACCAAATTACAAAAAGGGAGAGTCTTCTTCTACAAACGGTAAAGGTAAAAGTGTTAACTATGTTTATGATAGCAAAATATTTTGTATTTCTAAAGTTGAGAGTGGTACTATTACTAGAAGTCAAATGGGTAACGAGGAAACCAATGACATTATACCATTAGATCTGATCCAAAACATAGACACATCCGACAATCAGGTAAATGTGTTAAAAATTAGAGAAAGATAAGACTACCAACCAGTTAATATAATGATAAGGGGACAATCCAAGGTAATATTGAAAGGATTTGCATCTAAAAACACCACTCCCCCACTCGGTCAATACAACATTTTTTATCAACTATAGAAGATACAAACACATATATCAATACTAGAACTCCTTAAACTCTCACCATCCCATAAGGAAGTTTTAGAACAAGCTTGTGTGGTCACCACGGTACCCAACAATCTATATGTTTATCAGTTTCAAGCTATGATGGGACATTTGACCACACCTCATTGTCTATCTTCTTTGAAAAAGATGATGTATCACTTAATCATCCACATAATATCACACTTCACATTGAATTCTTAATCTACAAACACCGTGTTAAATGTGTCTTAATAGATGGTGGAGTTGGTTTAAACATTTTCACTTTGAAATTGGTTTGTGCACTAGGTTATTCTGATAATGCTATTGATGCCTGAAGGAAAATGACAATAAAATCCTATGACAAAGAAGAGAGATCCTCCAAGGGATTGATTGTGTTACCTATTCAAGTAGGACCAATGGTGAAGAATATAACTTTCCAAGTGCTAGAAAAAGACTGAACATATAATATACTCTTGGGAAATCCATGGATACATGAAATGCAAGCAATGCCTTCAACTTATCATCAGTGTTTAAAATTCCAAGTCAATGGACAAGAGGTAACTATATCAGCTATTTACAATAATCCCCAACATTGTAACACACTTAAAACATCTCAAGACACTTTTGTGCCCCATAATAATGAAGCAAACATTTTTAGTTCATCTAACGGTGAAAAAAAACCAACCATTGTATCTAAATGGGTTGAGAAAAAGGGCCAATCAAAAGAAACAAGTGTTGTTGAATCTACATTGGTAGATAATAAGGGTCCTCTAAATTCTCTATCACAACAATTTCAAGAAAATATTGAGTTAACCGACAAAGACATGGGGAAATATTCCATTGGTCAATCACTATGCCTTTCACAATTGCTGCCATCCCCAAGGTCATATGGACAACTGACATCAATAACACCACAACTTTCACCAAATACCATAGTTCTAGATGAAAGATTTGTAAAAGCTAGTACTCTAGAAGATGAATTAGAAGACAAGGCCATCCTCAGTTGGCTATACAAAGATGAAGAAGCCTCAACATCAACAAACATCAGTATAAAGACTAATCATTATGGGAAAGGAAAATTTATCCTAGAGAAAATGGGTTATGAGGGATAGGGACCTATTGGAAAAATTAAGGAAGGCATCATATAACGCATTCAAACTCTCACACTCCAGTCAAAGGACAAAATAGGACTAGGTTATATAGGGGAACCAAAAGAAGAAATGACTTAGAATGTTGAGGAAAGAATCCTTCAAATGAGAGATAGTTCTGAAACAGATTCCAATAAGTATGAATGCGATATTTACTCTAATATATCATACACTGACATACAAATTGACGTCATAAAGGAATATGCACCCACACATGAGGAGGGACATGGCTCAGGGACTAGACCACTTGTACTTGAATCACAAAATATCAATGACTCAAGTGAGGATGGAAAGACATCGAGTGAGCTAGATGATTTGGAGGGAAGTAATATCATAGACCTCGACCTCCCTAATGACAACCTTGCCACCATAACTTTTCAAACCCTTACTATCATTGACCAAATCCAATCTGATGACTCTTTGACTTTAATACATCCTGAACTTATCAACTAGGAATCGACTGAACCTATAAATGTACCCATCTTTGAGAATGATGATGCTATCATAAATTTCCTTTGTTGTGATGAACCTAATACATGTTCTAATCATAAATATCATAACAACATAGTTAGATGGGAGGGTGTCAAATCTTCCAGTTGCAAAATTTAAAATAGGAATAATGGATCTAATCATGAAAACCATTCAATGGTAGCATTAGATCTCAAAAAAGTAAAAATAAAGAATGCATTAGATGGTGAAAACCTCTCCGAGGCATTGGAAGATGGGAAATTTGACAACCTTCTAAAGCATTATCATGAAAGACCATCAGTTCTGGTGGAGCCTACATAGTCTATTAACATTGGCACAAAAGAAAAAGAAAAGGTTGTACATCTGGTAGCATCTATGAATGAACAAGAAAGACCTAAATTTATCAAGTTCTTTGAAGAAAGAAGCATTAAATTTGCTTGGTCATACTATGATATGCCAGGTTTAGATCCAAATATTTTAATGCATCATTTATCTCTACCTACTAGAATCAAACCTCTGAAACAAAAACTAAGGAAGGTGCATCCACATATCGCCTTGATGGTAAAGGCTGAGCTGAAGAAGTTGTTAGATGCAAGATTCATCAGGTCTATTGATTATGATGAATGGATATCAAATATTGTCCTTGTATCAAAGCCAGACAATAGTATTATAATATGTACAAATTTTAGGGATCTGAATAAGGCATGTCCCAAGGATGATTTCCTCTTGCCTAACATTGACATCATTGTATACTTAACAATAGGGCATGCCATGTTATCAATAATGGATGGTTTTTTTGGCTACAACCAAATCAAGATAGCACTAGATGATCAGGAGAAAACCGGATTCACATGTCCATGGGGAACTTTTTACTGGAACGTCATGCCCTTCGGGTTGAAGAATGCAGGGGCAACATGTCAAAGAGAAATGACCATAATATTTCATGATATGATTCATACCTTTATGGAATATTACGTGGATGATATCCTAGAAAAGTCATATTCTAGAGAAGGACATCTAGATATCCTGGGCATAAAATTCACAAGGCTAGAGAAGTTCAATGTCCGACTAAATCTTAAGAAATGTGTCTTTGGTGTTACATCAGTAGAACTCCTAGGATACATAGCTTCAAAGAAGGATATCAAAGTGGATCCAAAAAAGGTAAAGGAAATAATGGAAATACCTCCACCAAAGAATATCAGTCAATTAAGGTCTTTACAAGACAGGCTACAATCAATCAGGAGATTTATCTCCCAGTTAGGAGACAAAATTCACCCATTTAATCACTTATTGCATAAGAATGTTTTGTTCAAATGGGATCAAGGGTGCGAAACAACTTTCAACCAAACAAAACAATATCTGATGCCACCACCTATTCTCATGCCACCTATAGAAGGAAGACCTTTACTACTATACATTGCAACAATAGACATTTCTTTAGGAGCACTATTGGCACAGGAAGATTATGATGGAAGGGAACAAGCCATTTACTACATCAGCAAGACTTTGAATGGCTATGAAATAAATTAAACCTTCATTGATAAATCTTGTTTGGTGGTGGTATTTTCTACCCAATAATTACGACATTACATGTTGACTCACATAGTCAGGTTCATAGCAAAGATTGACCCGTTAAAATATCTATTCAACAAGGCTGATTTAATAGGAAGACTGGCCAAGTGGGTCATGCTTTTAAGTGAATTTGATATCTAGTATGTGGAAAGGAGGGCCATCAAAGGTCAAGTTATTGTTGAACAATTATTTGAATCTCCATTAACTAATGATCATCCTATGACAATGGAGTTTCCTGATGCATACATTCTTAATGTAGCAACACAACAATGGATGCTTTATTTTAATGGATCATACACACAAAGAGGATCTGGTGTGGGAATATTGTTTATTACACCCCAAGGACACACCATCCCAAGGTCTTATAGACTAATGTTTCCATGTACCAATAATGTGGCCGAGTATGAGGCATTAATCATTGGTGTCAATGTAGCAACTGAATGGAAAATCATAGAGTTACAAGTATATGGAGATTCTCAACTAGTCATTTATCAAGTAAATGATGAATATCAGATGAAAGATGAGAAGTTGATGCCCTATAAACAGTTGATAGATGATCTCAAACAATAATTTTTCAATATCAAATTTGAGAAAATTCCAAGGGAAAAAAATAAAGTGGCAGATGTTATGGTGACAATTGCTTCTCTTTTGAAATTACTAGAGAAACGTTGTCATTATGAGTTTATGGTAGAAAAAGTATCTAATCCTTCTTATAATAGTTTTGAATCCCAAACCATATACCATTTAGATGTCATTGAATCCCCCATCTATGGAAAGACTTATGCTTACCTAAAAGACAACATCCTTCCTCCTGATCTTTCAAGAAACCAAAAACGCAACTTCATCCACCAATCCGCTCAACATACCTTAATCATCGACATACTTTATCGTCTAGGTCTAGATGGTACTCTTCTTCGGTGTTTAGAACGTAACGAATTTAAGACAACCTTACATGAGGTTCATGAAGGTATTTGTGGAACTCATTCAAGTGGGATACCTTTAGCAAATAAACTCCTCTGTTTGGGGTATTATTGGCCAAGTATGGAGAAGGAATCTTATCAGTTTGTCAAGAAGTTCCAAAAGTTTCAAAGTCATAGTAATCTAATCCACACACTAGCTCAAGAATTACACCCATTCACATCAACATGGCCCTTTTTTTAATGGGGACTGGATCTCGTAGGAAAGATAAATCCATCTTCATCCAATGGACACAAGTTCATAATCATAGCGACAAAGTACTTTACAAAATGGATAGAAGTAGTTCCTCTAACAACAATCACTAGAAAATAGATCTCATTTTTCATACTAAACTACATAATCTATTAGTATGGAATACCTCAGTCCATTATCACTGATAATGGACGACCATTTAAAAATCAGGATGTCCAAGAATTTTGTGAAAAAATTCATATCCAACATCATTTCTCAAAACTGTACTATCCTCAGGGAAATGGCCAGGTAGAGGCCTCTAACAAGACAATTCTAAAAATACTTAAGAAAATGGTTAATGATGTTGGACATGATTGGCATGTTCAGCTTAATCTTGCATTATGGGCCTACAGAACCACCATCAGAACACTGACAGGAGCTACACCATATGCCTTGGTATATGGATCAGAGGCCATACTACCCATTGAGGTGCAGATTCCATCACTTTGTGTGTCACTCAAGGGAATTATTTTAGATGAAGATTATAGAGTATTTAGGCTTCAAGAACTGGAACTGTTGGATGAAGGTCATCAACAAGCTATCAATCATCTGATTTCATATCAACAGAGAATGTCCAAGAGCTACAATCACATGGTAAATCCTAGAGTCTTTCAAGTTGGTGACTTGGTCCTAAAGGAAACCCTAGAAATCAACAAGACTGAGAGAAGAAAGGAAAATTCAAACCTAATTGGCTAGGTCCTTTTGTTTTCATATTAGTCTATGGGTCTGGAGCCTATAAAATTTCAACACTTGAAGGGGATTTGTTCGATGAACCTATCAACAACATCCATCTCAGAAGATTCTACACCTGAAACACCTAGTGCAAGGTTCAAGTTCCTAAAAATGGTTTCCTTGATGAAAACCTGGCAAACAGGCACCTTCGTAACAAAAAAATACAAAAACTTAAGAAAAAGAGAAAAATACAAAAAAAAGAAAAGAGAAAAATACAAAGAAGAATGAAAAAGAGAAAAGTGCAATAAAAACATATAGCGAAAACCTGGAAATAGGCGCTATTTGTGAATTAACTAACTTTTCCATCTATTTAGATACATTTCATGGTCGCTAATTTCACCATCACTTTACATCCATTATCATATCATTGCAAATGGTCATGTCTCACCCTAGCTTGGGGGCAACATCTACACATCACTGGGGGCAATAAAACATCAAGCTTAACAAAATGCAACAAAAATAATGATCGAAACACAACCCAACTTGGAACAACAATCACCATTGGAAACACATTAGACATCCATATGGCAACAAAACAATCCAAAAAAAATCAAAAAGTCAATACAGAAACATGAGTCAATGTAAGTCAAACTACGTGGTCTCTGCGTGTATAACCTAGGCAAGGATAATCTTTGATCAACCCTCAAGGCCCATAGGATAGGTCATTAGGTTAGGTTTGATTCAAAATCTCATAAAATCACAAAAACATCATAAAATTAGGATGGATGATCTAATCTGACTAATGGTTGAAACACTTTAAGTAAAGGTTGGATATGTTGTATTTTGATTATTCGTTATCATTTCTTTGGAGTAACTCGATGATGTATTGAACTAGAGAAGCTAGGAAGAAGAATGGTATTTTCATTTGTCTATTGTTTGTGAATTAATTATTTAATGTGTGAATTGTCGTGGGGCATGCTCTACAAATGTATCACTGATGACATTCAAAATTCATACACTAAAATTATTAATCCTTTTTTGTTTATGCAATAAATGCTTAGGTCATCTCATTTTAATTATACCTAGATGCTTGTGTTTGCTTGAAATATCAAAAAAAAAATCATGAAAGTAGTACTCAGGTCGTCATTGGTCTAAAATATACCATTGATGCTTGTACTCACTTTCAACATTTTTAAAAGCTCTATGATGATACAAAGCATAAAAGTACTGTTAAAATGCCAATATTTTGCATGTAGGTGCATGATAAAATTAGATTGCATTCATAATAGTTTCTGCCTCTACAGAGTGTTTGTTACAAAAGCTCATGAAAGATTCAAATTGATGATTATATTTTCTCATAAAAGACTGAGTATACTTGACATTAACAAAAACATCATCATAACCATGTGGTTGCATCATCATTTTCATTCATTAGAAAGCATTTTCTATTTATCATATCATCAATCATACATTTCAATCAAATTATTTTGCATTCATCATATCATATTTTTTCATATCACATAAAATTTCTAAGAGAAAATTTCAAAAATAAATCAATTCATTGCATTTCATTCATCCATCAAGTATTTCTCATATATCATATTCATTGTAGCATACATTCACATTTTAATATCATTTCATTTATCATACATTATTTACATCATTTCATTCATTGCACCATATCATTCATCATTTCATTTATCATACAAACATCATATCATTGAATTTCCATCAATTCATCATTTTATATCATACATCATTATCATTCATTTATTTGCATCATCTATTTTACATTTATATCAACATAAAAACGCACACACATCCCACTTACCACGTATATCAAAAATTATTTAAAACCATTACATCCACATCCATGTATATAGATGATCATCATATAAAATGAAAATCATCATACATCCATACATCATGCACCTATACATCATAGATCATACATCATACATCATACATCATACATCATACATCATACATCATACATCATACATCATACATCATACATCATACATCATACATCATACATCATACATCATACATCCATACATCATTCATTAAATAGAACATCATAAATCATAAGCATATCATATGATCATTAAATACATCCATAACATGTAAATAATCATAATATAAAAATATCTTCACAAGGCATATAGAACGTGGAAAATAAATGCATCCATCATAGAATCATAATAGAACACATCATAGATCGATAAAAGTCTGATGCATATCATATAAACCATATAAACCATCAATGTCAAGTATACAATGAAGTCTGAAATAAAAGAGATATATCATCAAAACTGGCTGAACCAAAGTATACATCATGTCTCAAATACATCGCACAATCACATCAGACAACTAAGATCTATTGCTACTAGATGGTGCAGGCATCTCGAGACCAGTACCTTCTCCAGATGGACCAAGACCTCCTAGATCTCTATGTGGCGGCTGATTCACACCCTCGCTAACAATTTGGGAATGGGTCTTGCCTGATCACGAGGGGGCATAACTAACTCTCCGCTCAGTAGGGACTGCATCATGGTAACGACCTCTATAAAAATCTGCCTCTTAGCCCACACATAGAAGCTATCTCATATAATACACCACGGTCATGCCCTCGGCTATCTGTTGTAGTCTGTCAGTAGTGGTCTGAGCCTACTCTGTGATTTGCCTGGCACTATCCCTCTCCACTGTCAGTGTGGAAATTTGTGTTTGTACAACTTCCAACTATCCCTATTCTTGTGTCTGGGTCTAAGCAAGTAAACCCTAAGCCTGAACAAGCTGCCCCTGCAGAGTCTGTATCTTCACCTGTAGGCTGGCAATCTAAGTCTGATCAGTAGAAGATGTATCCACTTCTTGCCTCTTATGTCACACACTAGTAGATGGACCTGTGCTACCTGCCACAACCCCTCTACTACCATCCCCTCCATCATCTCCATCATCATTGACATCCTCCTCATCACCATTGCCCTCTCCACTTCTCTCCTCACCACTGTCCTATCCGCTGCTCTCCTCACCACTACCCTCCTCCTCACAACATCCTCCACCTCAATATTGATATCCTACTCCTCCTCCACATCCTCCTCTTGCCTCCATCACCGACCAGGTGCAACAAAAACCTCCTCATCCGTGGGTAATGGTACTGGCTCATCAGGAATAGTGATCCAAGGGCATGGATGTAATACAAGATACTGCACATACTTCGTAATCACTAGTGCCTATGTAATATCACAATGTACATCTTAGGGTGAAGGCTATAAGGCACGATATCCCTCTACTATAGTATCATATGATAGACATGGTCTCCAATCTATTGTATCACTCTATCGTTGAGCATAATGTGCAATTCCTTCAGGCATGCTCTTAACAATCCCATACTGTCTATACATTCTCTGCAATAGAAATATCTCTAAAATGAAGTGAGTCCTACCAATCAAGTACATAGAGTCACACAAATAACCCGGCTCTTCATCGTCCTCATCCCAATGCTCACAATCTAGATATGGACACCATGTCACCACCTCTAGTTCATCCAATATACGCCTCCAATGCTCTGACTTACCCATCCTAGATTAGGTAAGTTGACCTCTATATCTGAAAACATAAGGCCTGGTGGAAGGTCTGTCTCATACTAGCAAGGGTCATGTGATAGTAATATGCTCCCATGCCCAAACCTGAAGAAAAGTAGCTCTTGCTAACAAGTTGTGCCCTCTCAAATATGCAACTGAATATAAATCATGATATAGATGTGCCAGCATACACATCCCCCAAGCATATCTGGTCCCATGCACGATCATGCTCTCAAGTACACAGCCCCACCCAAAAAATAGTCCCTTTAACCTGTGATTCAGACAAAGGAACTCTCTAATAAATCCTACAATAATTGAAGGTAGGGTGGCATATGCATCCACCATCTCTCACCATGGGATCCACATCCCAACAATGTGATCATCCTGAAAAACTCTATGAAGAGCATTTGTCCTGCCCATCTCCTGTGAATCATACACTACAATCTCCCCAACAAACAATATCCGTAAAATCCACTAGACATCCTCTAGGGTGACTGCGATCTCACCAGTGGGTAGATGGAAGGTGTTATGGTCACTATTCCACCACTTGGATAATGCTATGAGGAGACCTCGATTAATCCTAATCTAGGGCATTTCAAGAAGTGAAGCTAGTCCACAACAAACAATGATCTGTGTATCATCTGGTGTAAGCTGTGGATTCAAGTCAAATGTCCATGGAAAAAACTTGTATTTGGAGGTTATTCAAAGGCTCCTATCATCATGAAATGTTCAAAATCAATACACTGTCAAAATATCACAAATAAATTATCCTATCAAATCTAATCAACTCTTGGTGCAAATTTTGATCAAAAATCATGAGAAATCATCATCAATACTCACCTATCATGAGGTCATCATTATCAATCTTTAATTGTACTTCACCTAACATGAGGTCAATTTATCAAAATCAACCTCGCCTATCATGAGGTTCATCACATTTGAAATTATTCCTCACCTATCATGAGGATAATTCTTGTCTATCAATCATCGGAATCACTCATCATAAGGTTGAACATCATCAAGGTTATTTAGATCATCAAATCATATCAAACCAAATGGTTGACACGATCAGAATCAACAAAATCAAAGACAAATTTGACAAATTTTGCAAATCTTACTTAGATGCGCTAAAATAGGCATTCAAGGTGCTAAAAGATCAAAAGCACCATTTCATCAATCAAAAGTGATAGAATAGACTATCAAAGTGCCACATCACTCAAAGTGCTATTTCGGGTGGTCAAAGCACCAGAAAAATAGCTTGAGGCACTAAATCCCTTGAAGCACTACAATACCCTATCAATGCACTAATTTATCCTATCAAAGTGCTAATTTTTTGAAGCGCTAATCTACCCTATCAAAGCGCTGATATTTTTGAAGCGCTAATCTATCCTTTGAAACCACCAAATTACCTTATCAAAGCGTTAATTCTCAGAAGCGCGAAAGAAGGCCCTAGAAGTGCTACACCAGAGTGTTGAAGCACAACAACACGTTGTTGAAGTGCTAAAACTATGAAAAATTCAAAATACATAAAATAACATGAAAAATGAGAAAACAAGAAATACAAGGAGGTTTAGGGGTATGTACCAGAGGTCTGTAAGGAGCAGGTCATTAGTGACGTCGCACACCCTCAAACTGGTGGGTGTGGTAAGGAATTGACATCTTGCTCCAAGTGGCTCAAATAGGTCTCTCTCACAAAGTTTTCAAAATTCAAATGTGCAAATGAGGTTGAAAATGACCCTTTTGACCTTTTATAGGTGGATTTTGGTTGGATTTTTAAGATTTTAACTAACTTTTATTGGGAGATTAAGTGAAATTCATCTAGGGGCAAAATTTATACATCAATTATCGGGAGATAAATTATGTTACCAGCAAATCTTCATTGAATCATCAAAAAATCATTAGAAAATTGAAAAATTCTGAAAAAAAAAATAATAAAAAAAAATCATCAATTTATCTCTTGAGGGGGCATATATCCATCAATCACCTGAAAATCAATCTCTTGGGCATACTGATTTTTTTTCGTCAATGCTAGCAACAACAACACAATTTTCTTTGAAGCAATGTGTAAACACATCACTTCAAAGAGGGGAAAAATGTATACACCTAAAAATGGTCTGGAGAGTCTAATTAATTAAATACAATTTATTTGATTAATTACCCTAAATTCCTCTACTATTGAATAAATAGAAATATTTATTTATAATGTTCAAGTTTAAATTCTTATTAAAATTATTCTAATTCTGCTATTATTTCATCTTAATTAAATAATCAAAATTAAATACTTTGTTTTATTTAATTATCAAATTCCCCTATTTATTCTATCTTAATTACATCATTCTATCTAAATTAAATAAATAGGTTCACATTCTTTGTTTTATTTAATTATTCATTTTATTCCATATTTAATAAATAGACTTTTATAGTTTGTTTTATTAAATTAAATATCTTATTTTTTTCTAAATTTGAATAAATCCAAAATATTCAAATTAAGAACATATCCTACATCTCATCATATCTCACCAATAAAATTAAATATCATATGTCTAATTTATGATAAATTTAATTCGACTGGGATTCATGGGAAATCTTGCAGGCAATCCTCTTCAATCTCCTTCCCCTGATTCTTCCTATCATCTGGCTTGGTTTTTTCATGGGGAGGAACCATTCCCCTAATCAGCTCAAGCCTCTCCATCTCTCACCACTCAATCCTCTAGATTAAATCCAAACCTCTTCTTTATTTCCCCTATGTAAATGTGTTGCTGGAAAATCTATAAATACAACCTTTCTCTACAAGAAATGGATCCCAACTTTGTGCAATATTACTCTACAGGAAAGCAATCAAGAAATCAAGCAATCACAACAATCATAGCAATAACATCTTAGCATCATAGCATTAGTAGAATGCATATCATGATTGCATCATAGTTTCATGTTAATATAGATTACAATAGCTTCCTTTTATTAATCAAATACCATCATACATGATTAGATTATTGCATTTAGCAACATCTCATTCTTTAGATTGGCATTTTAACAGTCACAATGCTTACCAAATCTGAGAACCTCGTGACTTAATAAATATTTAGAGATAGGGAACAATAGGATGCTTTCAATAGATTCTTGCTTTAAACTAGTTTAATTGTAGAATCTTTGATATAATGTCTTATTAAGAAGTGTTATTTTACTTGTTTACTTATTCGCACTTCAATTAAGTAATTTATCTACAAATTTTGTGAATTCAATAGAAATTTACTGTTTGGATCATGTTTCAGACTCTTCTTGATCAATATATGTATGTTGAAGTTATACTATGTCGTTTGATTAATTGCTTAAGGTTTTTATCTCTGTTTTTGTTATTCTTGGACATACTAGATTGTTAAATGACCGTCAAACCATATCCGAAAGGAGGGTTTCCCGTGTCTACACATTTAAATTTTTGTGCATCACCTTAGATTAGTTTTATTTCATATCTACTTCATTTTCCCTTTCTAAACCCCCAATTACATGAAGATTTGACTTATTTAAAAATCTTGAAGGTTACTCAGTTTAGCACAATTGGCCCCCCATTAACTGAGTTTCCCATAAGTTTTTTTTCCTAGCAATTTTAGGCATCAACAGGATGTAAACAGGTGTTCAAGATAAAATTTGGTCTAGATGGTAGTGTTAAGCATAAGGCATGGTTAGTTACTAAGGGGTATTCTCATATGGAGGGAATTGACTATGCTGAGATTTTCTCATGTTGCAAAGTTGATAGCTATCTGGTTCTTGTTATCACTTGTAGTAGTGTATGATCTAAAAGTACAACATATGGATGTGAAGAAAACATTCCTTCATGGTGACTTGGAGGAAGAGATCTATATGTCACAGCCATAGCCTTTTGTGGTTAAAGGTAAAGAAAATGTAGTTTGCAAGTTGAAAAGTTTATGTATGGTCTTAAGCGATTTCCTAGAATGTGGTACCAGAAGTTAGACACCTATGTGTAGTCTTTGAAATTTTTGAGATCTAAATCTAACCATTGTATGTATTACAAATTTGATAATGGTCGCATTCTCATAATTGCATTATATGTAGATGATATGTTGTTTTTGAGAATATTAAAATTTTGATTTCAGATTTGAAGTCTCAATTGCTAGTATAGTTTGAGATGAAGGATCTATGTGCAACGAGGTATATTCTAGGGATTGATATCAAAAGAGATAGAGGTAACATAAATATTTGGTTAAGCTAGTGCAATTATGTGAATATAGCTTCGGAGAGGTTATGCATGATAACGTGCATATAGTTAGATATTGTAATGCAAGGGAAAAAACTTTTTTGTGGAGGATTTTCTAAAATCTCCTACTGATATGGAGGACATGACCAAAGTACCATATGTGTTTGTTGTTTGAATGCTTATGTATGTTTGTACAAGTCCATACATTCCCCAAGCAATGGGAGTCCTTAGTCGATTTATGGCTAATCTTGAAGAGGTACATTGGGATGTGGTGAAGAGGGCCTTAATATATTTAAGAGGTACTTCCATGTATTCCTTATGTTTTCATGGTTATCCTACTGGACCTCAACACTCAGTGAGTATTCATTTATATGTGGATTCAGATTTGCAGGTGAAATTGACAACAAAAGATCCACCGATGGCTATGTGTTCATGATGTATGGTGGTGCTATTAGCTGGATGAGTAAGTGAAAGGTCATAGCCACTTTTTCCACTATAGAATCAAAGTACATGGAAACTACTCATGCTTGTAAGGAATCCATTTGGCTTAAAAATTTGTGTTTTGATATTGGTTTTGATGCAGTGATGCAGGTGCACCAAGTTGAGTCCATAAGGTCATATGTTAGGTTGTAGGCATATTTGAGTCATTTTGTTATAAATAAGGTCATACAGACCATTTTTCATGTAATTAGGCATTTGAGAGGTATATTGGGTTAAAATTTTCAATTTGTATGAAAGATGTAAATGGTGTCTTCAAAAATTGCACAATGTAAGGAGTACCAATGGTCATAGGTATTCAAAAGTTAGTTTTGGTGCATTTGTTGGTTGCATTTGGTTGTAAAGGGTCTATAAAGGCTGGAAGACACATTATGTATGAGATTTTGAGGATTTGAAGGAAGATACCCATCAATTTATCTCTATTTTCTCATAATTTTTGTATATTTTTTCCTTTGCAACACTTGTACGGTACTATAAAGAGGTTCCCTACTATGAAACTCTTTGGAATTCATTGAGGATATGTGTTAGCTCTCCTATTCATATATTTTGAAGGGTTTACATTGAATTTGTGGCTTTTAATCCTTGATTTTCTATATCTACTCTGTTAACCATGTTCTAGGGGTTTGAAAGTCTCAAACTTGTGAATGGACCCATTCCCCCCTATGTAATCACTGTAACTAGGTGGAATGGGCCCAAAATTGTAGGAGTAGGTATTTTCTTGGTTTGTGTGAGAAAGGGTTGAAGTTTGATGGTGATTTGAGGACTGTCCCAAGGAGTTATTATGTCATTTTTACATGAAAATGGAGGCTTTAGCCTAGGGTTTGATAAAAGACAGTTGGAAAAAGTTAGAAAATGAACTTTTGAGTTTTTCTAGGTCTAAATAGAAGTGTTTGAGGTGGTGTTAGGGTTAGAGAAGCTCTGAATTCATTTTTCAATAAACCCTCACAAAAAGCCTAGAAACAAGGGTTTTAAGGTTTGGGGTATTGGAGGTCCATACACCTAAGGAAGAGTGTGAATTTAGGGTTTTGGAACCTAAGGAGTGCTGCCCCACGTGGTTTTGGATTGGTGAGACATTTTAGGACTAGTTCCTTTGTAAATCGGGCCAAATTGGCTAATTAGGACAATGTTGGCACACCTATTTGAGTGTTTTGCTCCAAAAGAGTTTTATGTGGAATTAAGATATGTTGTGTAACTCCTTAATGGGTATCTGAATCACTAATTTTTTTGTAAGATCATTTGTATGGTTTGAGAGTTAAGTCCCAAAAACCAGGTCTGTATGGCTACTAAGGAGGCCTAGTGAAAAGTGAAGAAGGGATAAGATGAAAGGTTTTTTGATTGTTCAAAGTTTCCATGATACTCACTTAATTGTGATTGTGTGAATATTTCTAATGCTTCACTACATAATTTGGTATCAGAGCTACAAGGAGTAGATCTTTTTGATTGAAGAGTTCTCAGTTTGTGAAGGACAAGTGAGAAGTTGAAGAGAGATAATGCATATAGAGAATAACATGGCAAGGGAGATGAAAGAATTCAAAGAGAATGATAAGTTGAAGGAGATGACACAAAGTAAGGAATCATTCAAGAAAAGATGAAAATGCAAAAACAAGGTATGTAATGTGGTAATAGATTTAGGTTCCATTGATAATATTGTGTCAGTTGAAACGGTAGACAAATTGGAATTAGAAAGAATTCCACATGAAATACCATATAAAGAATTTTGGTTGAATAGTGATCAGTCAATTATGGTAAATGAACAAGGTTTAGTTGAGTTTCAGATTGGTACATATAAGGTTAGCATTCTTTGTGATGTTTTGCAAATGAGTTAGTTCCACTTGTTACTTGGAAGGTAGTGGCAATTTAGGAGATATGCTTTATATGATGGTAGGGATAATGTTTATAAAATTGAGAAAGATAAAATCAAGTTCAAACTGACATCATTGTAGGGATATGATAGAGTACAAGATAAGATGGCAAGGATAGTGATGATAGGAAAAAAGGAGTTTCTAAAGCATGAGGACAAAAACAGAGAAGGTATAACCACTACAAGAGAAGAGGATGTTGAGACATCAAAGGTGAAGGATGGTGCAATGTTGAAGAGTAGAGAAGAAAATAAGGTATAGAAGGTCAAGGATGAATTGACCTTGAATATTAGACACAAGCTTGAAAAGCATGATGAAGACATGAGAGGGGAAAAGTTTTCTTCATTGAAGGAAAATGAGATTAAAGAGAAATTTTATGTTGCCAATACAGTGATGTGCAAATCTGATGGGACAATGGAAGAAGTGGTAGAGACCCTAATGACATAGATAAGAGAAGAGGATAAAGCAAGTAAGAGTGAGTTTCCTATGGAAAGGAAAGATGAGCTTGTGAAACAAGTTGAGATCATGGTGCGGGTAGTATTGTGTCCCTTGGAGACAAAATATGATAAGACAAAGGTTTGTAAGTCTAAAAACATAGTGATAATAGGGGTAGAAAATATGATACAAGACATGAGAGTAAAAGGTGCAATGAGCTAAGGTAAATCACAAATGAAAGAGTTTAGGACAGTGTGAGGAGGTGCAACAAGGACTAGGTGACACAAAGTGTAAGAGAGCAAAGCATGATGAAAATTTCTAGTATTTAATCAAGTGGAAGGAACTACCAGATGGAAGAGCCTATGGAGAGTATGAAGGAAAAGTGATAAATTAATGGACTAAAGTTTTCAGAGGTGGACAAGTTGGAAGTTCAGTTTCCAAGAGACTTGGAAAAATTCCAAGGTGGGTTGTATGGTGCAAGTGCACCAAGTTGCACAAGTTGAGTCCATAAGGTTATATGTTAGGTTCTAGGGTTTTTTGAGTCATTTTGTTATAAATAAGGTCATATAGACCATTTTTAATGTAATTAGGCCTTTGAGAGGGATATTGGGTTAAAATTTTCAATTTGCATGTGAAAGATGTAAATGTTATCTTCAAAAATTGCAAAGTTGTCAAGAAAACTGCAAAATTGCACAATGTAAGGAATACCAGTGGTCATAGGTATTCAAAACTTATTTTTGTTGGGTTTTTTGGTTGCATTTGGTTGTAAAGGGTCTATAAAGGTTGGAAGACACATTATGTATGGGCTCTGGAGGAGTTGAAGGAAGATACCCATCAATATATCTCTGTTTTCTCATAATTTCTATATATTTCTCCCTTTGCAACACTTGTATGGTACCGTACAAAGGTTCCCTTCTCTAAAACTCTTTGGAATTCATTTAGGATATGTGTTACCTCTCCTATGCATCTAGTTTGAATGGTTTACATTGAATTTGTGGCTTTTAATCCCTTATTTTCTATATCTGCTCTATTAACCCTCTTCTAGGGGTTTTAAAGTCTCAAACTTGTGAATGGACCTATTCCGCCCTTTGTATTCAATGTAACTAGGTGGAATGGGCATGCAATTGTAGGAGTAGGTATTTTATTGGTTTGTGCTAGCAAGGTTTGAAGTTTGATGGTGATTGGAGGACTACCCCAAGGAGTTAATGTGTAATGTTTACATGAAAATTGACGCTTTAGCCTAGGGTTTGATAAAACACAATTGGAAAAAGTTGGAAAATGAAATTTTGAGTTTGTGCAGGTCTAAATAGAGGTGTTTGAGGTGGTGGTAGGGTTAGAGAAGCCTTGGATATTCATTATTCAATAAACCCTCAAAAAAATCCTAGAAACAAGGGTTTTAAGGTTTGGGGTATTGGAGGTCCATACACCTGAGGAAGAGTTTGGATTTAGGGGTTTTTGAACTTGAGGAGTGCTACCCCATAGGGTTTTGGGTTGGTGAGGCATTTGAGAACTAGTTCCTTTGTAAATCTGGCCAAATTGGCTAATTAGGACAATGTTGGCACACCTATTTGAGTGTTTTGCTCCAAAATAGTTATATGTGGAATTAAGATATGTTGTGTAACTCCTTAATGGGTATCTGAATCATTGATCTATTTGTAAGATCATTTGGATGGTTTGAGAGTTAATTCCCAAAAATTGGGTTTGTATGGCTACTAGGGAGGCCTAGTGAAAAGTGAAGAAGGGATAGGATGAAAGGTTTTTTGATTGAAATTTTGCATGAAACTCACTTAGTTGTGATCGTGTGAAGATTTATAACCCTACACTACATTATGCAGGGAAGATTACTATTTTTTGTGACAGTCAGAGTGCCATTTCCTTGGAAAAGAATCCACTTTCTATGCCATAACAAAGCACATTGATGTTCAATTTCATTTTGTTCATGATATGGTGGAAGATGGAAAGGTGAAGTTTGAGAAGGTTGACACCTTGACGAATTTTGCAAATGCATTGAAAAATCTAGTGAACACTGAAGTTCAGATGGTGTTTGAAGTCTATGGGTCTCACGAACTCTAGCAGTTAAATCATGTTAATTTCTTTGACTCTTCAAAGGTGTTTGACAAGTGGGATAATGTTGGAAAAAATAAGGTGCAACAACCTTTGATACTTCCATAGAATTGGTTTTCTAAATATTAAATCTTGCTAATTTTTTGACTTTGTCTTGTGAGTTACAACTTGCAGTTTCTTTTCGGATGAGGAGTCAAGTTGGAAAGTTGATTTTATAGGTGGAGTTGTGCATGAAGAAATTTTCTATTTTTGTGTTGAGTTTACATGGAATGTGATTTTTTGAGGTGTATTTATTTTGGCAAGTGTATATTTTGTAGTGTGGTATGTGTGTGCTTTTTTTTTGGTGCTTTCCATGTTGCATCTTCAACCTTTGGCAGTTATTTTATAAATGTCTAATTCATGCATTTTAAGCTCTTATATATTGAGCACTTGTATTTTGGGGTTATAAGTTATTGTTTTATTGAAGTACCATTATGCTACCAGAATTACTCTATAATTGTGAAGAAGTGTGAAGACTCCTACAAGAGTATAGATCTACAATTATATTGTAACTTATTTATTGTTGCTAAGTAATAAAATTGAGTTGTGGTTTAGAGTGTGGGGTTTTTTTTGAAAGGGTTTTCCCCATGAAAATTTTTGTGTTATGATTTCATTATTTATCTATTTATGATATGCATGTGCATCTAAATATGTAACAATTAAAGGTGTTTAATAAATTTCTACAACTCTCTCTTGCTTATATTAGTGTAGTAAGCTTCTTCCACGTACTCAACTTCCTTTCATGTACTACAAACAATTGATTTTAAATTATATCAGAAATAATGAAATCTTCAATTTCACTTGTAGAGCCCTAGATTGAAATACATGTGGATAGTCTCTTTTGCACATCTTGATAATTATTACTTAGTACTGTAAATATTTTGGGATGAAAGTTAAAAAAATGAGAAAATATTATTATCTTTGTAAACAAGAGCTATAGTGTAGTGTATTTCTTACCAAGTGTCGGCAGTGCAGTTTTGAAAAACTAGGGATTGTTAGAAATTGAAAATTGTTGTATTTTTTTGATGTATGTCTACCTCAAACTAAATCTAGAACATCTAAGAATGGTTCTAAGAATTGTGATAATTGTAATCTAAAACATATATGTATACACCATTGAACTCTGCATCTCATCTTAAATCTAGGTTACTAGTTGATCATTGTCCATAGATGCTCCTTTAGTGTCTATATTACACCCAAGACAACTCTCTAAAAATACTAATATCTCCTCCTTGGGATGGCCTACAAAAACACGAACAAAGAAAATATGAATAGGTATCCAACAAAAGATATATGAGATATTATCATAGCATCTTTGACCTCATTGATATAAGCATGTTATTGCTACAATCAGTTCTATAGATTTGTGTGGCTATTTGTAACAAAATTGGTGGATGTGGTCTATACAAAATCCTTGAATTTATTTCTTTTTTTGTTTCCTAATTTTTCTACCCTATCAATTTATTGTTGATGAAAAGGCCTAAGAAATACCAACAAATAGTGTGACACATTTCAAAATAGGTATTGGATCTACTTTTGTTTAGAATGCTCCTTGAAGGGATTTGATACACTATCTTGTCTAATGTTCATGTTATAATTCACAATTCTAAATTGTATGCTATAATGAATCCATATAGAGTGTATTTATTTAACTCTTATTGTCACAATTGACTTGGGCATACCAATGTTTTCTTTAAGATTTAGTTTCTTGTACTAACATCCTCAATATCTAGTACAAATAACATTTTGTTTCTTGTACTTCAGACTTCACTATTTCCTTTCATTCTTGTAAATCTAACATGCCTTCATACTACTATGGTTAGTCAATATATGTTATGTGTATCTACAATTACTTCCCTTCATCCCAAGGTCAAATTGGTGCGTTGATGCTAGGTTATGGATCTAAATGCATAATGGAGATTAATCTACCAATAAACAACTATCCATTATATATGAAACATTATGAATAAAATTATATAGAAAGATAATAATGATTGAGAATAGGTACAAAGTACTATAGGTGGAAGCACATCTTTTATTTAAGGGTCACCCAATTGAAGAAGAGGCACTACCCTCAAACTAAACTATCCAATAATATTACAATGGGAGTATATGATAATGGATGTTTTCTTGATTGGTAAGTTGAAGGTTCTATAAGGGTCCTCACCCAAAGATTAAAAACACTATAACATGAAAGAGCCATTCAAACTAGAATAGACCAAAAGGACACACACTAGCACTAGAAAATAAAAATCCTAGCCATCAAGCGAGGCCCAAGGAAATAATTAAAGATTACAACAAACAAAACTAAATCTCCACAAGATGACTCAATCAACATAATGGACTCGGAGAAAAATCTTCTCTAGCCGACACTTGAACACCAGGCTCAATGAAGGATCAGTGAAAAGCCCAAGAAACACAACTTTTTGAAATGGCAAGCAAGGTCTA
This sequence comes from Sequoiadendron giganteum, assembly GCA_007115665.2. Taxonomy (NCBI): domain Eukaryota; kingdom Viridiplantae; phylum Streptophyta; class Pinopsida; order Cupressales; family Cupressaceae; genus Sequoiadendron; species Sequoiadendron giganteum. The sequence goes on along the minus strand of CM021100.1, from coordinate 189,949,933 downwards.
CAAACTTGAAATTTCCAAATATTTGTAATTCCCCTTTTCTATATTTTTGATATATGTGGATTTTTTTGTATTTCTTTTTGAATGTTTACAATCTAAAAGAAAAATAAATTGAAATAGAAACAACTATAACAATTTGGTAGTACTCCTTATATCATAATATTCAAATTTGTCAATTTTAACTTTCAACTAAATACCAAAAGCAAACTGGAATTGATTAAAGAAAGACATACCAAGATAAGTGCAAAAATATGGGGGGCCAAAAAGGGGTCTTAAGTGGCCACTTTATTTATGAAATCGAGAAATACTGACCTTGGATGAGAAATTGATGATAGTTACACTCAAAATTTTAAGATGCAACAAAAGCAATGTGTGTAGTGCTTCAAGTGTACTTTCTAAACTACTCTTGTGTTTTAAAATAGTAGACATTAAGGGGTTCAAAAAAGGGAGGCACAAAGATTGGTGTTGTTCTTGTCAAAAAAATATAACGTAGCATTTTTGTGGCTCCCTCAAAAGGTTAACTTCTTTTGGTATTTTTAAAATCACTTCAGTGAGAAATAAACTAAAAATATGTAGTTTATGCTTGATTTTTTGATTATTTTTTTAATGAATATTTGATTTTTTACTAGTTTTCAAAGTGGAAACATCGTGAAATTTATTTTTTTGGTCATGCTACCCCTATAATTTTTTTTAACTAATTCAATTTTTTTTAATATGTGTAGAATGGAGTCTAGTTTATAAAAATATAATTTATTTTAAATTTCAATGAATGGTTAAAAAATAAAGTAAAAAATAGCAAACACTAGTTTTTGACCAAAAACAAACACATAAACAGAAGTAATTAAAGATGAAAGCCTTAACATTGTCAAAATGTGAAAAATATTACATCATTAAATAGCTAAGGGAGAGCCTAACATTAACCAAGTGTTCAATTTACTTGACCTTGAAACATGTGCAAACCTGATGGTTAGCATGAATGAGATTATGTGAAATCCTATAGAATATTTAAAATCATGTCTTTGGACATTGGGAATGCACTCCATGCCTTTGGGTTGGAAGTCCAAAGCAAATCCAAGCCTAAGGCTTGGGGATTCCAAAAGCAAGATATAACACATTCACATTATGTCATAGTTTATCATAATGCGAGCATGTTATATCGTGCTCGTGTTATGTCTTCTTTTGTATTTTAATCCCTTTTACAGAATTTTGTTGTATGTTTCTCAAGCTTGACATAACGCGAGCATGTTGTAATGTGCTCACATTATGTCTCACTTGAAATTGTTTATGTGCAATTTTTTTAAGTGTATGCTTGGTGTATGTATGTTTGTTTATATATTTGTTTGTATGTATGTTTGGATGTATGCCTTTATGTATGTATGTATGTATGCATGTATGTCTATATGTATGTATGTATGTATGTTTGTATGTATGTATGTATGAATGTATGCTTGTATTTATGTGTTTGGATAGAACTATGGATCAAATTTGGGGCACATTATCCTTATAAAATGGACTTAACACAATTGAATCAATTTTGGAAACTTGTATTGATGTCCACAGTTTGTTCCTAAATGTCAATCCGAGGATCGTAAGCTCATGAAAAGTGTTGTGGCTATATACCGAAGGGATGAAAATAGTGAACTAAGTTGGGATGAATGCAACTAATTCACACAACAAACTTCTAATAAATAATATGGTTCAATATTTTTGTTTCTATTTTGTGATAGGAATTATGCCAAGACTTGTGATTGGAAGTGGAGTGATAGAATCTATAACATGAAGTGCAATAAAAAAAATAAAGAAACTTTATAAATTATGCACTAACAATGATAAATTTCAATTTGTACAAATCAAGGTTTTAATTCTCAAATCATGAATAAGCACATTAGCAGATAATTGAAAGAAATCAACTTTTAAATCAAATTGCAATTAACTATGAATAACTAGATTTATGTAAAGAAGAGTAATTTCTTTAAAAATCAAATCACAAATAGTTACCACACCAAAAATAAATTGGAAAATTCACTAGATAGTCAAGGAGTGGGCCCTACTTCCTTAATCGCCTGGTGGTAAAATGTAAATGTTGCTCCTAAATATATGACAATTCAAAACAACAGTGTAAATTTATGTTAATATGTATATCAAGTATTCTAATTACACATATTTATACTAAATAAGCATATATAAAGCTTTTTATGGTTTTTTTGTGGCCTATGGCCAACAAACCAAAATAAGTTTGATACAAAATAGATAATGGTTGTTGATCACAAATGTATAACAAGGTTAACAAATGTCATTTCAAAAATAGTTTATAAACTAGTAAAACTTAATAGCTTTAGCATATCCTTGCTTTTCTTCCATCTACATTCTTAATAGCTCTAAGATCTTCCCTCAATTATCTCCTGCCATTTCATCCACAAAGGGTGATCCCACAAAACTGGTTTACAATTTTGTTGAGGAAGGAAAATTGCCAAAATCATCTCATGAAGAGAATTTCATGTTTTTATGGGTTCACTCAAAGGGGGGTTCAAGCGAACCCCCTTCGAGCGAATCCCTTTTGATGATTTCATCGATTTTGGCACCAATTTTTTAAAGAAAACAAAGGAAAAAATGCAAAATAAGGGGGGTTCGCTCTTCAATCGAAGGGGTCAATGGGGGGTTCGCTCAAAGGGGGGCTCACTCGAACCACCCTTGTTTTCCCTTCTCCCCTCTTCTACCAAATTTCTACAAAAAATTTCCTTTCAAAGCTTACGTTGAGGATGAAAATGGAGGAAAATTCACAGACCCAATTGGATTATGGTAGTCCTCGAAATGAGCTATCCATCAAATATAATTTTAATATTTTTTGGTTTTATTATGTAATTTTTTTTAGTTTAATTAAGAATAGTTTTTTCACCGAAAAATAAAGCTGTCTATTTTGTGCATATTGAAAAATATCTATGCACTAGATATTGATTTCCCTGATCCAACAAAAAAGTTTGAATTTCAATACATACAAAAAAATTAATGTGTTAGCAAGTAAATCAAATCTAAATTTTACATAATTGGTTTGGCTTCAAAACTTAATTAAGAAAAAAATAATTAGTGAAATGCTATGAAACCAATTGTATACACTAGATATTGTAGTTATGAATCTAAATTCAAAGCAAATATAATTTTATCCTTCATAGACACAAATTTGTGTAAGAAAAGACCCGTCACTCTTTAAAAATGGTGTTTACTATTAAAACTAGTTTTCGAAGGAGATGGAAAGAGAAATGAATTTCAATTCCAATTTTTTTAAAAAATATATATTTAGAATCTACACACAAAATTTCACAAATCACTAGTTTGCATCATCTTCAAATTCCTCACGGTTTAGAAGCTATAGGTGCCTAAAAGTGAACATTTAGTTAAAAAAATTAGTTCAATGTCCAATTTGGCAAAAAACTATAAACCAGTATTGTCGGATCACCCCAAAATAATTAGCATTTTGATAGATATTTATATTTTCTATTTTTTTTAATTTCCTCTTACATTTTACTAAATATCTATACTTCATGTGACAAATAGTGAGAGGAAGGAAGGAAAAGTAAAGAAAAAGGGTAAACAAAAGGTAAAATTATCAGGACTTTCCTACCTCCATCATTTCTCTCTAGCTTATGGATTTGCATGTCCTCATGCAAAGAAAAGAATCAAAAACCAATTAGTCTCTCCAAAACACCATTAATTTCTTTAGTCCACTTCTACTTTAACTCTTGAATTTGCTACTCATGTTCATTGATGGGAAAAGACTATTCCTTAAAACTATTGCTTGATCCACCTCTGTCTTCAATCTTTGTGTAGATATTGTAAATTGTCCAAGGCCTACAAACTTTATTTCTTCATCAATTCCCCCTTCATTCTTGATAATTAAAAATATCATTTATTTTCTATTAATTAAATAATTTTAATTATTTAATTAACTCATTGATATCTTTTATTTCCTCCTTGATTAATTAAATAAATATGTTTTATTTAATTACGTCACTGATAGTCTATTTCCTCTATAATTAAATAAAATTATTTTAAATTTTATCTAATTATTTACCACTTTCTACTATAATTGAATAATTATCTTAATTATTTAATTATTCACTAAACCTTTTCTATCACTAAATTAAATAATTTTTATTTATTTAATGGTCATCTTCTTCTAATTTTAAATTAAATTATAATTTAGCTCATAATTCAACTTTTCACATGTACCACTTTTGAATTAAATTGTTATTTAATTCAAAAGTCAACCTGTCACATCTCCCCTATAATTAAATAATATTTTATTTTTTAATTAATCATTTTCTTCTCTCCAAAAAATAATTTTAAAATTATTTGAATTCTTCCTACAACCTCTTTTTCTATGCCAATCATATCTTTCATATCAAATCTTATCTCTTGACATCTCATTCATTTTCAGCCCTTAATTGAATTATTTTATAATTCAATCTTACCCATTCATTGCCCTAATTTAGCCCTAACCCTATTTCATACTACAACTTTAATTATTGGTCATTGATTGACACATCTTATTGACATTCAATCTCGACCCTTCATTCAAAATTGTTTTTTCTATAGAAGAACCTATCATTTTTATTTTGACATCTACACTACATCTAGTCTTCATCTTGAGCTAATGCAAGTAAATGTTATTAGTGTGAGACAACAATCTTCAATATTTTTCTAGGAATAGTTATAGGCTACTAGTTCATACTCAAAATTGAGGGCATCAAGTACATTTCATGAAAAATGGACAAGGGCAATGGAGGTGAAGCAATGATGGAATGGAGACTCTATGGTGATATTGTTTTATATTTCATGTTTTCATGCTTATTTGTGCTCTATTGTTGGTTTAGGGTTAGTTTTTATGCTATTTTACATTAACCTAGAATTTTTACCCTAGATTACGTTGGTGAACCCAATGTGAAAGTAACAAGATTTTGTAGATATTTTCAAAAAAAAAAAAGTTTTTCAGGTCTATGATGCAACTGACAGCTAGAACAATGCAACTACAAAAAGCCAGTGTGACCCAATTGACATTTGGAAATCCATAACTACCTTAGGATAAGGAATATCATTTGCATTTCTTTTATCCTTAGATTTTTGGTTTATTCTCGATTACTAGTTTTGATTTACATCATCTAACTTTAGTTTAGCATCATATTAGTTTCCGGTTTGGTCAAATTTGCTTATCCTTTTGTGTTTTGTAGCTATAGGTTTTTGTGACACATCCACTTGGGGCATCATCGTAACTGTTTGGAACACCATTGCATCTTTAGTTTGCACCCATTTTTAGATTTTCTTTTTGTTTTAGGTTTCCAATTTTGAGGATTTATTAGTTAACATCATTATCGTATTAGTTTGGTCTCTAGTTTGGTTGAAATTGGTCATTTTTATTATGTTTTGCAGCTACAAGTCTGTTCACCGCAACTATTAGGGGGAATGATGCAACTACTTAAAAGTTAACTACATCGTTGTAATGCAATCGCTATCTTGAAATTTGCAATCAACAATTTTTGAGTCACATCTATCAGAGCCAGTGAATCACAACTGCCAGTTATAGTGACACAATTAACTTCTTTCCAAAATCTTTAATTTTCTTAGGATTTCTCAGTTCTATTTTCTTACATTTGGTAGCTTAGGAATTTTTTGGTACTAATATCTACTTTGTAGTGTGTGGCATAGGTGGAAAGGAGGCATTTTAATTTGATTATGCAAACTTGTTGTCTTTTCTACTTCGCAATTTTCTTTAATCACACTCATTGGGTTAAAATTGACTTGCATATTCACTCATTTGGGCTAAAATGTACAACTTGCATAATTCACTCACTCAGTTTAAAATTAACCTTGCATATTCACTCATTTGGGCTAAAATTAACAACCTTGCATCAAGTGTCTTGTGGTCTTACATTTTGTTGTAGAGGTGTGTATGCTCTTCGCTTGCACCATTTTGGTGATCTTGATACTATAAAACATCTCTTAACACTTGCATTATCACCCACACATTTTGATTTATTAAGGTTAATGAAGACCATGTGAGTGTGAGAAAAGTTGTTGTGTATGATCTCTCCTTGCACTTTGTGTAATGTTCAGGCTCAAAAACAATATACTTGTCTCACTTTTGTTTACCATTAGAGGGCCTTCCTCTTGATTTGTGAGAGGGAATGAGCCAAGCAATACTTTCATTTTGATTTGATATACAAGTAATTATGGTTGTGATGAAAGCCATCAATCACCTATTGTGGATGTTCTATACTGATGTAAGTCTCCTCAATATCCATGAGATGAGTGAAAACCATTTCTAAGGGCTGGTAGGCCTCTTAAATAAGTGAGTTGATGCATGTATAGACACCAGATTATCCCAAAACACTGATTAATAACCAACTAGTTATAATCCACCCTTGTGATTTAGTTTTGGCAATGTTAGTGCCAAGCTCTAGCACCACACCCTTAAGATTCTTACACCCAACATTTGGCTCCCTTTATTGATACAAAAATACTTGGCTTGTATAAGTCACTTGCCTGTTGGGATTGAGACTTTCCACATAGAGGGTGATTGTGTCATCCTTCCAGTGTAGGAGGTCCCTACCTATTCATTATCATAGGCAAGAGGTGATACATTCCCTAACTAGGAATCCTGTATGGGTGTCCCTCTCTTGCATTGTAGGAGATTCCTAGAGTGGGTCTAAGAGTGTCACCATTGGCCATTGACCTTAGGGATAGACAAGTGTTTTCTACGTGTGATATTGTTTTTGATATGTGCCATACCCATGGAAATTTTGGGTGAATAACCCTAGAACATACACATTACTGACACACTTTTGACATTTTCAAACCATCCCAAGTGTTTTTAGACTATCTATAGTGTTTTCTATTTAGATTTTTCCAAATCAGATCCAAAATTGAGTCAAAGCATTCAAGATAGGTAAAAAAAAACTCTTCACCACAATTTGTTGTCATTCACTATAACTATTGTTTAGAAACCCACATCTGATTCACATAAACCACAAGTGATTCCCAAAACACCACAAATATCACTCAGAATGATACAATTTCTTGTTGTTGAAAATTTTAGGGAAATCCAAGATAGTTCATTCTCTCATTATTTCCTTAGCAACACCTTTTCCTTTGATTATAGAATTGCAATCACCAAATCTTCCATTCTTAGTCCATCCATTACAACATCATTGCATTCTTTTCATTTTCCATTGGTCAAACATTAAGTCATATTTTAGCTTTCATACACCTTGTTTTAGTCTTTGGCTTTGGAAATCCATCATAATTTAGAGTAGTCCATAGGTTACCAAATCAGATTTACCTTGATCTTACTTTTTCATCTTCTTAGTCCTTTTTCATTTAGGTTGGCTACTCAACTCACAAGGCTAGTTTAAGACCACCTTTGTCAACTTGTCATTTCAGTTTTTACCATCCTTCAAGTCTTGATAAAATTAGATTTTCTCCTTGGCTATCTTAAGTTTGATTAGTAACCTTACCTTAGAACTACCATAAGGTACTTAGTTATCTTATTCATCATCTTAGGATACATTATCATTACCATCCTCCATAATCCTCTTACACTTTCATTACACTTAGCATACATTAGTCCTAATTATACTCTTGGATATTAACTTCATTATGAAATTTGGCACCTTGACTATTGTCAGTTTGGTTATTTATCTAAGTATCATCCCTAGTGTATGGTTATACCTTGAAAAATCCAAAAAAAAGTAGTCATCTTGCATACCTAGTCATGAATATCTTAGTCATACAAATATCAAATATTTTGACCTCATTGTGACACTATTTCTATTGACATCTTGACATCTTGTCACTTTGAATCTTCATCTTGGTATCATCATTAGACATATTCTATACTTTGAAAAATCCAAAAACATAGTTGCATAGTCATACCTTAGTCATACCTTTGCATAGTCATATCCTTGCAATACCATATATTTGGCATCACATCACATATCATCTCCCCCTTTGAAATTTCTTTTATGGTCGAAACAAGGTTGAAAAAGAAATGAAAAGAGATGGACTTTCCTCGAGATGATGAATTTGTCAACCACTTTGGTAATTCTTCCCATGGGGTACCTAGATCGTAAAAGTCATTTCCCAATATATTTAAAAAAATCATCATTAGAGACAAAGAAGAATGTGTCACTGTAGAGGAAGTAGAGGCTACCACACAAGATCCCAAAATAGCCTCTTTTCTGGAATAAAGGTAGCATTAGATACCAAACGCTTCCTAGCTAAACAATTGCATGAAGGAGCCACACTACCCCACGGTTTTGACGTCAATACATTACAATAAATACCTTCTCCAAACAAACAAGACTAGGGACATAATGCACCTACCTCTATTGGCTCCATCCCACAAGTGAATACTTCCATACCACTAGGAGGCTCCACACAAGACTCAACTACAATCCATACATCACCATTTGGCACCCAAAAACTGACATAAGGAATGAAAAATAACACAACACAACCCTTTGGCACATCGTTCAATCCTTTTCCACATCTAAAGGGGAATCATCCTCCACTCCTTTTGTCATGGGTCTAAAAAAGAAAAGAAAGAGACTTAAAATTGTTGTTAATGGTCTTAAAAATCCCACATCAAATGTTATACCAAACGTAGGGACCTCTCAACATATTGTCACATCACAACAAGGGCCTACTCCTATTATGCATGCACAACACAATATCCAAGGTTCTACCCCAAACAACACACAAGGTCTTTTTACACAACAAGGCAACCAAAACTATGGTCACACTTTTGCAAGTTCATGGAAACCACAATCTAATCCCACTTACACAAATAAAATTCCAACTTTCAACCAAAAAACTCATAACAAAATACCATTTTTTACCCACCATATGCAAAACCAAAACCCATCACATACGTAAATGTCCAATAAAAATCCATCTCACAATATTGGATTATAACATGCCAATAGGGACAATATAAAAGCCACATCATCGACCCAAGTGGATGTACTAAAAACTCAAATGCTTTCCTTGCCACAACAAATAGAGAATATGCAAATATCCAATAAGAAGACTTAATCGACAAAAGACTTATGTCCATATCCATTTGACAAAATTGTATACATGCCTCCCTTCGCACATGGCTATGTCATGCTTAACTTGCCTAAATATAGAGGGAAGGTAAATCCTATCAAACATGTGAGGGATTTTTCTACATCTTGCATAGAAACTACATATGAAACTACGTATCTAATGAGACTATTCCCACGAAGTCTTACAGGACAATCACTTGAGTGGTTTGCACACCTAACAAATGGCATACAAACATTGGGAGAATTGGCTAACAAATTTGTAGAACAATTTGCATTCAAAATTGACAATGAGATATCAATTGAAACCCTATGCCACACGACACAAGAAGAAGGTGAAAATTTTATGACTTTCTTCCAACGATGGAGGAGTTTATCTAGCAAATGCCACGTCGAAATACCCAAAAAACAAAAAATTGTCATATTTGTGAAGAACCTCAATTCAAACTTGAAACATGAGTTGTGAATGCAATATTGTGCCTCATTTGTAGACCTAGTAGAGAAAGGAATTATCCTTGGAAAATAACTTATTGACAACGGATAGATCAAAACTTTCAACAAGAACACAACTACCCAAAACACTTCCAATGAAAAAAACAAATATTGGGCCCACAACAAGAATGCAACCAGTGAAGGAGTAGTCGATGCCAATATAGTACACATAGGACCTAAAATTACACTTAGGGGATTCAATACAACCAAAAAAACACCACACACTTTTGAGAAGACAACAAATTCCATCCAAAACACACAAGAACAAAGAGTCCAAAGGAAGTTTCCCACAAGGCAAAAAAATAATCCCTTGGGGGATCCAATCAAATTTGTCTTTAAACAACTCATATAACACAATGTCATAACACTTCCCAATCCAAAACAATATGAACCAAGGCAGTTCAAACCCTCATGCTAGGATGTTAATTCCTTTTGTGGCTATCATAACACTAAAGGACACACAACTTCACAATGCCGATAATTGAAGAATATCATCGAAGGTCTAATTGAAAACGATACTATCGAAGTCAATAGAAAACAACAATCCTCTAATAATGAGTGTTGTCATTTCGTGCCCCCCTTTGATAACCCATCACTATTTTTCAATCTAAGTGATCTTCCATGGGTCATATTTCATGTGTTTCCTTTGAAGTGTTCTAAATTTGGAGGTGCTACCACAATAGTGGTTTACACTTTCTGGGAGATCCTAATTTTTGCTGAAATCACATATTTTTAGAAAAAATAATGATTTAAGCCTTGAAAAAATCCATTTAAAGGATTCCAATTGAAGAGGGTTTGATCAAACCACCTTAGACCAAGTCCCCTTGGATAGAACCCTGCTAGTTTTAAATGATATGTATAACAGAGTCTCCTTTACACCTATCAAAATGCTGATAAAAACACACTTTTGATTTACCTTTTGGGGGATCAAATGAGTTTATTTAAAATTGTTTTTTTGTAAGTATGTAATCCTTATTATAAGCTTCCAAAAAAGTATAATTTTAATTAAATTAAATCTGATTATTAAATTTATTTTTATTTCTTGTGAATGTAGGTTTTTCACCAATAATCTAGCTCTTTGTTCTACACATGTGGAAAAATAGTAGATTATCAAAATAAAAGTTTTAAAAATATGTTCAGGATAGGTATTGATGTCCTTGATTCATTAAAAAAAAAATTGAATTTCGATACATACAAAAAAAGTTATGTTGTATACAATCCACCTATGTCTGAATTGTAATTGGTTTGACTTTGAAACTTGATTAAGGAAAAAATATTTAATAAAACACTATGAAACCAAATGAACTAGTTAGATATCATAGTTACAAATATAAATTTGAAAAAATTAGAATTTTATCTTTCATAGAAAAGAAAATTTATTTTGTATACGGTGAGCATCACTCCTTAAAAATGTTGTTTACTAATAAAAAGTAGTTTTTGAGGGAGATGAAAAAAATTGCAATCTGATTCCAATTTTTTTGAAAATAATATATTTAGAATCTATATAGATAAAACTTTACAAATCATTAGTTTGCATCATATTTAAATTCCTCGTGGTTTAGCCACTATAGGAGCCCGAAAGTGAAGATTTAGTTAAAAAAAATTAGTTCAGTGTCAAGTTTTCCCAAAAATTGTAAACCAATATTGTGGGATCACCCTTGGCTATTTGAGATTTTTGGGGTTTTGTCCTATCTCTTTCTTTCTTACCTTGTTTTCCTTCTTCATTTCTTCATTGCTCCCTTCTTTCCTCCTTTTTTTTCTAATTATTTTGGGTTTTAGCCTTTGGCCTTACCCATTACCCTTTAGCAACATCTCTCTTCCTTCACTTTTTTCTCCTCTTCTATCAACTTTTGGGGGTCAGTCTTTGTCCTTCCCCTTTACCTTCTTCTTTCCCTTCATTGATCATCACGCAACATCCCAACACCCAATCCTTGAAGGTCTAATGAACTATCACTTGGTTTCATCTTCTTCGAGCCTTCCTTTCTCTTTTCAGCCTTCCCTCTTCCCTTATCCCTCTTCTCTTCCTTATTTCTCCTTTTGTCATTCGGCCTTCACCCTTTTCCCTTATGTATTACCTCTTACCTTTGGTGGTAAGAGGTAGGGCTTCCCTCCTATTTTTGAAAGTTAGTTTTTATAGCTTTTGGTCATCATTTCCTTTGAAATGTCGAAGGTACTATTCCTTTGGTCTCTCTGATATTCTTTTGTCTCTTTGATGAGGTTCCTTTAAAATGTCGAAGGGACTTATTCTTTGGTCTCATCGAAATCTTCTTGTCTCCTCGATGAACTTCATCGGGATGTTGAAGGGACTTCTTCTTCAGTTCCACCAACATCTTTTTGTCTCATCGATGAACTTCATTAGGATGTGAAAGGGACCATTACCTTGGTCTCACCAACATCTTCTTGTCTCCCTGATGCTTCCTTATTCTTTGTGCTCTCATCCCGCCTTCTTCTAGGGCATGTGGTAAGTGGTAGGCTCGATGCCCAACCCTTGATGTTGTGCTTTGTTTGGGCCCTTGGACCATTTAATTCATATTTCCTCGTAGAGGTGTTTTTTCTGGCCCGACACCCCGACCTTCTTGCAAATTTTGGCATGTTTTTCTAGGTGATGAAATTAATGCACAACTACTCTATGGTCACCAGATCTGATTTCTTGGGCTTCAAGGGTGACATTTATTGATTCCCTTACCCATTTTACTTGGATTTCATGGGCTCCATGCCAATTATTGTTGTTTGTGTTAGAAAAACATGGATAGACAACTGAGAGAGGGGGGTGAATCAGTTGTCACAGAATTTAAAACTTATTTAACCTTATCAAACTTTGATCTTAGATCTAATAAATAATAGTGAAATCATGAATCAACAACACATCAGAAACACACATAACACCAAGATTTTTTGCATGGAAACCCTGTTAGGGAAAAAACCATGGTGGAGGTTAATCCACAAGTTATACCCTGTTAAAAGTATAAGAGAAATGAATAAGGAATGCACATCCATTCAAGCACACTGCCTAGACCTCACTGCTCAAAAGGGAAGGCTCACTGCCTTACATAAAACTTTCTAATTAAATCCATCTAAAGACATTGAACTGAGAAATTAGCTTCTTCAAAAGCCTAATGACAGTTCTGTTGTGCAGTTTTGCACACATGCCCCACTGAATGTGGGGACCCTCTCTTTTTTTTCTTTCTGGTGCTTTGGCCCATCTTTCTTGGGGTTTTTTCTTGCTTTTGGCATATGCTTTAAATGAAAATTTTGCCAATTAAATTGGTGTTCTTTCGAATCATGTCGAAAATCTAAAGTTTTGGCTTTATCTCGGGTTTTATGCTGTTTCTGGGAAAATCCGTCTGGGCCGTATTCTCTTGGTTTCCCCCTGATGTCCGAAATTGCTACCTTTGCACTTCTTTCAGGAAAGTCTGCACATCCTGAATTTCCTCGAAATCCGTGGTAGTGTCGAATCCCCAAAGTCTTTTGTGGCCACGACTGTCTTGTCAAGTGTATTAATGGCACTTGTGCGGGTATCTTAGGGCTTTGATATATTGATTGTTCAAAGAGGTTATTGATCATATGAGTTGGTGCGTTTGCTTTCATTTGGGCTTGTGTGTTGAAGTTCTTGGTGTTTGCTGGGTATCCGGTTTTGAGGCCATTCAGATTGTGCATTGACATTTCTTATGCGTGGGCTATCTTCGGTTTGCATTCAGCGGCTATATTTCGACTTCACCAGTTTCAACCTTTGCGTTTCATGGTATGTGGACATCCCCCTTTTCTCTATTGATTTCAATGGCTTTTCTTCATTTACTCGGGGAATCCTTCGTAGGTTTCCTAGTTTTCTGAATGCGCGCATTCATTGGGCGTTCTTGGTTTTCTCTTATTTTTGGTGCACCATTCCGCTTTTCATTGATCAAGCACAGACATTTTAGTATGGTACTTCTTCTTTTTGGGTGTCGGCTTGCTATGGTTTCGTATTCTCCATTTTGGTATATGAGCAAGTTGTTTGTGCTTTCATGGTGGATGTTTAGGGTTTTTTCGACCTAGGGCATGGCTGGTCCTCTTCATAACTCTGTGAAGATTCTCTTTAATTCATGTTTCATCCATCAGGGTCCAGGTTGAGTTGGTTTCAGAAATCTAGCATAGGTCCGGAGTGATTTGAATTAGTTCGATGAAAGTACCGAGGATGTGGATAGGTTTGGGTTTTCGAGGTCTTCGTGGAATTCTGCTTCCCCCGGATTTCCCCGAATTTTCCATCTCCCTTTCTTTATTACTTTCATCCAGGTTTCATTTGGTTTCGCCAAAATCCATTCCATCTGGATTTTCCTGAGGTCCACGGTCGGGTCGTTTTACTGATTTTGAGCTTTGTTACTATTATATCTAGATTTCGCCAAAATTCATTCCATTCGGATTTTCTCGAGTATTCTGTGCCTCTTCATTTTCCCTGAGTCAGTTATAACTATTGCTAATTTCGCCAGAATCCATCTTTGGCAGATTCTTCTGGGTGTTTTTTTGGAAATAATGAATTTGGTGATTATAGATGGTGGGTTTCTTGGTAACGTATTTGATTGATTTAAGGAACTTATGCTAAGTATTCTCAATGCTTTTTCTTGATCAAGTTGATGACTTAAATGATATTATGGGATTTTGTATGATTGGTTCGCTGGAATCCGCCTGGTCCGTATTTTCCTGAAAATCCTTCCCAACGCAGAATCCGCGAGGGGAGCTAAATCCTGAGTTCTGAGATAATGATCTTCTACACTTGTTGACTCTTTTGGATCTAATTGTGGTTGTTTTTATGTGTTTATAGGCAGGATCAGGACAAAATGTTGCTAGTTGAGGTAAGGGTAAGGCAACCGATCCTAGTGCAGAGGCTACTGCCATCTCGGATGCAGAAAAGGTTAAGTTGGATATAAAAAGTAGAATTCCTGATAGTAAGGTGACCTCAATTTGCTCAGGGATCACAAATACTAACGTAGGCATGTGGGATTATGAAGAATTCAAGGTCGAGATGTCAACATAGAGCCCTCCTTTGTTGGCTAGAAGGATGGTGGAATCTGGACTGGCACATGTGGCAAGCTTTCCCTCCACAGTGTAGTGTTATGAGTTGGTACTCGAGTGTGCTAGGAATTAGGATGTAGGGACCCAAAGGGTAGCTGGTCCCCAAGGGAGGATTGTGGCGAGTTTTGACCCTATGGCTATTGCTCAGACCTTTGACATGCCTGCTAAGCCAAGTATGGTGGGTTTTGACATCAACATAGCTAGGAAATACTATGAAGAAAATATAGTCAAATCTCAGTAGGTGATCAACACTTGGTTGGAGAAACCTAAGTCCCACTTCTCCAAGCTACCCAAGCAACTATCCAGCCTTAAGTTCAAGAGGGAGTACTACAATGCCATTACCCTTCTCAGCAGGCTGGTGGGTTTGAAGAGTGTAGGGGTATTTGAAGGTTGGATGTTCAGTGTGATTGCTAGGATAGAACAAGGCTTCAATTACCACTGGCCAGGTGCTATAAGTGCGGTGATCCATGAACAACCTTCCAATGTCTTGCAAACCAAGACTTTTACCATGAATTCCTACTTAGTATATGTGTTGGCATGATTTCACCCATATAAGGGATTAAGTACTAGGGGTACCTTTGGACAGGATGCCATATATGAAGTATATCCACAATTGCACCTGATTAGAGGAAGCTACAGGAGATCTAGTCATGCCTTCACGATGTGTATCACTAGATTGCTCTAATGTGCGGAGCATATGAGGATTTTTGACAAAGCAAAGGAATTGATAGAAAGGTATGGAGCTTGGTTTATTCAGTTCCCAACCTTCTCATATATTAGAATTGACAGTTTTTAGGGGCACCCTATAGAATCCCTAGGTATCCTACAGATCATATTGTATTGTTGGAAGTCACTAGGAAAATCTGTGACTTCGACAATGTGGTAAAGGGAGAAATGCATAAGACAGAGTTTGGGAATGATTTCCCTTTAAAGATAGGAATGGGTGAAGTTTGTCCTTCCATTCAGTCTGCTCATGCTGCCGAGGAGGAAATGAGTACTTTTGGACTTCCTTTCCACACTAAGAGAACAGGGTTTGATATCATAGGCGGAGCTTAGAAGAAGGCCAATAGAGATTATAGCCATAAGGCTCACATTGAGGACTATTGGATTAACCTTGCCGATGAGTTTGAGGTAAGAAAGAAGAAATTTTCCAGGTTGCCAGTGGATTTGGTGAGATTGTACAATGTGAGAGCTATCCCGGATTAGGTAAAGGAAGATGGAAATGTGATCTAGGGTCATGTGTATGAGGCAGTGCAAGACAAACCAGTAGGAGAAATCGATTGGTTGGAGGAGGAAAGGACTGCCTTGGATCAGGTTATGGCTCCACTGACTAAATTTACCAAAATGTGGTTGAAGCACAAAATGCTAGAGCTGGAAAGTGAGGGTGTTCCATTCACCTATGAACTGACGGGAGACTTAGAGTCTCATTTTGCTTCAGAGGCTTCACTTTAACCAGAGACAAAAGTAAAAGAGAAGGTGGATTCTCCTTTCAGAATCCAAGTTAGAGATGTTCAAGAGGAGAAGACTTTAGGGGTAAGAAAGCAGAGGAAGCCTGTTGCAAAGAAGAGGAGACATCCGTCAAAGAAGGAAGCTGAGAAAGAAAAAGAGGAGGAAGAGGAGGTGGAGAGTGCTCATCCCTTGATGAAGAAAAGAAGAATTACAAGGACATCACAGAGGGTGGAGGAAGCCCCTAAAGTTGACAAGGGGGTTGACCCACCGATGGTAGAAGTGGAAAGTTCAGGGGAGAAGACACAAGTGTATACAAGGAGGTCAAGGACCCCTTCCCCAAGAGATGCTACAGAAAAGGAGGATATTACAGTGACTGCTCCCATTGCTGAACCAGAGTGTGCTTCAACTCCCCAAGATACAGGTGGTGTACGGGAAGAACCAAGGAAGGATGAGGATCCTAAGGACTTGGAGGAAGAGGAATTTCAAGAAGGAGACCTCTATAATGCAAAGACTGAGATTAGCAAGGTTATACAATCCCCTTAAGTAGCATATACAGGTTCACCTGTGCGGGAGTAGTTGAACAAGTCCCCTCGAAGGAAGGAAGAAGTACTAGTTGGGGCTCCTTCACCAGTGCATGTGGTTGTGGAAGAACAGGTGCAACAGGAAGAGAACCCAATAGTGGATGTTCCCAAAAGTCCAAGTGTTGAGAAGGATGTAACTACTGAACAACAGGAGAAAGAACAAGATAAACAAGACACAGTGCCTGCTGGGTCTACTTTTCCAGATTGGCTTGAGAGGGAATTGAAGAGAAAAATGGTAATTGTGGTGGATGCTCCTCCTAATTGGGATGCCTTCATGGCTAATGTGGAGAGGCAAAAGGTTAAAAAGAAAGTAAGGGTTGTATCCCGGATTGAGAGGGATGGATCAGGTAACCCTTGCCAGCTATTGGCTCCTCCTCTTCTGCTGTAGGATTCCTACCCCAGGAGACAATTTTTGAGTTAGAGAAGATGAAAGGTACTTCACATGCTACGATTACCTAGTTGCAAGGTGTCCAATCTAAGGGAGATGAGGCCATTAGGGGCATATTATCCACTAGAGGGGACACGATGAGATTGAGAGGTGAGTGAAAGGCTGTATTGGCACAAGATAATGTGGATACTGACCTCCTACTGCAGAAGACTACAACTATCATGGGATTTACTAAAGACAAATTAGTACAGTGCAAGATTCTTCCTTGTCCAAGAGTTTCTGAACCTTGGGAATGGTTTGAAATCTTGCAAATGAGGCAAAAGGCCCTGAGGAAGATCCACAAAAAAGCAAAGCAAATTGAGGATACCTTGACCAATGTCTATGAAAGGTGCATTACATTCTTTGAGATCATGATTGGAAGGAAGAAGTTTGCTCACAAACATCTTAGTTTAAGCAACTTAGAGAATGGTGGAGAGATGTGTATTCTCTAGTCAGTGAAGGGCCAATCACTAAACACTAGTTGGATGATGCCGCAACTTACATTGCAGTCATTGACAAATATTTGACCAACAAGACCGATTGGGATGGTACAATTAGGCAGGCAAGAGAAGATATCAAAACTCTTGAGAGAAGGATGAGGGTTTTGCCTGTGCCACCTGTTGCTGAGCTAGATAGGGTCCTGCTGGCTGTACATGGTGAAGAAGATAAAGCTAAAGATAGGGATGGGGAGTGATTATATAGGGTTACGGTTATATTTGTACTTCCCATTAATTCACATGTATTGGGCCGACCTTTTGATATCTTGGCGGTTTTGGATGAAATTGGTGCCAATGGCACATTTCATGTGTTCAGATTTAATCTTTGAGGCCGACCTCTTATAGGTCGTATTTTATTGTGAATTATCATTTGGGCTGACCTATCTTGTGTATTCTCTATAAAAGCGGGCATGTTGCCTCATCTCAAGGATATAGATAGGGGATTAACAAGAAGGAGAGGAAATAGTTAAGTGATATTAGGGCGAATTAGGGTTTGTGTTCAAGAAAATATTTTAACAAAAAGTTGGAATTGTTGCCCTTTTGATGATCTAATATAAGAAAGGATATTGTGTTTTGGTATCCATCTTGTGGGAGTTCATTTGGCATGGTTCCTACGGTTCAATCTTTAAGATTTCTTAGACTCAATGTTATATAGTTTGATAATGCTTGGGGTCTCATGTTTAGAATGTTTGCAGTGATCTCTAGTCCATACTTTTCGAAGTTAGCTAATTGTTAGCTGCCTTGCAAAGTTAGCTTGGGCTTAAAATTGTGCTTAGTTCAATTACAAAGATTTATTCATTGAAGTGTTGAATGAATGTTTTTGGTTTGAAAATCCTAAAATACCTTAGAAGATTGCACTATTTCTGTGAAATTGTAGATTTATCTGGATTAAACAGAAAGTAGTTTATGAGAGATCAGTCCATTTTAAACATTTTATCTTTTAGTATTTTCAATCTCAGGGTTAGAAGTAGTTTTAGAAGTATCTCTAAAACCTTATCTTTTGTTATTTCTTTATTATCAAGGTTCGAATCAAGATTTCAAGTATCAATTTATTGTTCAAATCAGATAAGCTAAAATCTAGTATTTTTGTGTAGTAAGGTCCCTTTGTGATTACCAACATTTTCACATTTATCAATGAGTTGTTTCATTGCATTGTCAAGACCTGACATTAGATACCTTGGGGTTATATCTTTTCCCATAGAGATTTATCTTTCAATAGAGATAGGATATCATATTCTGTCTGAGTTGTTAATGTGCAAAAAACATCATCAACAAGTTCTAGTTAGGCACATAAACACTTCTTCACACCTCACTCAAACTCCTGCATACTCTTGTCTGCAATCTAATGATGTGATATTTATTCACACATATCTCACATAATACACATCTCAAATGAAGAGAATAATCACTCTTATATATCTACTTCATGGAATTACATCAACTTTGTCGACCAAAAATAAAAGAATAGATGAATACAAACTATCGGCCCAATTCATGAACAAATCTCAATGTGCACCAACCAAATTCTGTCACAACATAATGATGAACTAAAACAACATTCTTGAATAGGCCGAGCATTCAAAAATTAATCCATGAGGATTCACAACATGCCACAACCAACATGTCGGCCAAGAACATGAAAAAATCAAACACACAAAGGAAAAATCTTCGATCACTAACACATGGATCAACACGAACGTGAAAAATGTATAGATCATGATCTAAAAACATCAAAGAACATCTCAAGAGCATATACAACAATTAAAATTGCTAGAATTACATTCTCTTCTTCCAGAACCACTAGCTACTGTAACAGAATAACTGT
Organism: Sequoiadendron giganteum; assembly: GCA_007115665.2. Lineage (NCBI taxonomy): Eukaryota > Viridiplantae > Streptophyta > Pinopsida > Cupressales > Cupressaceae > Sequoiadendron > Sequoiadendron giganteum. The sequence continues at coordinate 189,930,521 of CM021100.1, read as the reverse complement.
AGGAACATAGAAACTCACAACTTTCTCCAATCTTGATGCACACCTTTGAAACTTTCAGAGGATAGACTAGATGGGCTTAGAAAGAAACCCTTTAATGTGTAACTTATGAATACCAATGTACTATAGAAGAGTTTCAAGAATTACAGGCCCCTACTAGGTCAAGAAGGACCAGAGGAGGGGAAGAATCATCATCCGCTCACCCACTTCCATCATCTCCATTATCTTCATCTTCATTTGATTTCGAGGAAATTCCCACTCCACAGCCGTAACCAGTCATAAATCAGCTATTACCACCCCTGCCATTGGATTTTATTGACAATAATCCTCCTCCATTGATCTTCAATAATTACAATGTCATGCCCAAGAACTTTGAGCATTTTTTCTCTAAGTTTCATACTCATGACCCCAACAAGACAGCAAAAGAGCATATTAGGATTTTCCAAACCTACTTGAGAGATCAAGGAATCAATCATGAGGATGTTGCATGTAGACTTTTCCCTTATTCTCCAGGAGAAGAGGCCTTCTACTGGTATAACCACTTACCTGCTGCTTCCATCCATAACTGGACTGAATTAGAAACTGCATTTTCACAGAAGTTTAAAATTCCCATCAGTGCTAATGAGCTATACCTATAGTTTAATGGAGTAAAAAAAGAGGTTAATGAACCCATAGGATCCTTCAATGATAGGTTCCATCGAGCATACACCAGACTCCAAGCACCTTATGCTGGAAATGAGGCTACAGTCCTAGAAGTTTACTTTGAAGCCTTGGATAGTCTTACAACCACTTTCCTTAAACAAATGACTAATCCCCCGAATACTCTACTCACTGCCTATGCAGAAGCTGTGAAGGTCAGTATTGACTTGAGGCATCACCTATCAGGGCCTTTTCCATCATTGGGACCCACTACTCATCCTGGACAAGTCCAAGCTCTTAACCAGGCTCTAACCAACCACGATCCCATAATGAATCCAATACCTTTGGTTCCTCATCCAGGACCACCTTTAAATCAAGCTCAACCTATGACTTCTTATCCTTAGCAGAGAGCTAACCAACCTTTACATCAACAACAGGCTGGCTTTCCTACATATTTACATATTTCAGAAATCTTAAATTAGACTGTAGGTTCTAGAGGTGTGCCTGGATACCCTTCTGGTAGTGTTAATTTGACACCACCTAACAGTCTAGATAAAGAGAGGTTGGACGAATTATCTGAACAATTCAAGAGGCTGAACACTAAGGTAACTTATTTGAGAAATCAGAATAACCATCTTCAGGCCGCCCAAAAGAACATGCAGTCTAAATATGGTAGGGAAAACATAAATTTTGAAAGGGGATAGTATTTTGACAGGAATTAGAATTATGACACAGGAGAGGGTTTTGGTCCCAATTTCGATAGAAGATTAGATTCTAGTCAGAATTTTGATAGGAATCAACAAGGTGGACAAGGATTCAACAAGGGACAATAGCCTAGGTAGAATAGATCGTGGAATACTGGACCTAATAATGGAGGGGTCCCAACTCCTTTGGATCAGCCTTCTACTCAGGAGAAACCCCCTAATGGTGTGTACTTGGCAAAGGCAACTTTATCTGGATGGTGCAGGTTTCATAAAACAAGCCAGCATTTTGAGTTGGATTGCACCGAGTTCCAAACCGCTGCTTCTATTTTTCAGTATGAAGTTGAGAACAATTCTACCAGTCAGGAAATTGTACCCTCAAACCCCTATGATTCTCCAGTGCTGGTACTTAATCATGCACCATTTCCAAAGGGTGAGGTAAATGAGCCAGAGGAGGAGTCTAGTGACCAAGAGAACAAAGCAGAGCAGGTGCTGAACGAAGATGAGATTTCCTAGCTGTTTAATGAAGAAAATGAGAATGATAATGGTCCCTTAGATGAGGAGGGAGTCAGTATTGAAGAAGTTCAAATGTTTCAGCAACCAGCAAAGAAGTATGACTTGAGAAGTAGGCCCAACAGGAATCCACAGGCTGGAGGCCCCTTTACTACTTCCATCCCTCCTAACAACTTTACAACTCCACCTGATCCACAGGCTAGTAACAATCTATCCTATCCTCATGTGCCCACACAATACTTGTCCAAGGGAAATAATACTGAAGCCCCAAGGGATAGGCAGGCTAGTGGCTGTAGGGAGGCCCATGTGGACTTGGATGTGAATCAATTGGGCAAATATGTGATTGAGGAATTCAAGAAAATAAAGGTAAGTCTTTCTGTTTTTGAATTGTTAAGAGTTCTTGCTATTAGAAATGCAACTTTTGGATCATTTAGTTCAAATACAATGTCACAAGGGGTGGCTACCAATGATTCTGTTACTAGGTCTACCAACTCCCAAACACTTAGAAGCCAGGTCCCACCTATAGACAAAAGGGGAGATAAGGATAAGGGTCAAGTCGCTCAAGCTGACACCCATTTGAACTTGTTTCAAAGCAAGATGGAAACTCCTCCTTTCTTGATATCTGTTCGTATCTTCAGAAATAATTTGCATAATTGTCTTTTAGATTTAGGGGCCTCCACGAATGTTATTCCCTTCATTGTTTTCAAAGCCTTAGGTATTACCCCTATATCCTCTCAAAAGAAGGTTACTCAATTGGATAAAACAAAGTAAATGTGGTTGGAGAATTGAACATGATCTCTACACAGCTTGCCTCAGACCCTAGAGTGCAACAGGTGATCAATATACAAGTGGCTGACATTCCTGATACTTACGGTCTAATTCTAGGAAGAGACTTCACTAAGGCATTAAATGGATATACATCTATAGGACATTCGCATATGTGGTTGCCATGGAAGGGATTTCTGAACCAGATTAGAATTGAGAGAGAACCCAAGATGAAGTATCTAATTACTGAATATCAGAACATTTCGAATGAAGTATTGGTGTCTGAGGTTGGTATGGGGAATTATGTGTTGGCTGCACTAGTTATAGAGGATGAAGAGGTTCTCATGCTACATGATTCTTGAGATGAATACATTCCAGATGATAGTGGTCTTGGGACATTAACTGATCAAGCGGATGAAATAAGCAATCCAGAAGACAAGCAACTTGGTTTGTTGGATAATTTTCAGGAGTTCATCCAGAAATGCATGGAGGATCAGATACAACTGAAAGGGAGTATGAAATTCAAAGAAATATTACTTCCCAATTGGTGTAGAGTCCATGATGCTCCTCATTCCGAGCTGGAATGTGACTTATGTCAGAGTGCAGTCCAGCAGATACAAAAACATATTAATCCAGGGCCATTTGTAGGACTCAACCTGCAAGGAAAGTTAAAAAGTGATAAAGATAAAAGCTCTGTGCTTCCTTGAAAACTCCTTATCCCTAATAAAGAACAAAGTAAATTAAAGCCAAAAGATCCTGATGGGTGTTGGACACTAAGATTTGATGGATCTAAATCCAAATAGGGTGCTAGTGCAGGATTTGAACTGATCAGCCCTAAAGGTAAGAATTATTTTGCTGCTCACAGACTCCAGTTTCAATGCACTAACAATGTCGCTGAATATGAGGCTTTGATCCATGGCTTACTGATGGTATAAAAAAAAAGGTTAAGATATTACAAGTATTTGGAGATTCTGAATTCGTGGTCAAACAAGTAAGAAAACAGTATTCATGTCGTGATAGAAGAATGACCAATTACAGGCATAGAGTGTGGGATCTCATTGAAGGTTTTGATGCCTTTAATATCCAGTTGATTCTTTGAAACAAAAATCAGGTTGCTGATTCTTTAGCACAAGCCGCTAGTACCTTAGAGCCTTTATCTCTTTCAAGATTGAAGAAATTTACGGTTGAGCTCACATCAATACCTTCTGTACTTGACAACATTACTAATTTCCAGGTATTTGAAGATGACAAGCACATCCTGGACTTCATTACAGGCTGCGATGTGTTTGCTTCACAAGTTATTGATGAGATGGAGCCTCAAGAGGTGGAAATTGACTTTGGAGGAATCATCAATCTAAGGACTAATACTATCCCAAGGGGTACGGTGCAGTTGGAACAAATTTTTGATTTGGATAAGATAAGAGATCAAGAGCATCAGACTAAAAGGGAGTCTATCAATAGCCAATGTGTTACGTATAATATGGGGACGTTGGATGACATGAGGAATGTTTTTATTGGCAAGGTATGTACTCTAGAGGAAAGAAAAGGAATCATTGATACTTTACATGCATATCATGATGTAATAGCTTGGAGTTACGAAGATTTGAAAACATATGATATTTCAATCATTACACATACCATCCCTTTGAGATTAGATGTCAAACCATTTAGGTAGAGGCAAAGGCCAATCAATGCTTTATTAGAACCTATTATTCAAAAGGAGGTACAAAAACTGCAGTGTTATGAGTTGGTACTCGAGTGTGCTAGGAATTATGACATAGGGACCCAAAGGGTAGTTGGTCCCCAAGGGAGGATTGTGGTGAGTTTTGACCCTGTGGCTATTGCTCAGACCTTTGACATGCTTGCTAAGCCAAGTGTGGTGGGTTTTGACATCGGCATAGCCAGGAAATACTATGAAGAAAATATAGTCAAATCTCAAGAGGTGATCAACACTTGGTTGGAGAAACCTAAGTCCCACTTCTCCAAGTTACCCAAGCAACTATCTAGGCTTAAGTTCAAGAGGGAGTACTACAATGCCATTACCCTTCTCAGCAGGCTCGTGGGTTTGAAGAGTGCAGGGGTATTTAAAGGTTGGATGTTTAGTGTGATTACTAAGATGGAACAAGGCTTCAATTACCATTGGCTAGGTGCTATAAGTGAGATGATCCATGAACAACTGTCCAATGTCTTGCACACCAAGACTTTTACCATGACTTCCTACTTAGTATATGTGTTGGCAACATTTCACCCATATAAGGGATTAAGTACTAGGGGTACCTTTGGATAGGATGCCATATATGAAGTATATCCACAATTGCACCTGATTGGAGGAAGCTATAGGAGATCTAATGATGCCTCCATGATGTATATCACTAGATTGCTCCAAGGTGTGGAGCATATGAGGATTTCTGAAAAAGCAAAGGAATTGATAGAAATGTATGGAGCTTGGTTTATTCAGTTCCCAACCTTCTCATATATTAGAATTGACAGTTTTCAGAGGGCACCCTACAGACTCCCTAGGTATCCAATAGATGATATTGTATTGTTGGAAGTCACTAGGCAAATCTGTGACTTCGACAATGTGGTAAAGGGAAAAATGCATAAGACAGGGTTTGGGAATGATTACCCTTTAAAGATAGGAATGCGTGAAGTTTGTCCTTCCATTCAGTCTGCTCATGCTACTGAGGAGGAAATGAGTACTTTTGGACTTCCTTTCCACACTAAGAGAACAAGGTTTGATATCACTGGCGGAGCTGAGAAGAAGGCCAATAGAGATTATATCCATAAGGCTCACATTGAGGACTATTGGATTAACCTTGCTAATGAGTTTGAGGTAAGAAAGAAGAAATTTTCTAGGTTGCCAGTGGATTTGGTGAGATTGTACAATGTGAGAGTTATCCTGGATTAGGTAAAGGAAGATGGAAATGTGATCCAGGGTCATGTGTATGAGGTAGTGAAAGACAAACCAGTAGGAGAAATCAATTGGTTGGAGGAGGAAAAGACTACCTTGGATCAGGTTATGGCTCCAGTGATTAAATTTACCAAAATGTGGTTGAAGCACAAAATGCTGGAGCTGGAAAGTGAGGGTTTTCCATTCACCTATGAACTAATGGGAGACTTGGAGTCTCATTCTGCTTTAGAGGCTTCACTTGAACCAGAGACAAAAGGAAAAGGGAAGGTGGATTCTCCTTTCAGAATCCAAGCTAGAGATGTTCAAGAGGAGAAGACTGCAGGGGTAAGAAACTAGAGGAAGTCTATTGCAAAGAAGAGCAGACATACCTCAAAGAAGGAAGCTGAGAAAGAAAAAGATGAGGAAGAGGAGGTGGAGAGTGTTCATCCCTTGATGAAGACAATAAGAATTAGAAGAACATCACACAGGGTGGAGGAAGCCCCTAAAGTTGACAAGGGGGTTGACCCACCGATGGTAGAAGTGGATAGTTCAGGGGAGAAGACACAAGTGTATACAAGGATGTCAAGGACCCCTTCCCCAAGGGATGTTGCAGAAAAGGAGGATACTTCAGTGACTGCTCCCATTGCTGAACCAGAGTGTGCTTCAACTCCCCAAGATACAAGTGGTGTATGAGAAGAACCAAGGAAGGATGAGGATCCTAAGGACTTGGAGGAAGAGGAATTTCAAGAAGGAGACCTCTATAATGCAGAGACTGAGATTAGCAAGGTAATACAATCCCCTTTAGTGGCATATGCAGGTTCACCTGTGCGGGAGCAGTTGAACAAGTCCCCTCGAAGGAAGGAAGAAGTACTAGTTAGGGCTGCTTCACCAGTGTATGTGGTTGTGGATGAACAGGTGCAATAGGAAGAGAACCAAATGGTGGATGTTCCCAAAAGTCCAAGTGTTGAGAAGGATGTAACTACTGAACAACAGGAGAAAGAACAAGATAAACAAGACACAGTGCCTGTTGGGTCTACTTTTCCAGATTGGCTTGAGAGAGAATTGAAGAGAAAAATGGTAATAGTGGAGGATGCTCCTCCTAATTGGGATGCCCTCATGGCTAATGTGGAGAGGCAAAAGGTAACTGAGTTGCCCATATTGCTACCCCTATCCCAAACAAGGACATAGATAATGTGACTGCCCAAGACTATAAGGTGCAGACTATTGATTTGGGACATGCTACTGTTGAGTAGGATATTGAAGAGCATGAGGGTTCCAGTGCAGTTATTGTGGGGAGATTGAAAAAGGCAGTACAAACCAGGCATGAGCTAGAGAAGTAGAATGAAAAACTAAGGAAGTACTTGTAGGATTTGATGAAACCCTTGCAAGCTATTGGCTCCTCCTCTTCTGCTGTAGGATTCCTACCCTAGGAGACAATTTCTGAGTTAGGGAAGATGAAAGGTACTTCACATGCTATGGTTACCTGGTTACAAGGTGTCCAAGCTAAGGGAGATGAGGCCATTAGGGGCATATTATCCACTAGAGGGGATGCAATGATATTGAGAGGTGAGTTAAAGTCTGTATTGGCACAAGATAATGTGGATACTGACCTCCTACTGCAAAAGACTACAACTATCATGGGGTTTACTGAAGGCAAATTAGTACAGTGCAAGATTCTTCCTTATCCAAGAGTTTCTGAACCTTGGGAATGGTTTGAAATCTTGCAAATGAGGCATAAGGCCCTGAGCAAGATCCACAAACAAGCAAAGAAAATTGAGGATACCTTGACCAATATCTACAAAAGGTGCATTACATTCTTTGAGGTCATGACTGGAAGGAAGAAGTTTGCTCCAAAACATCTTAGTTTGGAGCAACTTAGAGAATGGTGGAGAGATGTGTATTCTCCAGTCAATGAAGGGCCAATCACTGAACACCAGTTGGATGATGCCGCAACTTACGTTGTAGTCATTGATAGATATTTGACCAACAAGACTAATTGGGATGGTACAGTTAGGCAGGCAAGAGAAGATATCAAAACTCTTGAGAGAAGGATGAGGGTTTTGCCTATGCCACCTGTTGCTGAGCTAGATAGGGTCCTGCTGGCTGTACATGGTGAAGAAGATAAAGCTAAAGATAGGGATGGGGAGTGATTATATAGGGTTACGGTTATATTTGTACTTCCCATTAATTCACATGTATTGGGCCGACCTTTTGATATCTTGGCGGTTTTGGATGAAATTGGTGCCAATGGCACATTTCATGTGTTCAGATTTAATCTTTGAGGCCGACCTCTTGTAGGTCGTATTTTATTGTGAATTATCATTTGGGCTGACCTATCTTGTGTATTCTCTATAAAAGCGGGCATGTTGCCTCATCTCAGGGATATAGATAAGGGATTAAAAAGAAGGAGAGGAAATAGTTAAGTGATATTAGGGCGAATTAGGGTTTGTGTTCAAGAAAATATTGTAACAAAAAGTTGGAATTGTTGCCCTTTTGATGATCTAATATAAGAAAGGATATTGTGTTTTGGTATCCATCTTGTGGGAGTTCATTTGGCATGGTTCTTGCGGTTCAATCTTTAAGATTTCTTAGACTCAATGTTAGATAGTTTGATAATGCTTGGGGTCTCATGTTTAGAATGTTTGCAGTGATCTCTAGTCCATACTTTTCGCAGTTAGCTGATTGTTAGCTGCCTTGCAAAGTTAGCTCGGGCTTAAAATTGTGCTTAGTTCAGTTACAAAGATTTATTCATTGAAGTGTTTAATGAATGTTTGTGGTTTGATAATCTTAAAATACCTTTGAAGATTGTACTATTTCTGCGAAATTGTAGATTTATCTGGATTAAACAAAAAGTAGTTTATGAGAGATCGTTCCATTTTAAACATTTTATCTTTTAGTATTTTCAATCTCAGGGTTAGAAGTAGTTTTAGAAGTATCTCTGAAACCTTATCTTTTGTTATTTCTTTATTATCAAGGTTCGAATCAATATTTCAAGTATCAATTTATTGTTCAAATCAGATAAGCTAAAATCTAGTATTTTTGTGTAGTAAGGTCCCTTTGTGATTACCGGCATTTTCACATTTATCACTGAGTTGTTTCATTACATTGTCAAGACCTGACATTAGAGACCTTGGGGTTATCTCTTTTCCCATAGAGATTTACCTTTCAAGAGAGATATGATATCATATTCTATCTGAGTTATTGTTGTGTAGAAAACATCATCAACAAGTTCCAGTTAGGCACATAAACACTTCTTCACACCTCACTCAAACTCCTTCATACTCTTCTCTGAAATCTAATGATTTGATATTTATTCACACATATCTCACATAATACACATCTCAAATGAAGAGAATAATCACTCTTATATATCTACTTCATGGAATTACATCAACTTTGTCGGCCAAAAATAAAAGAATAGATGAATACAAACTATCGGCCCAATTCATGAACAAATCTCAATGTGCACCAACCGAATTCGATCACAACATAATGACGACCTAAATCAACATCCTCGAATAGGCCAAGCATTCAAAAATTAATCCATGAGGATTCACAACATGCCACAACCAACATGTCGGCCAAGAACGTGAAAAAATCAAACACACAAACGAAAAATCTTCGATCACTAACACATGGATCAACACGAACGTGCAAAAAGTATAGATCATGATCTAAAAACATCAAAGAACATCTCAAGAGCATACACAACAATTAAAATTGCTAGAATTTCATTCTCTTCTTCTAGAACCACTAGCTACTGTAACAAAATAACTGTAGCTACTGTAACAAAATAACTGTAGGAACATAGAAACTCACAACTTTCTCCAATCTTGATGCACACCTTTGAAACTTTCAGAGGATAAACTAGATAGGCTTAGAAAGAAATAGTTTAATGTGCAACTTATGAATACCAATTTACTAAGCTTTCCATCACTCAGAGCTTCACAAACAACCTCCAACATATTTATTATAATTTTCTCAATATCCTTGACATATACAACCTCCAATACATCAATGCTAATAGTGTTGACATCAATGGCAACCACATATCAACAACACAACCAAAAATTCAAATAATCTCCCCCTTAGGAATTGATGGCAACACATTATGTGAAAAAATACCATCAACACAACTAGCTCTTCTCCAATAGTCTCCCCCTTAGATATTGCACTGTTCTTCCCTTTTCTTTTTAGCACTTCGAGTATTACTCTTCTCCCCAAGTTTTTTCACATTAGTCTTCTCCACCTTTGACATCAATGGAAAATGTACACACAAGCTTTGAACCACATATCTGAATCATTTGACTACTCCCCCTGAGTATCAACCACCATAACATCAATCCCAAAAAAGATATGACTGTGAGTGCATAGATTGATGCAAAGACTTGCATCTTAGTTCTGATTAGGAGGGGAAATCACCCCTAACTTGCCTCTGAGATACTCAAAAGTATCGTTAGGCAATGATTTAGTAAAAATGTCCGCAATTTGTTCCTTAGTAGGCACATACTCTAGTTTAACTTATTTATCACTCACTTTGTCTCTCAAAAAGTGATATTTGATAGATATATGTTTTGTCTTTGAATGAAACACAAAATTCTTGGAAATTTTTATGGCACTTGAATTATCACAAAATATAGAAATAGGCTCATCATACACAATTCTGATATCTCTCAGCATCTGCTTCATCCATATTACTTGAGTAAAATTTTTTGCAGCAACAATATAGTCTACCTCAGCTAGAGATAAGGAAATGGAATTCTGCTTTTTACTTAGCCAAGACACCAAATTCTTCCCCAAGAAGGTACCACCATTGGTACTTTTCCTGTCATCCACACCTCCTACCCAATCTACATCAGTAAAAGAATTCAAAATAAGATCATCATCTTTAGGAAACCATATGCCAAAATCAATTGTCCCTTTCAAGTATTTGAAGATTCTCTTTACAACAATCACGTGAGATTCCTTTGGATCAGATTGATATCTAGCAACCATGCATACAACATTCATGATGTCTGGTCTAGTCTGAGTCAAATAAAGCAATCCATCGATCATTGACCTGTACCTTGTTTGATTAGCCTTAGGAGAATCATCATTTTGTGTTAACTTGCATCTGGTTACCATGGGTGTACCAATAGGCTTTGAGTCTTTCATGCCAAACTTTTTTAGTAACTCTCTTTCATATTTGGACTGAGATATAAAGATTCCATTGTCTAATTGAGTAATTTTTAATCATAAAAATAATTTCAGCTCTCTAATCATTGACATCTCAAACTTACTTTTCATTTCATTAACAAACTTCATACATAAGTCATCATCACCTTCAAAAATGATGTCATCAACAAAGAATTCAATAATCAACTCTTTATCTTGATCCATCTTGAAATACAGATTACTATCAACAATACCTTTTATTGAATCCAAGCTTCAACAAGTATTTATCCAGTCTAGCATACCAGGCTCTAGGGGATTGCTTGAATCCATACAGTTCTTTCTTCAATTGAAAAGCCATATCTCCTTCATTAGTTAGTTGAAATCCATATGGTTGCTAAACATATACTTCTTCTTCTAACTCACCATATAGAAATGTTGACTTTACATCCATTTGATAGACTTTGTAGTTCTTAAAAGCAACATAAGAAAGAAACAATCTTACAGCTTCAATTTTAGCAATAGGGGAAAAGGTTTCTTCAAATTCAATGCCTTCCATCTATGAGTACCCTTTACATACCAGTCTGGCTTTATTCCTGACTACTTCACCTTGTTCATTCAGCTTATTCTGAGAGAGCCATTTGGTTCAAATCATATTTTTATCCTGAGGTTTAGAAACAAGAATCCATGTATTATTTTTCTCTATCTGCATCATTTCTTCCTTCATTGCTTCCATCTAATATTCATCTTTACATGCTTCATTGACATTGTTGGGCTCAGTCTTGGAAATCAAACAATACTCTTCTGAAATTCTTCTTCTAGTCTACACACCTTTTTTCTTGTCTCCTATAATCTGATCTTCAAAATGATTAAGCTTTACATACCTTAGAACTTTAGGATTCTCTCGAACTTCAGGTTCTTCTATTCTTCCTTCTACACTTCCACTATCTTCTTCTTCTAGACTCTCTTGATTCACCGAAACAATTTTAGCTTGATTCTATGTCTGAGTAGTCTTTCCTTTCTAGGTACTATCATGTTGGTCATCTGCATCATATTCACAATATCTTGATGATCTAGCAGTATCCTCATCAAATTTGGCATTTGCACTTTCAACCATTTTCCTCAATCTTCTATTATAGCACCGGTAAGCCTTTCTTGTAGTAGAATAACCCAAAAAGATTCCTTCATCACTCCTAACATCAAACTTTCCTATATCTTCATCTCTTTTGATATAACATCTACTTCCAAAGATTTTGAAATATTTAATAGTAGGATTATAACCAAACCACAACTCAAAAGGAGTCTTACTAGAATTACCATTGGCATTTACCCAGTTAATAGTATATACAACAATGCTTATAGCTTCTCTCTAGTATCTATATGAGGTACATTACCGTCCAATATCATAGTTGTAGCAACACATAGAATTGTTTTGTTCTTTCTCTCAACAACTCCATTTTGTTGAGGAGTCTAGGGAGCAGGTAACTGTCTTTTGATTCCATGCTCTTCACATAATGAATTGAACTCCCAAGAAGTGAACTCACCACTATGTCTGATCTTAACAATTTAATCTTCAAACATGTCTCAGTCTTTGCCATAGCTATGAAAATTTTGAACTTTCTAATGCTTCATGTTTTTCTCTCAAGAAAGCAATCCATATCATCCTAGAGTAATCATCAATAAGAAATATAAATTACCTTTCTCCTTGTAGACTTATGATTCTGGAGGGACCCCATAGATCAATATGCACCAGCTCTAGTACTCCATTAGAATTATTTTGTTTGCTTTGAAAAAGAAACTCTAGTCTGATTTCCCATCTAACATTCCTTGCATATGGTGTTAGTAGGCTTTACTAGCTTAGGAAGATCTTTGACTGCTTGAGTGGAGCTTACTTTGAAAATGTTATCAAAATTCACATGACATAGCCTCCTATGCCATAACCAACTTACATCAACTTGAGAAATTAAACAAATTTCACTAGCAGCACTAAGGTGAAAAATGTTAACTCTTGTCTTTGTACCTAAAGCAATTACATTTCCAAAACTTCCCAATATCCTACATTTTCCATCTTTGAACTAAAGATTGTATCCCTTTTCAACCATTTGTCCAAAACTCAACAAATTATGCTTCAATCCTTCTACATAAAGGACATCATCAATATTATATTTACAACACCACCATCATATTTCTCTAAGCTTACAAACTTGCTTTTCTCACCAATCATATGATGTGAGCATCCACTTTCAATCACCCACTCATCCTTTTCATCAATTCTAGTTGTAAGAGATTTCTCAATACTCTTTTACTATCAGATTCAATGGACACCAGACCATTTTCCTTGATAGAAATGAATACCCATCCATCCTCATTTCCATTTTCTTTATCAGATTCATCATCAGTAACACCTTCTTTAGCATAATAATATTTCTTTTGAAATCTAGACTTTTCAGGTTTGTACTTAGGAACTCTTATAGGACACCTTGATTCAAAATTTCCTATCTTATTGTAAGAGAAACATTTAGTAGGAAATTTTCCTTTATACTTAACTTGTCCTCTGGCTTCTCTTTTCATAATCAATGCTTCCATCTCTTCTAACTCTCTTTCTTCATATTCAATCTGTTTCATCTCATCTTCATACTTGAATGTCTTTATGGAACTTTCTCTTGGATCATATCTCTATTGATTTCTTTTGGATATAGTAGCTTTAAATGCAGATTCTATCTTAGACTCACCAAATTCACTTAGCTCAAAGGCAATAATGTTACCAATAAACATATCTCTTGTCACATTTTTTACTGTCTCGAGCTCTTCAATAGCATGAGCTTTTGTTTTGTAAGAAGTAGGCAATGATCTAAGCACTTTAGCTACAATATCTTCTTCATCCAAGGTTCCACCGACACATCTAATACCCATCACTAGCTCATTTAATTTTTGCATGAAAGAAATAATGTTTCCATCTTCACTCATTTTCATGTTTTCCCACTTTCATTTTAGAATTTTTAGCTTAGCATCTTTCACTTGTGCATCTCCTTCATACAATTTTTCCAGCTTCTTCCAAATCTCATGTGCTATTATTAGACCCATCACTTTTTTCATCTCTAAATCTATCAGAGCACTCACCAATGCTTCTATAGACTTGATATTATTTTCAGCTTCTTTGATCTCATCAGGAGTAGAGGGATCATTCAGAGGAATAGTATGTGTGTTCTTTGTAATCTTCTAGAAGGGTTCACCAATGCACTTCAAATGACACTCCATTCTAACCTTCCGTAGAGAGTTGTTTGTACCATCGAATCTAGGACTATCCTTCTTTTATGATGCCATCTCAGATCACCTCAAGCTATTAAACTTATTTATAGGAACTTGCTCTGATACCAATTGTTGGCAAAAAAAGGATAGAAAACTGAGAGGGGGGAGTGAATTAGTTGTCACAAAATTTAAAACATATTTAACCTTATTTTTTTAATATCAGATTTGATAAATAAAAGTGAAAGCATGAATCAACAACACATCAAAAACACACATAACACCAATATTTTTGTTTGGAAACCCTGTTAGGAGAAAAACCACGGTGGAGTTTAATCCACAAGTTATACCTTATTAAAAGTATAAGAGAAATGAATAAGGAATGCACATGCATTTAGGAACACTACCTAGAGCTCATTGATCAAAAGGGAAGGCTCACTACCTTACATAAAACTTTCAGATTAAATCCATCTAAAGAGATTGGACTGAGAAATTAGCGTCTTCAAAAGCCTGATGACAGTTCCAGTTAGGTCCAGAAACACTTCTTCAGACTTCACTCAAACTCCTTCATACTCTGCTCTGCAATCAAATGATCCGATCTTTATTCACACATATCTAACACAATACACATCTCAAATGAAGAGAACAATCACTCTTATATATTTTCTTCATGGAATTACATCAGCAACTTTGTTGGCCAAAAATAAACGAATAGATGAATACAAATAGTTGGCCCAATTCATGAACAAATCTCAATATGCACCAACCAATGCTGGTCACAACATAATGAAGACCTAAAACAACATCCTTGAACATGCCAAGCATTCAAAAATTAATCCACGAGCATCTGTAACATGCTACAACCACCATGTCAGCCAAGAACATGAAAAATGCGAACACACAAAGGAAAAATCTTCGATCACAAACACACCAATCAACATGGACGTGCAACAAAAATAGAGAATGATCTAGAAACATCAAAGAACATCTCATGAGCATACACAATAATTCAAATTTATAGAATCACATTCTCTTCTTCTAGAACCACTAGCTACAGTAACAAAATAACTGTAGAAACACAGAAACTCACAACTTGCTCCAATCTTGATGTGGACCTCTCAAACTTCCAGAGGATAAACTAGACAGGCTCAGAAACAAACCATTTAATGCACAACTTCTAAATACCAACGTATTGAAATTTCCACCACTTTGAGCTTCACAGACAACCTCCAACATATTTATTATAAGTTTCTCAATATCCTCGACATATACAACCTACAAGACATCAATGACAATCACATATCAGAAAAAAAACCACAACATCCAATATTTTGTCGACTTATTGGTGGATTTATGTCCTAGTCACATTTTTCACGGATCACTCCATTATTGCCAATATTTTCTTTAACTGCTAACTTTAGTTAGGGTTAGGGTTTAGTTTGTTCTTCTAAGTTATCGCCAATCTATAAAGGTAAAAAATGTGTTCTTTTTTAGGGTTCTTCTTCTTTTGTCTCCTCTAGGTTTTTCTTTTGTAAATATGTATTTCACATTCTATCATTGTAAAGATTGGCCTTTTGCCTCTACATTAATGGAATGGATCAAGCTTTCCTTTTGTTAGCTCTTTTGTGTTTGAGTAAGTTATTACCTTCATATCTAAGTTTTTATTGTATTTTTATGCATGTATGTTTGAGTTAAATGGTTTACAATTTATTTTTTGATAAACCTTGCTTCCATGCAATTCATTTTCAAACCCTAACCTTCTTGTATGCCTCTAAGAATTGACCAAACAAAGAGTTTTGAAAAGACCCCTTGCCCCTCTTCAATGATGTATTGAGCAGTCTAAGCTAGGAAGAAGTGACTTTTCCATCTTGGTGAATCAATTCCATTTCCCTTTCATTTTATCTTTCTTCCTTTTTCCTTGTGAGTTGTTAGTGGTAGGATTTCATGTGTTTGGTTGGACCAAGACATTACACTGGGATTGAAAAAGGGATCTGGCCTTCTCTGAAGATTCAACCTCATACACAAAAAGGTTCCAAAACCTTGAGGTCATTTCCATTATATCATTAGAATGTTGAGCTTCATGCTCAACAGGGTGAGATTTCATGTGACAACAAATTTTGGAATGCCCAATGGGACCCCAAATTTCCATTGAAGAATTTTTGTGTTTTCTTTCATGCATCTTGCCTTTTGAGGCATATCTTCAAACACCATGGCAAATCCATTCACGTCTACTAGTTCAAGTAGTGTCGGTTTTATTTCATTTCATTGAAGAAGTGGTGAATTATTCAACGTTTTAGCCTTTGGAGGCATTCTTAAAGCATCTAGTGGCTCTGCAACTCTTTGGTATGTACCCAAGATCTTTGTTTGGGCAATCCTTTTCTCTTATTTTGTAATCTTCAAGGTGTTTTCCATGTAGTAGAATGTTGCATTTTAATGGAAACCACATGTATACTCTCCCATTTCATGATAATTCTAGCTTTGCACCTCCCAATTAGCCATATCAGGTTGATTATACTTCCCATTTAATTCCACAAAACCTTGTTGTTGTGGCTTCTCAATCTTATCAAAATGCATACTAGCCACCCCACCCTACTCAATCTTCTTGAATGCCTACAAGTTCATATCAGCAGCCCCAAGAGACATCATTTTCAAAATGAACCTTGTTTCTCTCCTACTCAACCATATTTTGATAATTTAAGTGAAAGTGAAATTACAAGCGTTTTGCTTGATTTCAATAGATGGTTTGAGGATCTTTGTAGAAAAAAAGAACTTGACCTACTACAAGATTTGTGGGAAAATCAAGCTTATCAGGGGTAACAATGTTGTTTCCCACAACATGATGAGTGTTTTCATCAAGCTCATTATTCACAACAAAAAAATAAAGAAGCTCAATAGAGGTATGAGAAGTAGTTGGAGGCACAAAGAAAGCAACAAGAGGAGTGCACAACAAGAGATGTTTCCAAGCAATAAAAAATCAAACTTTTCCTTGCTCTAGCACAAGTGTCCGAGACTTAGGAGACCCCTTGTGTTTCTAGTTTCAAACAAGCACATCCACCAATTCTAGAATAGCCTGCTAAGGAGGAGGTAAGAAAGCATAAATTCCTAAGTTTCAAGAAATATTGAAAGACTCTTGAAACAACCATCAACCCTCATTTTATTTTAGAACAACCTATTGTGTAAGAGGTTTGCAAGCAAAAAAATTTTAGTTTCAAGAATTCCAGTCAACCCCTTGAAACTCCTTTTCAATCTCTTGTGCCATCTAGTAGATCTTCTATGTTGGATATCCTAAATTTTGTGAGAATCCATTCCTCACAAGAACCTATCCTTGAGGAGGCTCAACCTTTTACTCCTATTGAGAAGCCCCTTCAAGAGCCTCAACAAGAGTTTCAATACCCTTTTGATCATTTTTCTCTTGCTTTTCCTATTTCACTCTTTAAGGGTGGACATGTGGTATGGGATCCTAGATGGTCAAAATAATAGAGGAAGGAGTAGTTTCGAGCTATGAATAAAGAGGTTGTTGTTTTTGTGGAACCTTCATGTGCTCTTGAAAATGAGTGTCTTTGTTTGCTACAAGTAAAAATTCAAGATGAAATAGTGTTTTAACAACAAGATATTAATTTGGTAAAGATAATTGATATAGAAGAGGAATCAATCCTCTCATTAGATGCCCTTCCTTGTTTTTTTGAAGATGGGGAGGATATATACCTACATCAAACAAAGCCTCCAAACAACTTGGTTTGGGCTTGATGGTTGAAGACAACTCCATGGTTTTGGAGCAACACCAATAAACATGTTTAGCCCTTGTTATTGTGGATGAAGATCCATGATCTATTGAGGTTTGTAATTATTAGGAGGACCTCTTTTGGGATGTTATAGAAGCTTTTTTTGAAGCTTGGATGCCAATATTTTATCCCCAAAAGAGCATTTTTGTGGGCAGCAACATAAAATTGAAGAAATAGTAGAGGATGTCACAACCATTGCATGTCATGAGTCTGATTTTGTTGCATCGTGTTCCAAAGAGGAAATTAAAATGGAGATAAAAATTGAAGAATTCAGTTATTCACCCAAAATTTCTCAAAAATCTGAGGTATGTGTTAATGAAGTGTGCATCAATACAACTAATCATGATGATTGTTGGTTTTTTGATGTCCTTGAATATAGCAATGCTGAATATAAGGTCTTCATTCAAGATGAAGATGTGACCTTTGGCATTAGGGATAATGTGATTGGGTTAGAATGCTTCACATGGAACCAACACACTAAAAAATCCATCCTTGAGTATCCACATTTTTTTAGAGAGTGATACTCCCATTGCTTAATTTGGAAATATGCATGAGATTCAAAGTTTCTCTTTTGAGGTGCATGAGGAAGGTCTTTCTTGTGCAAATAAAAAATCAGATTTGGCATATTTTACATCACCATGTGAGCTGGAAACATTCTCTTTTCGTTTCAATTCATGTAATGAAGAGGTCAGTGATGGTGGAATTGGCTCATCCTTTTGTAAAGCGAATTCTCTTCCTCTTACAAAAAGTTTTCTCTTGGATGTTGACTTATCTTCAAAGTGTTTCACCCCTGCTATTGTATGTTTAGTTGAGACACCAGTGTTTGATGCATCTAACACTTGCATTATATGGTTCCCTTGTAATGGAAAAATTTATAGTGAAGTGATCCTTCACCTTGCAAGTGTTTTGTGTAGCTACATTCATGTTGGTAGCAGTTTTCAATGGTTGTAGTTGGGTGAGGTCTGCAACTATGGTTTGAGGGAGATCAAATCCATGAAAAGGTTCGTCTTTGATAGAAACAAGCTTCTATTTTTTTCTATCTGTTATCTTAGTTTATAACTTGTAAATATATTGCTTTCCATGAGGTGCTTTGCACACCCTGCATTCTCCATAAAGGAATGTATGTTCCTAGTTTCCATGCTTTCCTCTAAGTGCAGGCCTGCACATGTTTTATTTTTTTCTGAGAAGTCCCATTTATTGATGTTTTACCCTCATGACTCAATTCCCAATGGATTGATAAGGCCTTTGGACTCCATGATTAATAGGAAATCATCCTGCATAAATTGGAAAAATGTTGTCATTTCATGTCCTCCTTTGATAACCCATCACTGATATATGATATGAATGATCTTCCATGGGTCATCTTGCACGTGTTTCCCTTGAAGTTTTCCAAATTTGTCTATCTCATATTTTTGGGATTTTGGCCTGTCTCTTACTTGCTTACCTTGCTTTCCTTCCTCATTTCTTCATCACAACCTTGTTTCCCCCTCTTTTCTAAGTATTTCTAGTTCGGCCTTCGACCTTACCCATTACCCTTATCAATATCTCTCTTCCTTCATTTTTTACTCTTCTTCTATCAACTTTCGGTGGTCAACCTTTAGCCTTCCACTTTACCTTCTTCTTTCCCTTCATCGATCATCACTTGACGTCTCAATGCAAAATCCCCAAGGGTCATATGTTATCACTTGGTCTCATCTTCTTTAAGCCTTCCTTTCTCTTTTCATCCTTCCCTCTTCCCTCTTCCATCTCTTGTTCCTTATTTCTCCTTTAAGCCATTAACCTTCACTCTTCAACCTTGCATCTATCCTCTTATCTTCAGTGGTAATAGGTAGGGATTCCCTTTGATTTTTGAAAATTGGCTTTTCTAGCTTTTGATAATTGTTTCCTTTGAAATTTCAAAGGGACTATTCCTTTGGTCTCTCTGATATTCTTTTGTCTCTTTGATGAGGCTCCATTTGGAATGTCGAAGAGGCTTCTTCTTTGGTCTCACTAATATATTCTTGTCTCCTTGATGAACTTCATTAGGATGTCGAAGGGAATTTTTCTTTGGTCCTGCCGACATCTTCTTGTCTCGATGAACTTCATCAGGATGTCGAAGGGATGATTCTCTTGGTCCCACTAACATCTTCTTGTCTCCTCCATGCTTCCTTATTCTTCACACTCTCCTCATTCCTTCTTCTAAGGCATGCGGTAAGCAGTAGGCTCAATGCCCAACTCCTAATAGTGTGCTTTGTTTGGGCCCCTAGACCATTTAATTCATATGTGCTCGTAGAGGTGCTTTTTTAGGTCTGATGTCCCAACTTTCCTACAGATTTTTGGCATGTTTTTTGGGAAATGACTTTAATGCAAAGCTACTCCACGATGACTAGGTCTAATTTCATTGGCTTCATGGATGGGATTTATTGCTTCCCTTACATTTTGTAGTTGGATTTCATGGGTTCCATGCCCATTTATTGTTTTTTTTGACTTATTGGTAGATTTATGCCATAATCACATTTTTCATGGATGGATCCATTATTGCGAATATTTTATTTAACTGCTAGATCTAGTTAGGGTTAGGGTTTAATTTTTTCTTCTAAGCTATGCATGATCTATAAAGGAAAAATACTTATTCCTTTTTAGGGTTCTTCTTCCTCTAGCTCCTTTGGGGTTTTTCTTTTGCAGACATGTATTTCATATTCTTCCATTGTAAAGATTGGAGTTTTGGCTCTACATTAATGGAATGGATCAAGATTTCCTTTTCTCATGTCTTTTATGCTTGAGTAGGTTATTACCTCTATATATGAGTGTTTATTGAATTTTCATGCATGTATGTTTGAGTTAAATGGTTTACAGTTGCTAGTTTGAGAAACTTTGCTTCCTTATAGGGCTTTGTCAAACCCTAGCCTTCTTGTATTCCTATGAGAATTTACCAAATAGAGAGTTGTGAAAGACCCATTACCCCTCTTCAACTATGCACTGGGTTGTCTAAGCCAAGAAGTAGCAACCTTTCCATCTTTGTGTATCACCTCTATTTACCTTTCATGTTCTCTTTCTCCCCTTTTCCTTGTGAGTTGTTAGTGGTAGGATTTCATGTATTGGTTTAGACAAACACATTACATTGGGATTGAAAAAGGGAGCCAGTTGTATCTGGAGATTCAACCTCATATGCTCAAAGGTCCCACAACCTTGAGGTAATTTCCATTGTGTGATTGGAATGATGAGATTCATGCTCAATAAGGTGCAATTTCATGTGACAACAATGACCATAAAGTCTTTACAAATCCTCTATATGAAATAGCTATTATAGATTCAAATTTTAAATAGGTCGGCACCCAAACATTTCCAAGATGGATAGAAACAAAATGGAACCTACAAAATTAATTAATTAGAACCTAGATAGATCCCAACACCCTTCAACACACGTCTAAAAGTGTCACATGTAGTGTTAAACACATTGTCAGCCAACACCCATGTAAAAAACCATAAACATTAACTATACACTTCCTTAGATCAAGCCAAAACTTTCAGACAACATAATTCACTTGAAATAAGTCCAAAAAAATCCATGAATTACGTAATACTCATCAAGCACTTCAACCAAGCTTCACATAAACAAATAGTATAACTCAAGACAACTGATAACCCTTGTTTGCATACTGATAAATGAAACTTGCACTATACTATACCAAATAAAGTAAAACTTTGAACACAAAGATAAAAGCATTATAAAAAACTTCCCAGATCTACACAACCTGAATCCAAATAACAGGGAAATGTAGAGCAATATATTTCTCCCAAACAATAGAGAACATCACTAAATAATTGGTTCACATACTAGTGAAAATATCTCGCACTATACAACGATCTAGAAGCTCAAATTCTAGATATAGAAACTACCAACAACAATGAAAAATATCTCAAATCCGCATGAGAATAGAACCAACATAGAAGATCCGGGAGTCTACAGTGAATGTTGGAAGAATGAAGAATATTGTCTATTTTTGTAGACTTTGTGTTGTCATTGATGTAACCATGTCGATTGATTCAGTTTGATTTGGTACTCTGAAGTGGTAGGAAGAACTAGTTTATATCCTTTGGTATTTTGGTCCGCAATCCTCCTTTGGTGATCATCATTTCTCATGGATTTGGGAAATGTTTTTTGGATGTTGGAAGCTTGTAAGTTCAAAATCTTGTGTGCTCATGTGCTTGTATGGAAAGTTGGCACTATTCTGTTGATTACATTTTGTTATTAGGTCTATCCCTGGCCAACCTAATGAATAATAGATTGATTATTTTTTCTTAAAAATGTATGTGCAATCCATGCCAACATGATATAGCATGCTACATGGCTGAATTATTTTTGAAGATGTTTTGTACTAACTTGGAGCCGATAGTCGGTATTTTTGGTGAATAAAAATTGCATCTAATTAGGCTGACCTAATTGATGCTTGTGGATGTATCAGATATACATATTGGATTGTTTTAAGATTATTGAATTTAATTGAATGTGAAGAAAAAATTGAATGGGAAGTATGGTGTGAATGTGAAGTGAAGTGTGTGAAAATGATATTATAAGTCTATTTATTGAGCATCAAAGGAACTGAATTTGCACTTGTTAGGTGTAACCTCATTAGTTCATGTTCTGGCTATAAGTCATTTTTTTATTGTAATCCTTTTGTAGGGAGTGAGCCTCCTCACTTGAATAGTGAGTCCTCTTTGCAAGCAGTGAGCTTCTTTTGTATTTGGTTTTGGAACTACATTATATTTTGAGCTAATCCTCACCATCGTTTTTCCCGTTCTTGGTTTTCCATGTAAAAATTTTGGTGTTCATGTATTATGTGGTTTCATGTTCTATTAATTTTTTTTCTCATCTTTACTATTATATGAATTAGAGTAGTTGGATAGTGTTTATTCAATAAGTTTAAGAAGATACCAATTCACGCCCCCTCAACATCTTGGGTATTCAACAATTGGAATTAAAGCTTTGGTTCCTAGTAGAAAGAGCTTAATAGCTTGAGGAAGATCCTAAAGATTGAACAAATGGATGATAAAGAAGAGCTCTAGGCTGCTTTCGAAGATCTTGACAAGGCTAAGAATGAAAATAGAGATCTGAAAGAAAATATTGATGAGGAAAATGAATGTATCTATAAATTGAAAGAGTAATTGAATAAATTCAAAGAAAGACACAGCAAAGTAAGTGATAAATTAAAACAATCAAATGAATATATTATTGGATTGAAGGTGCTAGTGGAAGAAAAGAAGAGAATTGAAGATTGTCTGAATACAATGGTACAAAGCAAGAATGAAGAATGCTCAAGGCTTGAACAAGAAGTTGTGAATTAGAAAGCATATCTAGAGAAAACAAAAAATTGTGAAGAAAGTTTCAAGACAAGCTCCACCAAGCTTGATGAATTGATTGCAAGGTAGAGACCTTCTAAAGATAAAGGTGGTTTGGGAAATGAATCTGGTGAAGAAAAAACTAATCCAGTAGATAACCAAAAGACTCAAGATAAAGGGAAGTAGAAAAGAAATCCAAGAAACTTTCCTAGAAGACCACCTATCAGACAACCAAATGATCAAAGGTATCCATCTTTCAATGGTGTTAGCTTTTCATGTAAAAAAAATGGTCACAAGGAAACTGAGTGAAGAAGTAGGATGAATGAGTTTTCTGGTTCCTTCTTTGGATAATGTTTTTCATGAAAGTAAGTTGAGTATAGAGCTACTGAATGCAAATATCAGGTGAGGATGATTAGTCAGGTGATGTTGAATAGGTTTAATGGAGGTAGAATGAATCAATCTTATGTTGGCTACAATGACACTTTTAATAAGTTTGGAAAAATAGAAAATTAGTGTAGATCAATGGTTAGTGGAGGTCAAATACATCAGAAAAATGTTGTTTGCTACAATTGCAATAAAATGAGACATTTCAAGAGTTTGCAGAAGTAAAAAGGGAAAGAAGTCTGCTCTAGGAAAGAAGAATGAACCTGTGAAGATAATTGACAAGGATGAGGTTAAGTAAGAAATGAACAAGTTATGGAGGAAGATATAAGAGTTATCATCTAGTGCAGACAATTCCTCTGGGAATTAGACCTAGCATGGTCTTAGGGGGAGTATTAACAAAAAATTATTTGAACCCCCTAGAAATATGGCATGTCATATGTTAGAACAAGGATATGTTGTAAGGGATGACTATGTAAAGCTTATGCAAAAGAAACCGGAATAAAATGTGTAGGAATCTTCATTTGTGGAGCAAATTAGGGTTTATCAATGTAGTGAAAAAGGGTTTTTATCAACTTTTTGAAACCTATCTCATTTAATCCGAATTAGGGTAGTGTGATGGTGTATAAAGAAAAATTAATAAGTCATTTTTTATCACTTGTGCAATTAAAGGGTTTGAAGAACAGTTTGGAGCAATCTTGAAGAGATCTTGAAGTGATTTGGAGTGATTCCGAGGCAATCTGGAGAAATCATTATGAATAATTAAGAACAAAAGATGAAAGTTTTCAAAATCATCTCTCTTAGTTTACAGAAAAATAAAAAAAGAAATGATAAATGAAGAAGATAAGCTCGATGATGGAATTTGTTGACTGGGGATCGAGTGGAAATATTCCACTAAGGCCGAAGGGGGTTGATTTGGAAGAGTTTGATCATTAGAAGATGAAGGAAATGGAACTAGGGTTGAAGACAAAGGGATTGTAGAACACAAATACTCTGGGTATGGATTTATGGGGAGAATTTCCTTGGTTTGCATAAAAATAATCTATCTTGTTCCTGTTAAGTCAATTCAAGGATGGCCACATTATTTTGGACAAACCCTAACCGATCACAAAGGAGGAAATTGAAGTTATTACTGGGTTGTGTAGTGTTGGTGACCTCCCTGGGAAGAAAATAGTGAAATACAAAGACGTGGAGGAACTTACTTGCATCCACAAAGACCCCCGATCCCTACTGATAGATACCATTGTTGATCTTGTAGTACAATATGTTGCCTACGACATCACTTATAAAATATATTTCAGAATTTGTGAAGGTTATACTTCAACTATTTCTATATATCTTGCACATAAAATGGTGAAGGAAAATAAGTAGTTTGATTTTTGTAGCCTAATTATGGAAAACCTAATTGAGAACGTACAAATGTCTTTAGTTGAGGCTTATCCTTTCTAGTTTGGGTCTCTAATTATATGTTTGGTATTTTAAATTCTAAGTTCACTACTCACAAGAGAGAATGTTAAGTGGGAATCCAAGATCCCTGTCAAAAAGAAAGTTTATAGGTATTTGGAATGTATGAAGGATAAAGCAAGTGCATGCAAAGTCTATTTCTTATCCTTGCAGAAGGATATGTGCTTCGATGTGATAGTCTTGGGTACTATGCCGAGCAGTCAGTTTGAGGAGGGTTCCTCTTTTGGTAAGAAGGAATTGGAAGTTGTCATTGGTGGTTCCCCTCCAGAACCTAAAAAGAGGAAATTTATCATAGAAGATATCATCACTATTCTAGAAGAAATGAAGAATGAAGAAGAGTCCCTGCCTGGATTTGAATCTTTTGATCTAGATGATATTCGATCGATGTTAGATGAAGGTGATATGAAGAAGATTGGTGAAATGTGGTGTACCTGCCCTCCATTGGATAGGCTTAAAACCAATGATCCTTGGTTGAGTATTTCCTCAAGAAGGGTATTGATATTTAAAATGTTTCTAACTCATTACCAGATAATCTAGTAGAAGTTGTTGAAGAAAGAATGTTGTTGAAAGGACTTGAAGGACATAAGTTCAAATCTATGGTTGAGAGAAGATGTTTCAAATCTAAACAAAAGTTATGTGAACTGATTGGTGAGATAAGAGAATGCATTAAGGAGTTGTCTAACATATACAGGTATTATCTTCAGTGGCCTGCAGATGTTGATAATTTTAGAAGCCAAATTGAAGCCATTGACTCTGATATGAATAGTATTGGAAAGAGTTTTGATTTCTTCAAAGACAAAGATGAAAAAAAAGAATTAAGAGTTGGAGAGTTGCAAGTGGAGATGTTAAATTTTTAGAGACAAAGGGAATATGTGGTTAGAAATTTCTGGTTGGTCAAAGAAATTGTTGAGGTCCAGTTGGATCAAAGAAAAAAATTCAAGTGAAAAGTTTTATTTTTACTTGAGTTTCTAAATGTTCAAATTTTGTCCCTTTTCCTTTGATGAAAAAAAGGGGGAGAAAAATGAAAAGGAAAACAAAAACAAGAAGAGATATTGAATTGCTAGACAAAGGGGAGTTTTGGTGTTTGCACCATTGGAGTTGAAGTTTCTTTATTCGAAATGGGGTTAGAATTTCTTTATATATACATCCTCACCATATACATATGTTTACATCCTATTTTTGGTCACCCTTTGTCCTTGATGTCAAAGGGGAAGAGATTGTCATGTAGAAAGGGGAGTGTGAAGTGAAAATAATGGAGAACTATGTGAAGGTATGCAAAGGGTTATACATTCTTTTGAAACATGTTTTTATCAATGAAAAAGGGGGAGATTGTTGGAATAATGAAGAAGATCATCTATTTTTGTAGACTTTGTGTACTCATTTATGTCACCATGTTGATTGAGTCGTTAGTTTGATATAGTACTCTAAACTGGTATGAAGAACTAGTTTACATCCTTCGGTGTTTTGGTCTACAATCCTCCTCTGGTGATCATCATTTCTCACGGTTTTGGGAAATGGTGTTTGGATGTTGGAAGCGTGTAAATTCACAATCTTGTGTGCTCATGTGCTCATATGGCGAGTTGGCACTATTTTTTTAATTGCATTTTGTTATTAGGTCTATCCATGGCTGAACCAATGAATAACTAATGGATTAATTTATCTTATGGATGTATGTGTGATCCAAGCCAACATGATAGAGCATGCTACACAGTTGAATTATTTTTGTACTAACTCAGAGCCAACAATCAATGTTTTTGGTGAATGAAAATTGCATCTAATTAAGCCGACCTAATTGATGCTTGCGGATGTATCAGATATATATATATATATATATATATTAGATTATTTTGAGATTGTTGAAGTGAATTGAATGTGAAGAAAAAATTGAATGTGAATTATGATTCAAATGTGAAGTATGGTGTGAATGTGAACTGAAGTGTGTGAAAATGATGAAGTGTGTTAAGTCTATTTATTAAGCATCAAAGGAATTGAATCTGCACTTGTTAGGTGTAACCTCATCAGTTCATGTTCTAGCTATAAGCCATTTTGTTATTGTAATCCTTTTGTAGGCAGTGAGCCTCCTTACTTGAATAGTGAGTCATCTTTGTAAGCAGTGAGCTTTTGTATCTAGCAGTGAGCCCCCCTTTGTATTCAATTTTGGAACTACATTATATTGTGAGTTAATCCTCAACATGGTTTTTCCCATTCTGGGTTTTCCATGTAAAACTTGTGGTGTTCATGTGTTGTGTGGTTTCATGTTTAGTTAATGATTTTTCTCATCTTTACTATTATATGCATTGGAGTAATTGTATAGTGTTTATTTAATAAGTTTAAGAAGATATTGATTCACCTCCCCTCTCAGTATCTTGGGTATTCAATAGTGAATACTTGCAAGACATTGTTTTCTCTATTTATCAAATTTTCTCAAAAGCACTTGGAGACCAAGTACTAGAGACATCATTTTAACACATTACTTCACTCTAACAAACTTCTATACATAGAAACATGAGGATAACTATTTGTACTAATGGAACTTCTTCAACATCTCAACTATTCATGCAGAAACAACAAACCTTATTTATTACAAATTTTTCAATATCCTCGACATATACTGTCAATAACCAACCTCCTCTACACATAGTTGACATTAATGAAAACACCAACTAGTTGAAATCAAGGATAACACTTTATGCATTGAACATCTAGGGATTTATTAATTAATTGAGGTTAATTTTCCTTAATTGGCCCCTTTAATTCAAATCAAAGCCTAATTAATTACAAATTCCAAAGGATAAAGCCCAATATTCATAAATTATATTAGACAACACTTAATTTTAGAAGGTGTGTGTCCTAGGTTAGTGACCTAGGACCCATTCTCCACCTAGCGAATGGGTCCTCACTAGGTCCTAGGACCCTATTTTCCCATGATCTTTCATATTGTTCAAAGTGTTTCCTAGCTAAGTGAGCTAGGACCCATTTGCCACATGGTGAATGGGTCATCACTTAGACCTAGGATGCCTATTTGAAATATCTTTTTGGTTTTATTTTAATGATATCATATTCAAGATCTAATTTTTGCTTGTGTTATTTGAATTTTGTGAATTAATCTTAAGTTAGTATAAATATAAGGTTATTTCACATAGTTTCATCTAATCTTTCAAGTGTTCAAGTCCTAATAGAAAATTTATAAGATCAAGAGTTCATAAGAGAATTTCTAAGGCATTGAAGAGAAGATTATTGAATATTATTGCAGCAATCAAGAACCATATAATAATGTCAAAGATTTAGTGCATCATGCATGTTGTTGAGATAATATTTCCAACTAGCATTAAAGATCAAATCAAGAATAGTCAAAGGCATTATATCTAATCAAAGGTTCTGATCAAGATCTACATTCATTGATGCCACTTCATGCTAGTTTTCATATCTACAATCCAAGGTTTCAAATAAGTTGTGGTGAATTGTGACATTATTTATTCATTCATCATTTCTTTCATGCATTGTTTAATTTCAAGATTTAATTACCAAAACGGGGTTTGACCAAGGAAAATCGTTATTCCCTAAAACACAACATATTATCTCATTTGATGTGTGATTGTAGTTATTAAGTTGAAGATCATTTGGAGAGAAAAATTGGAGAAAGTTGCAAAGTTGTCAAATCATGCAAACAGAGATACATGGCTTATTTTTCAGGTTTTTGATAGTCTCCGACTAGGATCTAGAGTACAAACATTGAAGAACATAACCCAAAAATTGATTTTCCAAAATCCTAGCTAGGACCCATTCACCATAGGGTGAATGAGTCCTTAATGATGCTTGAAAAAACACCTTTTGTAATAGGTACACACTATTTGACCCTCTTAAAACTTTCCTTTTGATTACTATATTGGTTAGGTTTAATTTCTTACATTCAATTACACATTATAACACTCATAATTAAATGAAACTAGGAAGATA
The DNA here is from genome assembly GCA_007115665.2 of Sequoiadendron giganteum. Lineage (NCBI taxonomy): Eukaryota > Viridiplantae > Streptophyta > Pinopsida > Cupressales > Cupressaceae > Sequoiadendron > Sequoiadendron giganteum. The sequence continues at coordinate 189,901,716 of CM021100.1, read as the reverse complement.
GGTACATTTATCATTAATTCATTTTGGGAAAAAACAACCCATTTTCCATTGTTTCATTTTGGTTAGCCCGACCCTTTTGAACATTGTAGATCTTAATTTTGAAGTAATTTTCATCCTAGATTTAGATCTTTCATTTATTTGCATTGAATTAGATCTCATTTAGGGTGTCTAATTTGCATTCAACTTTGCATTACATCCAGGGTTTTAGATTTTCATTGTTTGCATTCTTTAAATCTAAAAAGCACAAAAAAATCTATCATCTTGCATATCATTTACATCATATAAACTTGCATTTGAAAATTGAAACCAAATTGCATATCAAACTAGGTCTTTTAGGTCATCATTTATCACACTTGCACTTAAATTTGACATTGCATTCTAAAACAAATTAACCTGAAACTTATTGTAACAAACCTGGATTTGAAAATCAGTGGAAAAAAATTGAAAATATGTAAAAATATATTTCAAAATCCCATCTAGGACCCATTTTCCATAGGGAAATGAGTCCCTAATCAATCCTTAATCTACATTTCTAGAAATTAAAATCTTCAGTTTTAAGCTTGTATTTGCTGCTTTAGATTTCTATTACAAATTGTTGAGTTTTTGTTTTGTCAATTTCATTATATCTAGCTTAATTTAGTGCATTTAGTGCATTGTGTGATTTCAAAAATTTCATTTTTAGATTGTTGCATAGTGTAATAAAAAAATTACCTCATTTAGAGTATGCAAATTGCATTAAAACATTACATATTAGGTCATTGCATTTTATTGTAAGCCTCTTGCCATTGTGGGTTTGTACACTAAGTTTCGAAAACTTGTATGAACTTTACAACTTGGTGTTATATTAGCAATACTATTATGAAATTTAGTTTGAGACTCATGTCATCTTGTGACACACCCTTCACCGTGGATCTTGGGTTACTCATGACTTTCCTTCCTACAAACAATATGTATGATTTTTTTGATGTCCCACAAGATAAAATATGGTTTCTAGATGAAGAACTAAAAACCTTACAAGACTTTATGAAAGATGAATCTATTGCTATCCATGGTGTACCCCTTATAGGAAGCTTATGAAAGCTACTTAAATACGAACAAGGAATATAATTTATGTGTAGCTTAGCTTATCTCATTAACAAAACCAAAGAAGAAGAAACCAAGACTGCATGATCATCAAAAGTTTCAGTTACAATAGTTGTATGAACCACCTAAATCTCTTTACAACTCATTACAACTATCCAAAATTGAAACAATATTCTACACTATTTTATGTTGGAAATTGATCGAATTACCACCTAAATGTGCAAACTTGAAAAAAATACAAACTAATAAGAATGAACTGTATCACACTTATCATAGATTCTTTGGCCATTGTACCAAAAAATTTCATCCTTTAAAGAAACTATTGAAGAAGTTTTCACCTTATAAGAACCAAACTTGATTAAAAAAGCATGCATCTCACTCCATACCATATAGTAGTTGTAGGGTCAAACATTCTCTCTATCACATAATGTACATTCATTGCAAATCATTATTTTTATCAAAAGGAGCTCATTCTCATCACCTACCTTGCCTCATTCTTGTCCCTCACTTAGGGGGGCCAAGGGGCTAGATAGCCTTGTCCTAATTCAACACTTGATATTGCCCCTTTGGCTAGCTGCCTGCCTTCCATATATACTAACCAAGATTGGGATGCAAATGACCTGTTATATGTTGACTTACTTGTGCCTTACTAGTCTTTTGCATTATTTTCTTTTTCATGTTTCATTATGTGATTGCATGTGTGTAATGTGATCCCTCGTGTTGTTTTGTTTGTTGTATCTCTCTTTTTGTGCATTACTCTATATGTATCTACATTCTTCTATATGTTATAAAAAATTTATCCTTTTTCATTTGTCTTTTCTTTTCATTTTCAGGATGAGACAATGCATTGAGACATTTGGATCTCTTTCATGTTGACCCAAAAGGATTTTTCTTTGTTTTAGCTCTCTCTGTGAAATTCTTCTAGTGCTATGAGTATTTGAAGAATTATGATTTTTTTGAGATATATGATCACATTGTAACTTGTTGGATGTTGTGGTTGTGTTGATGATCTATATTGTTGTCATTGATGTCAACACTATTAAAATTTTAATCTGCTTAAGGCAGTATATGTCGAGGAGATTGAGAAAATTGTAAAAAATATAGTACAGGCAACTAGTGGAGCTGAGAAGGTCAGAATGTTGCAAAGCTCTATGTGTTGAAGATTTGAAGGTGCGCTTCAAAGGGTTTATTTTTGAACCTTTCTAGTACATTGTCTGAAAGTTTCATAGGTGCGCATAAAGTTTTGTGGAAGTTATGAAGATCTGTGTGCCTACAGTTATTCAGTTTCTATAGATGGTGTTCTTGGTTGAAGTAGATGAAATTATGGTAATCTCATGTATTGCACATGTACCTATGATGTTCATGGATGATTCTAGATCACGCTCTATCCCTGTTGTACATCCATAGTGATTTGATTGCTTGTGATCAGAGATTTTTTTGATATGTGTTTGTGTGTTCATGTTCTTAGCTGACATTGAGGTGTTAACATGTTGTGGATCCATGCGGATTAATATTTTATTTTTTGGCGTGTTTGGAGATGTTTTTTTGGGTCCTCACTATGTTGTGACTGACTTGTGTTGGTACGCATTGTAATCTATTCATGCATCAAGGGTGACAGTTGTAATTTATTCTTTATTTGTGGTTGACTAAATATTGGATGTAAATCCATGTAGTAGATATATATATGAGAATTTTTTCATCATTTGTAACAAGTGCTCAAGTGTAAAAGTAATGTAAAAGTGTGAATAAAGGTTAGATCATTCAGAGTAGAGTGTGGAAGAGTTTGAAGAAGTTTTGTGTGCCTAACTGGAACTATCATCAGGCTTTTGTAGAAGCTATTTTCTCAGTTCATATTCATCATATGGATTTAATCTGATTAATGTATGTAAGGTAGTGAGCCTTCCCTTTGAGCAGTGTGCTCTAGGTAGTGCACCTGAATGCAAGTGCATTCTCTTTTTATTCTTCATTATACTTCTAATAGGGTATAATCTTGTGGACTAACATCCATCGTGGTTTTCCCCTAACAGGGCTTCCATGTATAAAATCTTGGTGTTCATGTGTATCTAATGTGTTGTTCTTATGCTTGCACTATTAATTATCAAATCTATGATATAAGGATTGGTTAATGTTATATAAGTTTAATTTTGGTAACAATTGATTCACTCCCCCTCTTAGTTGTCTATCCTTGTTTTACCAACAATTGGTATCAGAGCTAGTTCCTCTGGAAAGAAGCTTAACAACTTAAGGTGATACAAGATGACATTTCTATGGAAAGTCAGGATGGAATGTCATTTAAGGTGCATTGGTGAACCTTTATGGCATATGACACAAATTGCATATAATATTCCTCAAAATGGTCCCTCCTCTAAAGATGAGATCAAGCAAGTAGAAATCAATACTAGGTTAGTAGAAACACTGGTGAGTGCTTTGAAAAATTCAAAAATGACAAATGTGATTGGATTAAAGACTGCATACCAGATTTGGAAAAATCTGGAAGCATTGTATGAAGGAGCTGAACTAGTGAAAACTGCTAAGCTACAAATTCTAAAAGGAAAATGGGAGAGCTTGAAGATGAGTGAAGATGAGAACATCTTTTCCTTCTCGCATAAGATAAATGAATTGGTGATAAAAATTAGATGTGTCAATGGAACTATGAATGATGATGAAATTGTGTCTAAGATACTTAGATTTGTGCCTCCTTCCTACAAGACAAGAGCTCATGATATTGATGAACTCAGAACAGTTACAAATATTACAAAAGACATGTTGATTGGAAAACTTGGTGCATTTGAATTAAGTGAATTCAGTGACTTTGCTCCTAAGACTGAATCTACTTTCAAGGCTACTATATCTGGGAGAAAGAGATATGATTTAGGAGAGAATTCCCAGAGAACATTCAGATATGAAGATGAGATGAAGCAAATTGAAGATGAAGAAAGGGAATTGGAAGAAATAGAAGCATTGATTGTGAAAAGAGAATCAAGAGGTCATGGTAAGTACAAAGGAAAGTTACCTATTAAATTTTTTTCTTGCAGGTCATTTTTCTTCTAGGTGTCCTGAAAGAGTTTCAAAGTATAAGCTTGAGAACACTAGATTTCAATGAAAGTGCTATTATGCTGAAGATAGTGTAATTGATGAAGAATCTGATAAAGAAATTGGAAATGAAGATGAATGGGTATTTATTGCTATCAATGAAAATGGTTAGGTGTCCACTGAATCTGCTAGTGATGTAAATGTTGAGAAAGTTCTTGCAACAAAATTTGAAGAGAAATGTGAGTGGGTAATTGACAGTGGATGCTCACATCATATGACTGGTGACAAAAGAAAATTTTTAAGCTTGGAAAAATATGATGGTGGTGTTGTGAGGTTCGGTGACAACACTTCTGGTGTGATTCATGGCAAAGACACTATTTATTCTGGCGGTAAACACAATAATGATGATGTTCTTTATGTAGAAGGCTTAAATCATAACTTGTTGAGTGTTGGACAAATGGTAGACAAAGGCTACAATTTGTAGTTTAAGAATGGTAAGTGCAGAATAATAGGAAGTTCAAGAAATATAATTGCTTCGGGAACAAAGACAAAAGGTAATATCTTTCATTTAAGTACTACTAGTCAAAGTTGTTTGATTGCTCAAAATGATGTAAGTTGGTTATGGCATAGGAGGTTATGTCATGTAAACTTTGATAACATTTTCAAGATAGGTTCTACTCAAGCAGTCAAAGATTTACCTAAGTTAGTGAAGCCTACTAACACTATGTGCAAGGAATGTCAGATGGGAAAGCAAACAAGAAATTCCTTCTAGAGCAAATAGTAGAACTTAATGGAGTACTGGATTTGATACATACTGATCTATATGGTCCTTCTAGAATCGTAAGCCTACAAGGTGAAAGGTACTTTATGTTACTCATTGATGATTATTCTAGAATGACATGAGTTGCTTTCTTGAGAGGAAAACATGAAGCATTAGAAAAGTTCAAAAGTTTTAAAGCTATGACAGAGAATGAGATAGGTCAAAGGATCAAATGTCTAAGGTTAGACTAAGGTGGTGAATTTACTTTATAGGAATTCAAAGATAGCTATCTTCTCCCTAGACCCCTCAAGAAAATGGAGTTATTGAAAGAAATAACATAGCCATTCTAGACACCGCTTGAACCATGATGTTGGAAGAAAAAGTTCCTCATTTCTATTGGAGAGAAGTTGTAAGTACTGTTGTGTACACCACTAATAGGGTAAATGTTAATAGTAATTCTAGCAATACACCTTTTGAGCTATGGTTTGGTTATAATCCTAGTGTCAAATAATTCAAAAATTTGGGAAGCAAGTGCTACATCAAGAGATATGATGATATAGGTAAGTTTGATGCTAGAAGTGATGAAGGAATCTTCCTAGGATACTCTACTAAGAGAAAAGCTTACCGCTGCTTTAATAAAAGGTTGAAGAAAGTGGTTGAATGTGAAAATGTTAAGGTTGATGAAGATGTTGGTAAATCATCGAGAGCTAGTGATTATGATTCAAATGATCAACATGATGATGTTGAAAATGATGTTGGCAATGATGCTTAGACACAAAATTAACTTCAGATTGTTTCGGTGAACCAAGGAAATCAAGAAGAAGAAGCAAGAAAAAGTGCAAAAGAAAGATCACAAGAACAAGAGGTAAGAGAAAACTTCAAAAATCCTAAGTATGTAAGAAGAAAGCATTTTGATAGTCAGATCATAGGAGACAAAACCAAAGGTGTGCAAACTAGAAGAAGAATTCTTAAAGAATATTGTCTAGTTTATAAATTTGAATTTAGAAACATAAGTGAAGCATGCAAGGATGAACATTGGATGGAAGCCATGAAAGAAGAGTTGTTGCAAATATAGAAGAATAATATATGGGATCTTGTTCCTAGACCTCAGAACAAAAATGTGATTGGAACCAAGTGGGTGTTCCGGAATAAGTTGAATGAACAAGGTGATGTGGTTAGAAACAAAGCAAGATTGGTTTGTAAAGGTTACTCACAGATGGAGGGTATTGATTTTGAAGAAACTTTTGCTCCTGTTGCTAGAATTGAGGCTGTTAGACTATTTCTTTCTTATGCTATTTTCAAGAACTACAAAGTTTATCAGATGGATGTGAAATTAGCATTTCTGAATGGTGAACTAGAAGAAGCAGTTTATGTTGAACAACCAGATGGATTTTAGTTGACTAATGAAAAGGACATGGTATGCCTGGTTAAGAAAGCTTTTTATGGACTAAAGCAAGCCCCTAGAGCTTGGTATGCAAGATTGGATAAATACTTGTTGAAACTTGGATTCAATAAAGGTACTAATGACAACAATTTGTATTTCAATCTGGATAAAAGCAAAGAATTAATCATTGAAGTCTTTGTTGATGATATTATTTTTAAAGGTGATGATTATTTGTGTATGAAGTTTGTTGATGAAATGAAAAGTGAATTTGAAATTTCAATGATAGGAGAGCTAAAATTATTTTTAGGATTGCAAATTACTCAGTTAGGTGATGGAATCTTTGTATCTCAATCTATGTATGTGAAAGAGTTACTAAAAAAGTCTGGCATGGAAGATTCAAAACCAGTTGGTACACCTATGGTGACTAGATAAAAACTTGCATAGAAATATGATACTCCCAAAGCAAACTAGACAAGATACAAGTCAACGATTGGTGGGTTACTCTACTTGACTTGAACCAAACCAGATATAATGAATGTTGTGTGCATGGTTGCTAGATTTCAAGCTGATCCTAAAGAGTCCTATGTGGCTATTGTGAAAAGAATATTTAGATATCTGAAAGGGATAGCTAATCTTGGTCTTTGGTATCCTAAGAATGATGATCTTACTCTAAGTGCTTTTACTGATGTTGATTGGGCAGGAGATGTAGATGACAAGAAGGTTACCAGTGGTGGTGCATTCTTCTTAGGTAAGAATTTGGTATCTTGGTTAAGCAAAAAGAAAAACCTAGTTTCATTATCTACTGTTGAGGCAGAGTACATTGTTGCTGCAAGCAGCTGTAACCAAGTATTATGGATGAAGCAAATGTTGAGAGATGTCAGAATTGAGTATGAAGAATCCATTGCTATATTCTGTGACAATTCAAGGACCATTAACATTTCTAAGAATCTAGTATTTCATTCAAAGACAAAGCATATATCCATCAAGTATCACTTCTTGAGAGACAAAGTAAGTGACAAAGAAGTCAGACTGGAGTACATACCTACCAAAGAGAAAATTATGGATATCTTTACAAATTCGTTGCCTAAGGATACTTTTGAGTACCTCAGAGGCAAGTTAGGGGTGATTTCCCCTCCTGATCAGAACTAAGATACATGTATTTGTATCAGTATGTGAATTCATTACCATATCATATTCCAGATTGATGTTGTGGTGACTGCTACTCAGGGGGAGTAGTAAGATGTTTTCAAAATTGAAATAAAAGCATATGTACATTTGCCATTGATGTCAAAGGGGGAGAGAAGCAATGTAAAAAAGTGGGAAAGAAGAGCAATGAAGGAAACAAGAAAAAGTGCACAATCTTAGGGGGAGATTGTTGAAAAAGAGTTAGTTGGGTTGATGGTAGTATTTTTCACATCATCTGTTGCCATCAATGCCAAAGGGGGAGATTGTTGGATGTTGTGGTTGTGTTGCTGATATATTGTTGTCATTTATCTCAACACTATTAGCATTTTAATCTTCTTAAGGTTGTATATGTCAAGGATATTGAGAAAATTATAAAAAATATAGTACAGGTAGCCAATGGAGCTGAGAAGGTTAGAGTTTGGGAAAGCTCTTTGTGTTGAAGATTTGAATGTGTGCTTCAAAGGGTTTATTGTTGAACCTTTCTAATATGTTTTCCAAAAGTTTCAAAGGTGCACATAAAGTTTTGTGGAAGTTATGAAGATCTATGTGCCTACAGTTATTCAGTTTCTGTAGACGGTGTTCTTGGTTGAAGTAGATGAAATTATGGTAATCTAATGTGTTCCACATGTACCTATGCCATTTATGGATGAGTCTAGATCATGCTTTATCCTTGTTGTATGTCCGTAGTGATTCGATTTCTTGTGATTGGAGATTTTTCTGATATGTGGTTGTGTGTTCATGTTCTTAGCCGACATTTTGGTGTTAACATGTTGCGGATCCATGAGGATTAATATTTTATTGTTTGGCATGTTTGGAGATGTTTTTTTGGGTCCTCACTATGTTGTGACTAACTTGTGTTGGTACACATTGTAATCTATTCATGCATAAAGGCTGACAATTGTAATTTATTCTTTATTTGTGTGCGAATGAATATTGGATGTAAATTCATGTAGCAGGTAGATATATGAGATTTTTTTCCTCATTTGTAACAAGTTCTCAAGTGTACAAGATTGAATAAAGGTTGGATCAATCAGAGTAGAGTGCGAAAGAGTTTGAGTAGAAGGGTGGAAGAGTTTGAAGAAGTTTTGTGTGCCTAATTGGAACTGTCATCAGTATTTTGCAAAAGCTATTTTTTTAGTTCATATTCATCAGATGAATTTAATATGATTATTGTATGTAAGGAAGTGAGCCTTCCCTTTGAGTAGTGTGCTCTAGGTAGTGTCTGAATGCAAGTGCATTCTCTTTTTATTCTGCATTATACTTATAACAAGGTATAATCTTCTAGACTAACATCCACCTTGGTTTTTCCCCTAACAGGGTTTCCACATATAAAATCTTGGTGTTCATGTGTCTCTGATGTGTTGTTCTTATGCTTGCATTGTTAATTATCAGATATGTGATATAAGGATTGGTTAATGTTATATAAGTTTGATTTTGGTAACAATTGATTCACCCCCCCTCTCAAATGTTTATCTTTGTTTTTCCAACATAAATATAGTTTAGAAAAAAATATCCCTTTTTCACACTTAATTTGGGGATAATTAATATTAAAATAAATTAATTATGCCTTGATTTAGTGTTGTACTATATTTTACATAGTCACATTAAGTTTAGGGCCCCTCTTGAATAAAAAGAACTTAATAGTGCCTGACTTAGGGTGTTGTAAAGTGTATCTTTATACTTTCACACTATTCTAGGGCTTTGTTACTTAATTGAGATTAATTTTGTTGCAAGTATGATGGTGTTGTCATTGATGTTGTCATTGATGTCAACATGGTTCAGGGTGTTGCAAAGAAAGGAATCAAGTGATTGCAGGTGGTGCATGTATAGTTTAGATACTATAGGGATGTTGTGAGTACATGGAACTATTTGTATGATAGTGCAGGTGCATTGATATGATGAGTTACCAAGTGCTTTTGAGAAAATTAATAAATAGTTAAGACAGAGTTGTGTGTGTGTTTAGAATGTGCTCTGGTATGTGTTTTTCATTTTTTTTTGTTGATCGTATACTTTTTTGGATTTGTAGTGTTGTCTATGGGTATCATTTGGTGATATATCCTAGATTATAGCTTCTGGTTTGATGAAGAGTGAAAATTGTCTTCATTAGTTTGTGAGTTGGTCTGACAAAGTTGTTTATTTGTGGACTAGGAGAAATGTTTCTACTCTGTAGGTCCTTTGATGGTTCATCTCAGATCTTGTGGATCAATAAAAAGTCTTGTAATGGTGTTATCTATGTTCTGGAAAAATTTCTTATGGTTTGGTGCTCTGAAAGACTAGTTTTAGAGTTACTATATGTGTCTGTATTATCCGGGTGAATTGTTGGAAAGTGTTCTTCATATGAAAATTGTTACAATTGTTGTAGATAAATCTGAAGGTATCTAAGAGTTTAGTGTATGGTCAAGTGTGTTATGCAATCCATGTGTTAACTTCTTACTATGAATGCATGTACTTCAATGTTCATTGGTGTTTTCATTAGGTCTAGTCAACTTGGTGTCTACACGTTACTGAAAGGATAAGTATCAATTAAGGAAGCATGTGATTGATCCAAGATGTTATGTTGGGTTCTAGTTAAGTATTAATTTGGTCCACTCTCATTCTTATCCACTAGGGGAATTTTGAGTCATTGACCTAATTTGAAATTGTAAAATAAAGAATGTGTATCCAACCTTGGACAAGGTTTCTAAGATCGAAGATGGTATAAATACAAGTCAAGATGTTGTGAATTTTAAGCCACAAGTGTGAGAAGAAATTTAGATGTGAAATATTGTGCAAAAGTGATATGAGGCAGTGAGAACTTCAATGTGTTAGACTCCTGAAGGCATTGAGGTGATGGTATCTGCAATTTACTAATCAAGGTTGCGAATGTGTGGAATTTTTTGTAGTGGATCTTTTGTTGCATTGAGATAATTTTATTTGTGTAACATTCTTCTTTCTATGTTTTTAAATCTATAGGTAGTGATCGTCCTATCTGGAGAGTGAGTCCTATATTTGGCAATGATCCCTTTGGTAGTGAGTCTTTGTATCTAGTTTTGCAATTACTATTACATTGTGAGTTAATCCTCACTGTGGGTTTTCCACGTAAATTTGGTGTTCCTTGTGTTGATGTTACTTTCTGCTATTTTCACTTCATGCACATACTTAATAATAGATTAAGGTGGATCTAAAGTTAATAATTATTTAAGATTTGTGAATGTGATTGGTGAAAATTGATTCATCCCCCCTCTCAGTTGTCTTGTGCATTTCAACAATTGCTATTAGATAGTTGGTTCCTCACATAAGAGCTTAACTACTTGAGTTAGGTCCGATAGTACACAAATTGTCTATCCCTATGTTTGATGGATTTGATTATATTGACTAGAAAGTGTAGATGAGAGGTTACCTAAGCTATTGAGACGAAATATATTGAGCTGACAAGTGGTCCTTCTTTTGTAGATGATATTTATTCCTATGAGGAAAATGAAAAATCAAGGTATGTAATTTATAGCTATTTATCTAAGACATAGCAGATGAAAGTTATTTCATTAGGCATCACTTATGAAGTGTGGGAAAAGTTGAAAGATATCTATGAAGGAAATGCAGAGTCAAATTGTCAAAGAAGCTAATAACAAAGCGTAGATATGAGAATTTTAAAATGGAAGAAGGTGGAGACATTGCAAGCTACTTTTAGAGGGTTGATATTGCAGAAAATGAAGTAAAAAATTAAGGTGGAACTCTGAGTGATGAAGATGTAATAGAGAATATTTTGATGACCCTACTAGAGAGTTATAGTGACAAGGTATCAGCTATTGAGGAAGTGTATGACCCAAATAAAATCACTAAAGAATAGCTATTTGACACCTTGATCACATTTAAATGAGTGAATTTGGAAAATAAAAGGAGAAAATAGAAATAGCCTTCAAAGCCACTAAGACAGAAGATGATCCAGATAGTGAAGGTTTAGAGGAGTTGGAAGAAAAATTTATAAGGAAATTGAAGAAAGGTATGGATAAGTACAAAGGTATGTTACATTTTAAATTTAATAGTTGTGGAAATATTGGTCACTATGTTTTAAGATGTCAAAATAGATCCATAAACAAAAAGAACAAAGATTATAAAGACAAACAATACAAAAAGTTCAAGAAATTGTATTATGTAAGAGAAGATGCTAGAACTATTGATGATGAATCTGATTTTGAGGATGATAAAGATGAATGCTTATTTCTAGCCTTGGAGAATAAATCCATGTCTACTAACCATGGAGGATGTGAAAGGGAATGTGGTCTAGAAAACAAGAAGGATGGGATGGAAGGTATGTTGGTTACTTCCTTTCATGCTAGACAAGATGAAGAATATTAGGTAACTGATAGTGGTTGTTGAAATCATATGACCAGAGACAAAAGTAAATTTACTAAACTTGAAAATTATGATGGAGTACTAGTCATGTTTGGAGATTATTATGTTGCAAAGAGTGTTGGAAAAGGAACAATTAGTTTTGACGGAAAACATAATACTGATGATGTCTATTATGTTAATGGATTAAGAAATAATATTTTGAGTGTTGGAAAATGTGTAGAAAAGGATTTAAACTTGTGTTCCAGGATAATACATGTGAGATTAGTAAAGGTTTTGAAATTATGGTAGCCGCAAGAACATATGGAAACATTAATCAGCTTAAGAGTGTTGATGGTTAGTGTTTTTTGTCTCAATTTAATGAAAGTTAGCTACGAAACAGAAGGATGGACATGTAAAATTTGAGAATTTGATTAGGATTAGTTCAAGAGAAGTTTTCAGGGATCTGCCTAAAATCACAAATCCTACCAATACTATTTGTAGAAGTTGTCAATTGGGAAAAGAAACAAGATGTGGTTTTAAAGGAAAATAACAATCAACTACTAGAATGTTGGAATTAATTCATACAAACCTCTATGGTCCCACAAGAATATGAATTATGAATGGTGATAGGTATTTTATGCTTTTGATTGATGATTACTCTAAGATAACATGGGTTACTTATCTTAGGGAGAAAGCTCAAGCTCTAGATAGATTCAAAGTGTTCAAAGCTAGGGTAGAGAATGAAGTGAACCTGTGAATCAAATGTTTAAGGTCTGATAGAGGTGGAGAATTCACTTCCAGTGAGTTTAAAATATTTTGTGATGAGAATGGTATAATAAGACATTTTTTCGCTCCAAGAACTGCTCAACATAATGGAGTTGTAGAGAGGAAGAATTAGATTGTTCAAGAGGCTGCAAGAACTATGATGAAAGAGGAAAATGTACTTGATGTATACTGTAGAGAAGAAATCCACACTACTATTTATATTCTTAACAAAGTTTAGATCAAAGGTAACAACACAAAGACTCCTTATGAACTATGGACTGTCAAAATTCCTATTGTTAATTACTTTAAGGTGTTTGGAAGAAAATGTTATATTAAAATAGATGATGAGAACCTTTGAAATATTGATGCAAGATGTGATGAAGGTATTTTCCTTGGATATTCAACTAATATCAAATCATATAGATGCTACAATAAAAGATTGATAAAGATTGTCGAAAGTGCAAATGTAAAAGTTAATGAAGATATGCACAAACCAGTTGAAATAAGTGAAATTGAACTAGAAAAACCTATTTGTGAAAAATTATAAGAGAATAAGGAAGAATAAGAATATATATATTGAAGAAGAAGCTCTAGAACTTGCTTCTAAGACCCCAAAATATGTACAGAAGAGTCATCTAGAAGAACAGATATTTGGAGACAAAGGCAAAGGTGTAACAAAAAGAAGCAAAGTGGTAGCAACTAATGTAAATTTGTGTCTACTTTCCAAGATAGAACCTAAAACAATGTGTGAAGCATGCAAAGATGAAAATTAGGTTAGATCAATGAAATAAACATTACAAAAGATAAAGAAAAATCAGACATGGGAATTGGTTCATAGACCAGTAAACAATAATGTAATTGGTACAAAATGGGTGTTCAAAAATAAGCTCAATGAAGATGATGAAGTAGTAAGAAACAAAGCAAGGCTTGTGAGAAAAGCTTATTCACAAGTTAAACGAATAGAATTTGAGGAGACATTTTCTCCAGTGGTAAGAATGGAGGCAAAGGTTTAGCAAAGTCTCCACATATAGTAATCTCTATTTCCAAGTTGAAGGAACCATAATGTTGATAGTGGTTGTGTATGTTGATGATATTATATTTGGAGGAAATGAGGGTATGTGCAAGAAATTTGCAAAGGATATGCAAAAGTAGTTTGAGATGTCTATGATTGGTGAGTTGAACTTCTTTCTTTGACTTCAAGTGAGTCAAACTTATAAGGGAATATTCATTTCATAATCAAAGTATCTTAAAAAATTGTTGAAGAAGTTTGGAATGGATGATTCCAAACTAGTTTGTACCCCCATGGTGACTGGATGCAAATTGAGTAAGGATGATGATTCTCCTAAAGTTGATTAGAGCATGTATAGATCTATGATTGGTGGATTTTTATATCCTACTAATACTAGACTGGATATTATGCATGCAATATGTTTGGTTTCTAGATTTCAAGAGGGACCTAAAGAAACACATGTTGCAACTATGAAGAGGATATTTAGATATCTAAAAGGCACTTTGGATTATGGCTTGTGGTATCCTAAGGATAATGGTTTCACTTTGTGTGCTTACAATGATGTAGATTGGGTTGGTTGTGTAGATTACTAGAAGAGTACAAGTGGTGGTGCATTCTTTCTTGGATACAAGTTGGTTTCATGGCTAAGCAAGAAATAAGATTCAACTTCTTTATCCATTACAAAGGTTGATTACATTGCAACAACATCTTGTTGCACATAGGTATTATGGATGAAGAAAACATTGAAAGATATAGGAGTGATGTGCGATGAGCCTATCCTTATCTTTTGGGATAATACAAGTGCAATAAATATTTCAAAGAAATTTTTAATTCATTCAAGGAAAAAGCATATATCTATCAGATATCACTTCTTAAGGGAGAAGGTATTGGAGAATGAAGTAAGGCTTGAATATGTACCTACAAAGGATCAAATTGTAGATATATTTACTAAGGCTCTTCCTAAGGATACTTTTGAGTATCTTTGGGAGAAGTTGGGGGCTACTACCCCTCCTTTGAACTAGGTGCACATAGAGGTACATCAGTCAAGTGGATCTACAGACTGATGATTGGGGTCTACTCCTTAGAAGGAGTAGTGAGTATCATTGTTGTTGTATGATGTATGTGTTGTCATGGGTACGCTCCTAAGGGGGAGTGATCAAAATTTTATATCATTGTAAAATCATGTAAGAACTTTTCTTTTCCATTGAGGAACCAGAATAGCCAATTCCGAGCTAATCAAAAGAGCATGCAATCAAGTTATCATAGAGGGAAAGAGTATAACAAAAATCAGAACTTTGAAAGAGGACAAGGGTCTGGTCAAAACTTTGATAGAAGTTAGCAAGGTGGACAAGGATTTGAAAGAAGATAGCCACCTAGGTAGAATAGGCCATGGAACACTAGGCCTAACAATGAACAAGTCCCCACTCCACTAGATCAACCTTCCATTCCATAGAAACCTCCAGGTGGTGTACACTTAGTAGAGGCTGCTTTGTCTGGGTGGTGTAGGCTTCATAAGACAAGTCAACACTCTGAGCTTGACTGCCCTAAATTTCAAACTACTGCTTCCATATTTCAATATGAAGTTGAAAATAAATCCATTGGCCAAGAATTGGTACCCTCAAATCCTTATGATTCCTCAATTTTGGTGTTGAATCATGCTCCTTTCCCAAGGGATGAGGAGAATGAACCAGAAGAGGAGTCAAGTAGCTAGAATGAGGAGGCTGAACAAGTGTTCAATGAAGATGGAATCTCTTAGTTTTCTAGCGAAGAAACTGAGAATGACAATGACCCATTGGATGAAGAAGAGGCTGATGTTGAGGAAGTGCAGATGTTCCAACAACCTGTCATAAAGTATGATCTAAGGAGCAAGCCCCATAGGAATCCACAAGCTGGAGGAATGTTCACTACATCTACCCCTCCACACAGTTTTACTACTCCACCAGACCCACATGCCAATAACAATCCATCCTACCCTCAGATGCCAACACAATACCTCACAAAAGAAGGACAACTTGATATGTCAAAAGGGAGCAATGTTGATGTTGCAAAGGATAGGAAGACTTTTCATTCTAAGGAGATCCACACTGACATGAATGTGGAACAACTGGGAGAATATGTCACCGAGGAACTCAGAAAAGTGAAGGTGAGTCTTTCTGCTTTTGACTTGTTAAGAGTTCCTAAAATCAGAAATGTATTCCTAGGATCCTTTAATTCAAGTATAGCAACAAAAGGAGTATCAACTAATGAAGTAGTTGGGAGACCTCCTAGTTCACAAGAACCCAAAGATCCTAGTCAATCACAACCTAAGGATAGGGGTAAAGAAAAAGATAGGGGTTAGGTTGCACAAGCTGACTCACAGTTGAGTTTATTCCAAAGAAAAATGGAAACCCCTCATTTTCAGATCTCTATTCATATATTTGGTAAAAATATGCACAATTGCCTACTGGATTTAGGGGCATCTATGAATGTTATGCCACTTACTATCTGCAGGGCTCTTGGTATTACCCCTGTAGCCTCTCAAAAGAAAGTCACCCAATTGGACAAAATAGAGGTAAATATATTGGAGAACTGAACATGATTCCCATGGAAATTGCTTCAGATCCTAGGGTGCAACAAGTACTTAATATTCAGGTGGCAGACATTCCTGACACTTATGGTTTGATCTTGGCTACAAATTTTACCAAGGCACTAAATGGATACACATCCACAGATCATTCCCACATGTGGCTCCCCTGGAAAGGAGTCTCGAATCAAATCAGAATTAAGAGAGAACCCAAAATGAAGTATGTTATTACTGAATATTAGAATACTTTGAATGAGATACTGGTGTCAGAAGTTAGTCTAGGGAACTATGTCCTAGCCTCCCTCGCTTCGAACATAGAGGAAATATTGGTGTGGCTGGGCTCTTTTGGCGAATCTACATCAAAAGCCAATAAATCTAAAGTGAAATTTTAACAAATGGAGGGACTTGATAATTAGGCAGATAAACAACTCACCTTGTTGGATAACTTCCAGGAATTTATCTGGAAATGTGTAGAAGATCATATTCAGCTGGGTAGAAATATGAACTTCAAGGAATTGCTTCTTCCTAATTGGTGCAGATTTGACAATGCTCCTCATTCTGAACTAGAATGTTGCTTGTGTAAAACTACAACAAGACATATACAATGATATATTAACATAGCCCCAACTATTGAGTTAAACATATAGAGCATTCAAAATGATCTAAAAGAAAAGAACCCAAGACCTCCTAAAGAACCTCCAAGTATCAGTAAGGACAAATGTATCTCAGGGAAAGTAGGAGCCAATGACTGCTGGACATTAAGGTTTGATGGATCCAAATCCAAGCAAGGTGCTGGGGTAGGGCTTGAGTTGATCAATCTTAAAGGTAAAACTTACTTTGTTTCTCATAAACTCCAATTCCAGTGCACTAACAATGTAGTTGAGTACGAAGATCTAGTTCATGGGCTATTAATGGAATTAAGAAAGAAATTTAAAATTTTGCAAGTGTTTAGAGATTTTGAGCTAGTGGTCAGGCAAGTAAGGAAGCAATACTCATGCCATGACAGAAGGATGGCCAATTACAGACACAAAATATGGGATCTTATTGAATGATTTGATGCCTTTAACATTCAGCTGATTCTCTAGCACAAGCAACAAGTATGGTGCAGCCCTTATCACTTTTAGGATTAAATAAGTTCACTATGGAACTTGTTCCAGTACCCTCGGTTCCTGACAATGTCACCAATTTTTAGGTATTTGAAGATGATAAGCATATTCTTGATTTTATCACTAGCTGTGATGTGTTTGTTTCTCAAGTGATTGATCAAGTGTAGCCTCAAGAGGCTGAAATAGACTTAGAAGGATTCCTCAATCTGAAGATTAATACCATCCCAAGAGGCATGGTGCAATTGGAAAGGATCTTTGATCTAGACAAGATAAGAGATCGGGAGTAGAAAATGAAAAGGGAGTCCCTCAACTGTCAGTGTGAAACATACAACATGAGGACCCAAGGTGATATCAAGAATGCCTTTTTAGGTAAGGTGTGCACTCCAAAGGAGAGGAAATGAATTATTGATACCTTGCACACATATCAAGATGTGATAACATGGAGCTATGATGACTTGAAAACATATGATACCTCTGTCATCACACACACTATCCCCCTCAAGTCAAATGTTAAGCCATTCAGGCAAAGACAAAGACCAATTAATGCTTTGTTGGAGCCCATTATTCATAAAGAAGTGCATAGGTTACTTTCAACATGAATCGTCTTTCCAGTAAGACATTCAACATGGGTTGCAAACTTAGTTTTGGTGAGGAAGAAAAATGGAGAAATCAGACTTTGTGTTGATTTCAGAAACCTAAACAAAGCATCAGAAAAGGATAATTATCCAGTCCCTTCACTGGATGAGGTACTTTAGATTGTTAATGGATCTCAGATGATGTCCTTTCTAGATGGGTACTCTGGATATAGCCAGGTCATGGTCTAATATGAAGATAGGCACAAAACTACCTTCATTACAAAATGGGGAACTTTTGCTTACAAAAGAATGCCCTTTGGGCTAATCAATGTTGGAGCTACATTTCAAAGAGCTATGGATATTTCATTCAAGGACATCATTGGAAAGTGCATAATCATCTACATGGATGATTTGATGGTCTTTTCCAAGAGGAGAAGTGATCATGTTTCATGTTTATGGAAAGTATTCTAGAGGTGAAGGGAATTTGGCATTTCACTTCATCCAAAGAAGTGCATCTTTGGAGTCACCGAGGGAAAGCTTTCGGGACATATTATTTCAGAGTAGGGTATTGCCATTGATCCTGAACGAGTGGAGGCTATACTAAAAATTCAACCACCTGGAAGCAAGAAATAAATGAATTCATTCTTTGGCAAGATTAACTTTATCAGAAAATTTATCACTGGATTTGTAGAAATAGTCATTGAATGCCACGTTGAAAAAAGAAGCAAAGGTTGAATGAAGTACAAAGGCTAAGGAAGCATTTATAGAAATCAAGAGAGCTATTATTGAGGCCCCAGTTTTGGTGAGTCCCGATTATGCTAAGCTATTATATATCTATTCACTTGCTTATGATCACTCCTGTGTAGGCTTGTTGACACAAAAGTCTGATCAAGGGAATGTGCATCCCATAACATTCATGAGTGCACCTTTGAAAGATTCAGAACTGAGGTATCCTAATGTTGAAAAGCGGGCTTATGCTTTGATCCGAACTGTGAAGAAGTTCAGACACTATATACTGAGAAACAAGGTCTTTTCTATAGTCCCTGATCCTGCAGTCAAGCTGTTGTTGATGTAGAATGAGCTGAGTGAACGCAGAGCCAAGTGGGTAACTATGTTACAAGAATATGATATTGAAATTCAACCCATGAAGTTGGTAAGAGGAAAGGGACTGACCAAGACAATGGCAGAAATGGGTCTTGGCCTTGTTACCGAACATTACAATCTAGAGGATATTTCTCCAGGGGACTGGTATGATGACATTATCTACTATTTGTTGAACTAGTAGTGTCCCAAACACCTTAATTCAATAAAAAGGAGAGCTCTACATTTGAAGAGTGGAAGTTTTATGATGAACAAAGTTTTCCCATACAAGAGAAATCATGAAGGTTTCTACTTGAGATGCCTAGGCAAGGAAGAGGAAAGGAGAGTAATGACTGAATTTCATAAAAAATATGGTACATGCCATGGTTCAGCATCTTCTACCACAAATCAGATCTTGAGGGCAGGCTATTATTGGCCTACCTTGTTCAAGGACACACATCACCACATGAGAACTTGCCATGTGTGCCAAATTACAACAAGCATGGAGAGAGGTGCATCTCTTCCATTTCAACATGTCATAGAGGTAAAAACATTCACATAGTGGGGAATGGACTTCATAGGTCTAATAAATCCACCTTCATCTGTGGGCCACATGTATATTCTTACTATAACTGATTACTTTACTAGATGGACCGAGGCTCTTGCTTGCAAACAATGCACCTCTGAAGTGGTAATTCATTTCATGGACTTAGGTATTATCAATAGCTTTGGTTGTCCATTAGCTATGGTTTGTGATAATGGTTCTACATTTGCATCATTAAAGTTTTCTAATTGGGCTTATGATCATGGAATTGCCATAAAATTTTCATCCAATTACTATCCATAGGGGAATGGTTTGTCTGAGTCTTCCAATAAGAACCTTTTGAGAGTCATACATAAACTACTAGAAAGGAATCCCAAGGATTGGCACACCTAGCTTAGATTTTCTCTTTGGGCGGACCACACTAGACAAAAGACATCCTTAGGAACCTCTCCTTCTCACTTAGTGTATGGTTTGGAACCTATCTTTCCCATCCAACTAAAGATCCCTACCCTACAATTCATTAGTGAATATTATGATGGAGAGGATAAGCATGAGGCCCTCTTGGTTGAATTGTTACACCTTGAAGAGAGAAGAGATGAAGCCCTAGAAAACTTTGCCAAACATTAGGGTATAGTAAAAAGATGGTTTGATAGGAGAGCCAAGGTGATAGCCTTTAGAATCTCTGACTTGGTTCTCTACTGGGATAAAGCCAATGACAGAAAGGGGGAGCATGGAAAATTTGATAGACTTTGGCTTGACCCTTATTAGATTGCAAAGATTATGGGAGATAATACCTTCCATTTGAAAACCCTCACTAGGGGAGATATCCCACTGCCTAGCAATGAGCAGTATTTGAAGCATTATTTCCAATCTTGAGTTGTTCTCAGCTCTGTCCTTATACATAAGTAGATTAGGTTTCCTTTTTGCTATTTTATTTCTGCTTTGGTTAGAGTAGGGTTTCTTTTGGTTTCGCTTCGCTTGTCTATTGCTCTGATTTTGGTTTGCTTTGGTTGCCTTTTTGGTTTTCCCTACTGCTCTGTTGTTGCTTTGGGGTTGTCCTACTTTCCTGTGGGCTTGTTGCATCTGTACAAATTGGCTGCTTGTTTGGGGCTGCTCTAGGATTTCTTTTACAAACTATTATTATCTTTTTGGAGTCATTCAAACTGGTAGATTTCCTTCATCTGATGTTGCATGGGCTGGGAATTAGTATCACTTGACTAAGTTAAAATTTGGAATGTATTTGGGTCATATATTTTTACAAAAAAATCATAAGAATTCCAAGGTTGCATATGGTCTTTAGGAGGTCTGACTGGGTGAAAAATCTTAAATTCTACTCTAGTGTCACTGAGGTTCTCATCCTTGAGTGTGAGCTTCATTGCCTACAAGGTGAAAAATAAAGCTTTAAAAGAAAATCTCAAAGAGAATATCAAAAAGAAAAAAAAATATTGAAAAATCAAAAGAAATGTTCACCTTTTCAAGGGTATCCTAGTATCTCTACTAGGACTATGGACTCTTGGCTTGTAGTAGAGCTATGCTAGGGAGGGGTACAGTGATAACCTCACTGGGGCTATGGATGCCTGACTGGCAGTGAGGCTCTATCTAGGTTTCTTTTGAAGTTAGAATTCTTATGTAGCCCTGTTAGATTGAGTTTGGGCCATGTTGCAACCTAGGAAAAGGAAATGAATGCATATGCACACACTTTGACCCTGGTACAGGAAAGGTTTTCTTGGTTGTGATGTTTGAAACCTTGTCTAGGTGTAACTTGATGCTTGGATTGAAACCAGAGATTCTGAGTTCATGATTCCAGTTTGTCATCTAAATGCTCTAGAGCATTTCCTTAGTGGAGCTGCCATTTGTTGTGTAGTTTATGCACACACACCCCACCAAAAGTAGGGACCCTCTCTTGGCTTTCCCTTTCTATGGCTTGCCCCCTCTTTTGTGCTTATATTTTAAAATCTTGGGGTTTTGGTCTTTGGCGCTTGTCTTGGTCTTGGGTGCCTTTGTGTTGAGTTCCTGGTTGTTTTTTGGGTCTTGAGGATGTCCTCTCTAGGGTGGTTTTCCTTTTGCCTTGTGTTTTCCCTTGGTGTTTTTGTTTGGGTCCTAAGGGTTGTTTTCCTCCCTTAGGTTTTCCTTTGTTTGCTTTGTCCCCTTTGTTCTATCAGAGGCAGGACCAGGATGGAACTTGACTCTGAACTTTTGTAAAGTTCATGGCTCAGTTTTCGTTCCCATTCCGGCTCTACTCCCGTTCGCTTGCTTTGTTCATTATTTCCTTTTGTTCTACCGGAGGCGGAACTGGGATGGGATTGAACCCTGAACTTTCACAAAGGTCATGGTTTAGTTCTCATTTTTGTTCCAACTTCGACCCCGCTTTCCACCTCCTCATTTTCTTCGTTGCTTTGCCTATTTTTGGCCTAAGGGTTGTTTTCCTCCCTTAGGTTTTTTCTTGGTTTTCTTTTTACTTCATTGTTTGGAGGCAAAACCAGGATGGAACTCGGCTCTAAACTTTCGCAAGCTCGTAGTTCAGTTTCCATTCCTGTTCTAGTTCCACCTCTCGTGTTCTTGTTTTTCCCGTCATTTTGTTTGTCTTTGGCCTTCGGGTTGGTTTTCCTCCTTGGGGTTTTCTTTGCTTTTCTTCTTCTTTCATTTTCCAGAGGTGGAATTGAGATGGAAAGTAACTCTGAAATTTAAAAAAGTTCATGGTTCAGTTCTCGTTCTCGTTTCATCTCCGCCTTCGCCGAGGTTGGTTTTGGTTCCGCCTCCACCTATTTTCCTTCCCGATTCCTGTTCCTGCTCTGCCTTTGCCTATTTTCCTTCCCGATTCCCATTCCCGTTCTGCCTCCGCCTATTTTCCTTCTCGGTTCCTATTCCTATTCTGCCTACTTTTTTTCCTTCCCAGTTCCCGTTCTTGTTCTACCTCCACCTTTTTTGTCTCTATTTTTGTCTTGCTCTTGGCTTCGCCTCTGCTTCCACCTGGGTTTTTGTGCGATTCTCTTGCCTTAGAAACTCTAATTGATCATTATGGATTTTGATAATATTTTGGACATTAATGGTGGCTCATTTTCAATGAAGGTTGGATCGAGCTGGTGGTTGTTGTCATGGCTGAGGGATGGATGTACTTTGAAGATTTGTAGGTGTGATCGAGTGTACTTTGCGGTTGTTATCACGAAACCCATCTCTGCACGCAAGGTCAATTTTTTTGGAAATTGATGGTGGGTGGGTGTGACGTGGAGGGGCTCATCCTGGTTTGACCTGATCTAGGTCATTTGTTTACCGAGCTCAGATTCGATCAGTGGCTCACGTTCATGTTGGTGTTCCGCACGTTGTTTTTCATGTGGGTGAGGCATTGATGTCAAGTGTGGCTCGAGGTTCTATACCCTTCTTTTGTGTGATCCCAGGTCTATTTGGGGGTCCTTGTTGCATTCATTGTTGGATGGTGAGTT